>ML685832.1:3635365-3760068 GCA_007922175.1 Pelusios castaneus
CAGGGAGCGCACGGCTGCCCGCCCTCCCTCCCACCGAGCGGTGATTACCATTTTTCAATTTGCGATTCTTTAGAGAATTGGGGGTTTACTGGTATAACAGAATTTTTGGTTCATGTGTACCAGGGCATTTAGCATTCAGTCAGGTATCCAAGCCACTGTCATTTAATGGAATAGACTATCAATTTTTCTGCTTCCTGTTTTTTGCCATTTTTAGGCCTTTTTGGAAACTTAGCAGAAATCTAGGCAAACTGGGAGAGAGGGTAGTAGAAGGCCTGACTAAGCATTCTCTCTATGAACATGCTGAGACACGTGCATGTGAAAAAAAGGAATTCTGGATATTTTTAGAACTATATGGTGAAATTATTGTTAGACTAACAGCTAAAAATACTTGCTTAATTTGTTTTTGTTTTGTTTTTTTTAAAGTGACATATCTGTAACTTCTGCCCAATGATTGATTTTTTTGGTCAGTTACATAACATTTTTCTTGATTGACATGTCTCTGTAACTTTCAGGGTATAAGAGGGAGGTAGCAAGCCTAAGTCAATGGATCACTTCATGGACATATTGAAAGATCCCCAGTTACAGAAGGAAGGACTGCCATCTGGAAACCTGTGACTGATTCACCCCCAAAATGCCTGAAAACTGCCTCACACTTGGGGGTGGGTAGTAGTAAATTTTGGGGTTTCTAATCACCTATTGTATTGTGTTGCTTAAGGCTAATAAGTGGAGATGGTAGCAAAGATAATTCCAAAAAGGGAGATTGCTGGGGACCAGGCGTAAAGCTTTTATGTCATGAGCATTTGGTTCTGACTCATCTTTTGCCAGCCCTAGAATAGGTGGAGATTCTCTGTTTCCTTTTGCTTTGTTGACTGATACATAAACAATTTGTTTTTGCAATAAGAATTATAGGATGGTGGGGTAGGGTCCCTCCCTGCATTTTCCATGTCATAGCTTGTGAGTCTGTTGTGACTTAGAGCACAGGTTATTGTAGCAAAGAACTTTGGCCTTCCTCAGAGCCTGGGCCTGAGGAAGGGCCTGGACAGACCCAGGAGTTGCAGGGCTGAGGTTTCATCCAGCTTGCGGCCCTGAGAGGGATTATGAACATGTAACCTTCAGGTGGGCTAAAATTAATTCAATTGCCCTTCTCCAGTGCCTCACAGAAATCAATCCCAATCCCTATGGAGAAAGCAGCTGGAGACCCAGGATCCAGTCTGTATGAAACTCACAGCAAAGATTGCTCAGTTACCACCCCACATTAAAAATGCTACTAAAAAAAAAAAAACTTAAGAATGAACGTTATTAACTACTAATTAAACTTTATCCTAAGAAAACAAAATACAATTAACCAAGAACAATCCCTACAGAAACCCCTGCATGAAAGATACCCAAGAGTCCCAAAGTCCAGGTGGAGTTCACCCAACTCTCAGCTACAGTATTTCTTTGCGTGAGCTGTCCGCTTCTTCTTTCTTTGCAGGAATCTTCTGTAGAATTCCATGCAGGCTTTTCCTTCTCCTTTGCAACCAGCCCTCAGTCCCATATGCATGTCTACAAAATCTGTTGCAGATGACTCCATCAGAGGGAGAAAACATCTTGTTCACTCCTGGCTCAGCTTCTCTCCTGCAAACTGAGCACATGGGCTCTTCTCAAAGCAGCTCTAGACTGCTGCTCTCATGTGATCTGACTGACCACAACACATCACACCAGCAGGGTACCCTGTGGAGCATGCTCAAAAATGCTACCACTCCCTGCTTCCAGAAGTTTCTGGATGTGGGTAGCTAATCTGCCCAGCAACCGTAACCCACCCTCAGCAGGTCTCTTAAAGAGATAGCCCTTTTTAGGCATATGGGTTACAAATTGTTGCTATGGTTTTGGATAAAGGAATAGACCAGTTAAAAGGACAGAGTCCAGGGGTATGGATTCCCTGATACTCTGGCTTCTATTTTAGCTTGTCAGGTTGTTGCTGCTGCCACTATCGACGCACTTTAAGACTTTTTGCTTAAGTTTTTCTTCCTAGAGTTGTTTTGCACAAACCCCTTCCTCTTTCCCACCTCCCCTTGTTTTCTTTTTATACGCTCTTTCTTCCCCCACCCCTTCTGCTCTTACACACACGTGCAGACACACACACACACATTTCTCTCTGCTGCTGCTGCTTTTTTCTTTTTTGTGTGCTTTTTGTTTTAAAGGTTAGAAAAAGTAGTAAATTAGCAAAGGAAGGATATTACTGTACAGGGCTCTTTCACTGGAAGAGGTGACACAGATTCATAGTGCCCGAAACCCATGATGCAAAGGTAGGTCCCAAAGACCCCAAGGAATGACGAAGATGGAAAGGGATGGGAGTCTGAGGTCATTTGAAATAAACTGATGGAGCCTAATACAGTAAATAATATCAATATACCCGTATCTTATGTCAGGAAAAAAAAAAAAAAATCACTACTTACTTGGCAGAATGATCAGCCAGAACAACCAAAAAGAAAGAACAAACGAAAGGACCTAAGAGTGGCTAGGGCTAGTTAAGAAGCCAACTCTCCTTGATAAATGGCTAGTGGGACAGGCTCACGCCCATGGAAAGGAACTGTTCTGCATGAAAAGTGAATTGGGCTGTATGAACGGCAGCCATGCAGCCTGTGTGCAGAAAAAGAGGAAACAAAAGAAAAGCATGCTGGGAGCCCCAAGGGGCCTAGTGACAGGCACTGGGGTTTCAAATCCTTGAAATAATACTTGGAATGGTAATATCCAAACTAATATAGGCATCATTCTGTGGAAAATAAGTAAATGTTTTAAGAAAAATCACTGAGCAGTTATTACCACAGAGCTGGGAAGAAAAGTATTATGGAAATACTGGTTTCTATACAGCCCTTCTGAAGGAAAAATGGACCCTTTTCCCAAAGGATGGTCTAAAAGAATCCATTACAAATAACTGTTGGAGTCAGAAAGACAATCTGATTTAAGTCAATTTAGTATGGACAATTTAGTTAAAATTATTAAAAAGAAACTATATAAGAAATGTGTAGTTTCCACATGAAATATGTAGTGTATGTTGTGAAGGGGTAACTTATTTGTTTTGCCTGCAATCAGCAAGGAGATTTGTAAAAGTTATTTTAAGCAATAATCCCCCCAAAGGGGGTAGAAAAATGTTCTTTTTGTCTGTCAGAACTTTAAGAAAAAGCTGGTACCAGCTTAAGAGTAACCCAAAATACCATGGATCTACCATCACGATAAGGATTATGTTTTGTGTTGTTCTTAGTAATATTGTGTATTATCAAAAAGGAATATTGGATCAGTGAGAAAAGAATAAATATGCTTTTTAAAAGTATTTATAGAAACATCCTGCATCAGGTAGGAAAAGGAAGGACAATTTGCTTCACTGGCTTTAAAGGGAGAAGGATTCTCGGAAATTATAGTAAAAGTTTGATTGATTTTGTTAAGTCTCATATGGAAAATGATTCATAGCACATCCTGGGAGCCTATGGAAATTTCAGCAAGCTGCAGGATTGCAGGCCTAAAGGCATGTGAGAAGGTGGAGTGGTCAGAAATCCCAACAGTTGCAGAAAGGCACCGGGAGAAGTGGACCAAAAATATAGAATTTGGTAAAATGAATGAAGAAATCCTAGTCACATGTCCAAATCCGCACCCCAAGAAGTAGTACAGGTACCCAAAAGAGACAAAAGGTATATACAAAAATTGATGGAGCTTTTAAGCCAAGAAGTTTTAGTGGAGTAAACAAGCTCCAATAATATTGCCCCATGACCAGTCCTTAGAAGTAACAGCAAGACTTGAAGGTTTGTGTTGAATTTTTGCCCCTTTAATTGGGTATCCCCACTAAAGGCCTTGTTAGGGGTAGAGTGATGGGCTTCCACTGTAGTTTTAAATTTGGCCAATACTCTTTTTGCTATCCCTTTACATTGGGATACCTATTACAAATTTGCTTTTACCTTTTACAAAGCAGTTGTTTTGTTAGGGTTCCCATGGGCTTGAACAATGCTCCTATCTGTCATGTCCATCTGGTCTTGATGGGAAAGGAAATGCCTGAAAATGACAGTATGATTTTTTAGATGGATGACATCATGCTTTGCACTCAGACCAGGAAAGAGAATGTAAAGATATTAAACAGTGTTACAAAATAAAACCCCAACAACCACCTGGGTTAAAGGGAAGTTCAAAGGAAGCTCAGCTGTGCTCAACAAATAAACATTATGAAGTGAATTTGGGAAACAAGACCAACAGAGATTGGAGCTGAGATTTCATTAAGGAATTTTCAAGAAGGCAGCCCTGATGTATGCATTGTTTAAAAAGGAAGCAAGGTAAAACAGTTTGTTCTACAGCTGGCAATTACAAAAAGGGAAGGGGGAGAAAAAGAGTTGAAGTCTATAGGCAGAACTAGTGAGAACATGACAAGTATATCATTCATTGAAAGTGAAATTACCATTTTAGTGGATTCAGTTCTCTACTGCATCTCTAGCATGAGAATCAGAACTTTTAAACAAACCTCTAAAACCGTATCATGCCAGTCACTAACAATATTTTGGCTTCTATAGTTCATGTAGATTTAAATGTTCTGTCTGCCTTGTAGTTATAATTGCTTTTTAAACTCATGTTTTAAATGCAAAATTTAGGATGCAGATTATAGACAGGTGGTACCACCTGACAGGTGCCTCCTGGTGATGGTACTGGGGAATTGACTCAAGTAGTAGCCACATCTGTTGGTCAGTGTGCTCCAGCTCCCCCACAGCTCTCTCTTTATACTCCTAAGCAGGACCTCAGTCCTCCAGCTGAGTCTGTTCAGTTCCTTTCTTCTGGGGTACAGTCCATTTCTGGCCCTCCCACTTGTATTAACTGCAGCCACTGTCCATTTGCAACTCAGACATAGCCTACTTGTGGCCTGAGGGAGGCATATGGGACCAGGGCCTGCCAACTTCTCCAGGCCCTGATCCAGGGACCCTACATTCTCCACAGCTTGTGCCTTAATTTAGCAGGTCTCTTGGGCCATATCCACCTTCCCAGGTACCTGTTGCCTCTATCTGTGCTCCCACCAAACCCTGGCAGTGATTCCAGGGTCCTGTCTCCTAACCTGGCCAAGGGCTCATCCTCTCCCTTCTGCAATCAGAGGCAAACTGCCTGGGGTAGGTGCTGCAGCCTTGCCTTTATACCAGCTCCTGGGCCCAGATTGGCCCTGCAGCTGCCTACTCCCATTGGCTCTTCCTCTTTTCCTGAAGTTCTATTCCCTTCTAACCCAGAGCAGGGCAACTGCCCCACTACACATATTATTTGCATGCTTGAGTCATTCTTTGAACTGACAGTTTTCACTGGCAATCTTGTGCAGGAGGGAAAAATATTATTTGCACCAACATTGAAACAAACAATTGAGAGGAAAAAAGCCCTTAATTTCCTTGAATATAAACTTTTTTAAAATCTAATTTAATTACTTTCTGTCCATTCTTACGCCTACAACCTGCTAAGAATCTGATAGTAACAAACTTTTAGTATTTGGTAGATTTTTTGGACATCTGACACTGATTGTAACCAATCTGTTAAAAAAAACAAGGAGTCCTGTGGCACTTCTAAAGACTAACAAATTTATTTATATCATGACCTTTCATGGGACAAAATTAGTCAGATGCTTTGAAGACAGTAACTTACAGAACAGGAGTAAAATAAATGCAGGGAAACTAAGTCATAAGATCAGATCAGACTGACAGCAAATCAAAGCAGTTAAGATTGAAACACGGGGAACAGCATATAGAGGCTGAGGTCAAATCCCCTGTTATGACAAAAAATCCGTAGTCCCTATTTAGCCCTGAGGCTAAATCTACATATGAATTCAAATCATCAATGGAGTGAGCAGGGAGATTGAAATGTTCCCCTACTGGTGTTTGAATGTTGTAATTTTGTATGTCATACTTGTGTTCATTTGTTCTTTGGTGAATGAGCCCTTGATTAGGTCCTGTGATAGTGTCTTTTGTGCAGATATGTGGGCAAAGTTGGCAACATGGTTTGTTGCAGGGATATGTGCCTGCTTTAAAGTTTCTGTTTGGTCTGTAGTTGCTGGTGAGTATCTGCTTAAGGTTGGATGGGAGGGGGTTGTCTGTAAATAAGGAGAGATCTGTCTCCCAAGGCTTGAGAGAGAGAGGGATTGTCTTGTAGAATAGGTTGTAGATCCTTGATCTGCTGTAATGATCTGTAGGAGATGACCAGTGACATTCTGTTTTCTTTCTTGGGTTTCTTCTGTAGTAGTTAATTTCTGGGTACCTGTCTGACTCTATCAATGTTTCTTCATTTCTGCAGGTGGATACTGTAGTTTCAAGAATGCTTGATAGAGATCCTGAAGGTGTCTGTCTCTATCTGAGGGATGGAAGCAAATGTGATTATATTTTAGGGCTTGGCTGTTGACAATGGATCATGTGGTGTGTCTTGGATGAAAGCTCGAGGGATGTAGGTAACTATCACGATCAGTAGGCTTTTGGTATAGGGTGGTGTTTATGTGTCCATCACTAATTTGCTCTGTAGTGTCCATAAAATGGATCTCCTGTGTGAAGTGTTCCAGGTCAAGTTTGATTGTGGAATGGAAATCGTTGAAATCTCTGTGGAAATCTTCAAGGGCATCCTTACCATGAGTCCAGATGATGAAGATGTCATCAATTTAACATAAATAGAGGAGAGGTGCTTTGGGATGAGACGTGAGGAAGCATTGTTCTAAGTTGGCCATAAAAATGTTGACATATTGTGGGGCCGTGTGGTACCCATAGCTGTGCCACTGTCTTGAAGGTGTGAATTATCTTCAAATCTGTAATGGTTATGGGCGAGTGCAGAGTCACAAAATTCAGCTATAAAATGTGTTTGAATCTTAACTGCTTGGATTTGACCTGACCTGATACTATGACTTACACTTCTCTGCATTTATTTTCCTCCCTTTCTGTAAGTTCCCCTTCTTCAAAGTGTTTGAAGTGGGATTTTCTTCCATAAAAGCTCATGGGATAAATACATTTGTTGGTCTTTAAAACTGCCACAGGACTCTGTTTATTTTGTTGACCTAGGATAACATGGCTACCCCTTTGGAACTTTTCAACACTCTGTTAAAGTATTTGTAAAATATTTTCATAGGAGGTCATTACTGAACTGCTTCACTTCTTACCAAATAAAATGACATGGTAGTTAAGAACTCTTGCTGTGATATTCTGAAACTCCCTTTCTGCTCAGTAAAAGTACCAAAACTTTTTCCAAAATAATTTTAAATACAAAATGTGTATCTACTTCATAATACAAATGTATTCTTATTTAGCATCTTAAAATACTATTTTATAATTGCAATATCACATTCCAATGAGCAATTATGAAATAACTGCTTACCTTAGAAAGTTAAAACCATTTGGCTTTGGTTCATGGCTCATAACACAGGCAAGGAAAGTATTTTTCAATAAATGCACATAAGATGTAATTAGTTACATATCTCAAGTTTGGGGTCCTTTTTAAACTTAATTCTGCTTTAGAATTTAGCTTCTGTTCATTCAAGCGAGTCTTTATAAGAGTAATCATCTGTGTACTACATGAACACAGAAATATAAATAGCACCCTGTAGCGATGTCAGCCGCTTGTCTGGGCAACCCGAACTTTTCTTGGGCTCAGCCCGAGTGAGACCGCAGTCTGATTATGTTGGATGTGGGGAATCTCACTTGCTCCAGCGGTGACCAGTGCACAGCCCTCAGCCAGGGCAAGGCGAATACCCAAAGTCAGTTGTCCTCCAGCCCTCCAGCAGGGCGAGGCAACTCCCCAGAGTTAGCTGCCTTCCAGCACTCTGGCAGGGTGAGGCAAATATCCAAGGTCAGTGGCCTTCCAGCCCTCCGGTAGGGCGAGCCAAGTATCCCAAAGTTAGTGGCCTTCCAGCCCTCAGGCAGGGCGAGGCAAATAGCTAAAGTTAGGGGCCGTCCGGCCCTCAGGTAGGATGAAGCAAATATCCACAGTCAGTTGCCCCTGGCCCCTAGGCAGGGCAGGTACAACCCTCAAACCCCTTGGCAGTGTCTGTGGGCTTTGAGCACTTGGGTGATTGAGTCACCGGAAAGGGGAGGGAAGGAAAGGGGGATGCAGGCCCACCCAATTCCATTGCGTCCCACCCCAGGGCCCTAACCAGTGGTGGAGCAGCCTGCCAGTGGGGTCTGCGGAGCTCCCGCCGGGCAGGGTAAACTCAGGCAACATGCTCCCATGGCCCCTGGGCTACTTCCTCTCCCCATACACCTTACCCAAATGCTCAAATACCTGTCGGCGGGTAATTCCTCTGGGTTTGGAGGATAAAGCCCAGGGGATCCCGCCAAGTTCCTCGTGGTCTGGGGGTAGCAGGTCAGGGAAGGTTTCCGGTCCTTCAGCCAGAGGTAGCTCCTCAAGGTCACAGGGGTTCTCCACCGCTGGCTGATCCTCCTCCTCCACAAAGAGAATCTCCTTCAGGTCCCAGGGGTTCAGCGGTCCCTCAGTGTTGTCAACTCCTTTCGGCTCCTCTGGATCCCTTGAGAGGGTCAAATTCTCAGGGCTATATGAGTCCCGAGGGTGTCTACCCCAGTCCACAGTGCCTGGGATCCCCTCCCAATCTTTAGGGACAGGCAAGCTAGGGGGGGTCTTCTGGGCTTCTAGCAGGTGCAGCCGGTGGCAGCCTCACAACGGGGATCCGGACTTGCCTGGCCAATGGCCTCCGAGTGGGAGCTTCCTTCCCCTGCAGCAGCCAGCCCCTGACTGAACTGCCTGCCTGGCCTTTTATACCTCCCCTTCCTGTCCTAGCTCCTTCCCTCTGTCTCCAGGGCTTTGACCGTGTAATGTCTGGGTCTGACCGGGGGGGGGGGAGAGGGGGGATGCTGGCCCTTCCTCAGGCCCAGGTTCTGAGGAACACCTTGTTACACACCCCCTATATGATAATTGCACAGCTACTTTTAATAGAAAATTACGGGGTCAGTTCTGCCCTTTACCTGTGCCTTCAAGTGCCATTCTATCAATTTACAGAACCTATAATGGAGCTACAGGTCATCCAGTGACAACCTACCATGCACAGGAGCAACACATATAAGGTTATTAGATCAGGGGCAAAGTGTATGTTTCCATAGCACTCAATGCTAAGGGGATTCTGAGCACACTCTATAGGTAGAGGTAAAGACACTGCACTAAATTTAGGTATAGAACAAGAAGTTTCCTAAGGAAGTGGCTCAGGTTACCTACCAAGGAGCAGAAGTCACAGCAAAGGTGGCTTAAAATTACTTTGCCTAAACCTGAACTGCACCTCCTGTGCTATGCTCTCAAGAGGCACAACACAGAACCTGCTCCAATACACATGAAACTTTTTAAATACATTGTTTATAATTAACCTCAGTGGAAATAGGAACCAGTCTGGCAGTTATAACAGAACTAACAAAGCTGGAGAACTGCACTACATTGCAACAGTTATTGAGAAGTCTGTTTCCACAAATCATGTTAAAAACTTGACCCATCTCCTCATTTTAGATGTGTTTTTAAGAGTTTTACAATTTTTATCATTACCATTATTCATCTCCCTTCCTCTATCAAATTAGGGTGTCTTAGTATTTCTTAGCACTAAGAATCTTCTTGTAAAGTCCTTGTGGAGAAAACATAGTAAGTAATAAATTAGACTTCTGTAAACATGATCTAAAATAGTTTTTCCACATTGTTGACAGGTCTGTCATCCTTTAATGCACCTCCACACAGCCAGGCATTTGGTAACAGACTTGCTTCAATAGTTTGCATTCCACTTAAATATATGAAGCGAACATAGTACTGAATCAGAATTTGCAACACATGCAGGGCATTGGACAAAAAGACCTCTCAAGGTACCGCCAAGTCCTGCATGTCTATGATTCTATAATATTAACTGTGTTATATGAATTATTTTGGTCACATGTAATTTCCTATAATCTATTTGCTTTATACATCTTAAAAAGCTGATTTCTAAGTAGAAGGATTCCAGAAATCCTTAAATTTTACTTACCACTTGGGGGGGGGGGAGGGGGGGGGTGATTTCTGCTTTTCACCAGCAAATTGTTAGTAATTCATTTGGAAGAATTGTTACTTCATTTTCAGCACAAATATAAACAATATACAATGAGTAATTAGTTTATGGAATTTAATGCCAAAAGATATAAAGTGAGACCCAGAGTTTAGTGGTATTCAGAAAAGAATCTGACTTTGTGATAGACAGTGAAAACATCCATAGTTATATTACATGTTATTGAAAAAGCATTTTTATCAGGGACCTACCCTCATGGCTGAAATCAGTAATTAACAGGACAGGTCATTCCATTGTTTTCCACTGTATAGTGTCTTGCACATTGCTTGGAAGCATCTGATGGTGTCAGAGACAGGATACAGAACTAGGTGGACTACTGGCCTCATACAGATGCTGTACCTATTGTCCTTGCATGTATTTGAAGAATAAGTTTGTGTTCCTCAAGACCACCTGTTAGGGGGCGAGCCGGGGCACGGCGCGTAGGCGTCAACCCCCCTTCGCAGGCCCCCCCTTTCTTAGGCTTCTGGGCTGCCCGTGAAGCTCAGGACAGATGGGCCTAGCAGCCACAAAGTCAATACACCGCCCTTGGATCAGGGCAATCAGGCTGTCTGTTGCCCCACCGTGCCTCGCACCTGGGCCGTCGGATAGGGTCGGATATCTGTAAGTGCACTGTAAGTGCATCACCGGCCCTGTAGCCTGGAGTCCGGGGATCAGCCCTTCCCGGACAAGGGTCTGGCTGCAGCCTGAATCGACCAGCGCAAGGTCCGACACCTGCCCCACCTTCACGGGGACGACGAGCTTTTGCGGGGTACGTTTTCTTGCTTGGTCGCATTCCATGTAGTCGCATTCCATGTAGGGGCAGTCACGCTGGAAGTGTCCTTCTTGGCCACACCCCCAACATTGGTTCCGGCCGCTACTTCCCCGAGCCTCCCTGGATGACGGGTGCACGCCCATGGGTGGGCTCTGGTTACTTCCAGGCGCGGTTCTCCGAGGCCCCCCCAGCTGTTCGACGCGAGGCGAGGTGGCAGGGGGCGCCAAAGACGGGGGTGGTTCACTCAGGGTGAGATTGGAACGCTCCCTTCTAGTCCCCGCGTCCCCTTTATATGGAGCGTCGGTCCTTCGGGAGGACACCCCAGGTCTCTCGGCTGCCATGTAATCCTCCGTCAGGGATACCGCCTCTGCCAACGTCTTCGGGCGATGCCTCTGGACCCATTCCTTTCCCCCAGGGGGCAACACTTGAACGAACTGTTCTAAGGCAACCTCCTCAGCCACCTGACCCGCAGTCCTTTGGTCTGGCTCGAGCCACCGCCAGCAATCCTCTTTAATCCGTTGGGCCACCGCCCTGGGACGGGCCCCGATGGGGAATCGTGTATGGCGGAGTTGTTGCCGGTAGGTCTCCGGATTGATGCCCGTCTGGTCCAAAACCGCCTTCTTAACCTCCCCGTATATCAGGGCATCTTGGGGGTCCAGGTTCCGATAGGCCATCTGGGTGGGGCCCGTCAAGTATGGCGCAAGGAGAGTAGCCCAGTGTTCGGTGGGCCACCTAGCCGCCGTGGCGACCCGTTCAAAGGTCACTAGGAAGGCCACAGGGTCATCTCCAGGCTCCATCTTAGTCAGCCTGAGGGGTAAGTTCGCTGACGTTCCCCCCATCCCCGCTCCTGCGGGGTCGGGACTCAAGGGTCCAGATATTGAGGGCCCCGTAGTCCTCATTGCCGCGGCCATCTGCTGCACGAGCTTTTCTTGGTTACTTTGATGCTGTGCAGCCAGGTCCCTCACCAACTGTTGCTGGGCCCCCTGCTGCCTGGAGGCCTGGGCTTGTTGTTGTGAGGCTAGTTGTTGGAGCAGCTGGGCATACTGCTGCTGCTGCTGCGCTGCCTGTTGCTGTTGGCTCTCGAGGAGCCACTTCAAGACCTTGTCAGTCTCCATTTGTGTCCTGCTACAAATCTCACAGGAGCCAAAAAGAGGAGTAGACTCTCCCCACTACCTACTCCCCCATTCAGTGCCCTCCTTCAGGGTCCGATCGTTATGCCTGCACTCTCCACCATTTGTTAGGGGGCAAGCCGGGGCGCAGCGCGTAGGCGTCAACCCCCCTTTGCAGGCCCCCCCCCTTCTTAGGCTTCTGGGCTGCCCGTAAAGCTCAGGACAGCCGGGCCTAGTGGCCACAAAGTCAATACACCGCCCTTGGGTCAGGGCAATCAGGCCTAGCAGCCACAGAGTCCAAACACCACCCTTGGATCAGGGCAATCAGGCCTAGCGGCCACAGAGTCCAAATACCACCCTTGGATCAGGGCAATCAGGCCTAGCGGCCACAGAGTCCAAATACCACCCTTGGATCAGGGCAATCAGGCCTAATGGCCACAAAGTCCAGATACCGCCCTTGGATCAGGGCAATCAGGCCTAATGGCCACAAAGTCCAGATACCACCCTTGGATCAGGGTAATCAGGCCCACGGGCCTCCGGGGGCAGTGCCCAGGTAGGGGGGCTCAGGCCCACCCACTCCACTGAGCCCCAGCCCAGGGCCCTATGGGTGTCCAGGGTTGTGGCTTTCTGCCAGCGGGGATCCACCGAGACACGCTGGCTCCGCCCCTGACCCCGTGATGCAGGCCCCTGGGCTACTTCCTACCCGGGTGACTGATGATCCTACTGCGTGGTCCTGGTCTGAGGCTCTTTCGGGGCTTCCCGGGTTACTGTCCACAGGTGGGTCTCTGGGCTCCAGTCACAAGATGGCTGCTCCTGGTATCACCACACTGCGTCAGTGTCTCCCTCTTGGGTTGCCTGGCACTCCTTCCCTTCCTCGGCAGGAGCTTTGAGTGGAGGTCCTCCCTCCTTGCCAGTCAGCCCCAACTGAACTGAGCTGCCCTCTTTTATGCAGGGAGAGCAGTCTGAGCATGCCCAGCAGGGCTCAAAGGGCAGGGCCTCCCCTGCCCACAGTGTTTGTTGGGCTTCTTCAGTGCGGGGTGGAGCCACCCCGTCACACCACCACTAAAATATAAACACAGAAATCCATCAAGAAATGCTATTATCTAAAAGAAGAGCTGGAATTAGATGATTCATGATGGTATTTTTAAGGTCACCACTATATTTTTAAGCTAGACCTTAAGATTGCTTATTTATTTAACCTGAAAACTTGCTTGGGGATCCTGCTGGAAATTATAAAAAGAGAAGCTTGTGAGTAGTTGTTATAAACTGAGGAATTGAAAGCTATGTATTTTTTTATTTGTGTCATATTAAGTGCTCTATATATGCCTATATTGGCATGTATGCTTCCAAATTTCAGTAAGTGGCTATGATCCACATAACTAAATAGGTATGTTCCTCCTATGTCCCACTCATATTTTAAGTAGTCACACTGGAATCCTATAAGCACTACCTCCAGTATATTATAATTTTGCTTATGATTTTGAAGGTTAGGCAGTGCTAGTTAACTAATGCTAAAATTCACTCCAGTACACTCTTCTAAAGATAGAGCTATGTGGTGTGATAGTACCATAAGGCATTATCACTTTCAAACTCCTATTAGTAAAGATGTATGAAAATCTTGTAAGGAAATGGGATTTACTTCCCAATTAAATCACTGCCCAGGATTGCAGAATGATTGCAGTTTCACAAATCTGTAGGTGGCCTAATACTTCTTCTGTGGGCATAGGATTTGGGGTGAAAAACATGCAAAGCATATACCAGTTGCTACTGAAGTCAGTGGATATTAGCCCCTGCCACACAATTTATAGGCTACAGCTTTTTTTAACCTTGACTTATGTCATGTGATGGAGTCAAAGAATTACCTTATTGAGTCTCATGAATGTCACTTTTATTTCAGTTTTGATTGCGTTTTACTTTGAAATTTTGAGACTGTTTGATTAAAGATTAAAGAAAATTAAAGTAAAATTCTGGTTTAAAAACCTGTGAATGAGGATTTATGGTGAAGAGCTCACTGGAACACCTGTGCTGTGAAAGCTCTGCTCATTGTTAGATGATGTTGTGAACCCTTTATTTTTTATATACTCTGGGCAAACTCTTAGTTATAGATCCTTTTGCATCACTCAGGCAGTGTGAAGGGTACTTATAGTGTGTGTGAATATAATCAATTCCCATTTTAATACCTCTTTATAATTGCAGAGTAATGTAAAGGTCTTATTTAAATAAGAATCTGGCTTTTTAAGTTTAACACTGCTTTTAATTGTTTTTAGCAATCTAAACATTTGAATTAATAACAATTATAGAAACTTAGATTCTATAGGAGGAAAAAAATACTCTTGCTTCATTTTGCAATTGCTTTGTTTCTTATGATTTGTTGATGCCAGAATTAACAGAACTTCCCTGCTGAGTGCTACAGCAATAAGCAAGAAAGAGAGAGTAGCTGAATTACTAAATTAGATTTTTCAAGGACTGGAACTGACAAATGTATGGAGCTTGCTCTTAAGGCAAGATGGTGCAAATATGTATGTTGATGATTGGATTCTTTAATTTGTTGGTCTTAAGAAGTTTGTCTTGATCAGGAACAATATTTTGATTTAATATGGGGTTAATATGATCGATTTTGATGGAAAGGGCTCAAGAACGTTGTCTCCAGTAAATTGTTGGAAAGACACTAGGTTTTTTTCTTATCGTTTTTATGGTGATTGTAAACTATAAATATTCTCAATTAAGTGAACCCTAAGACAAAGTTACAGCTGTATGTAGTTATTCATTACTAGAAAGTAATAGTAGACTGTTAGTTCTATAAAAAAACATTTCAAAATGAGTTTGCAGTGTTTTAGCCATGCTGTTCTCAGGATGTTAGAGAGATGACTTTTATTGAACCAGCTTCTGTTGGTGAAAGCTTGAAACCTTATCCTTTTCCATCAACAGAAGTTGATCTACTAAAAGATATTACCTTAACCACTGTGGTTCTCTAGTATGAAAATGAGGAAATTTGGAGTTACGTTTATACAAAATTAATTAATGGCAAGATTTTTAAAGGTATTTAGATATCTAAAAATGAAGATGGGAATTTATGCACCTTTGAAAATCACACTATATGCTTATCTGCATCTTTAGGTAACTCAATACCTTTAAAATATTATCCTAATAGTCTACTCCATGAAGTCTTATTTTCACATCGTTATGTCTATATATCTACAACCTACTTCTGTATTGTAAACATAGAGTAATCATAGTTAAACCTCTTACATGTCTCTATGTAGCTATCTAATCACCTCCTGCCCACTACATATTGACTTCAAACCCAACCAGTTTCTCCTCCAGTTAAGTTTATTTTTAGAAGCCACTAGCAATATTCTGCCTATAACACTCAATATATAAGCAACAAAACTTGTGTCTTCTTCTCATCTTCCATTATGATAAAGACCACACTCTGCACATCACACTATATACACACCCAACTTCCTATAAGCCAGAAAGCCCAAAATACACCTTCTGTATATGCAAGGCATGACACCATGGCTATGTCTACACTTACCAAAGTTAGTTCGAATTAGTTAATTCGAACTAATTAATTCAAACTAATTTTAGTTAGTTTGAATTAACTTAATTCGAACTAGCATGGCCCCACTAGAATGCTAGTTCGAATTAAGCAAGTGCCATGCATGGGACATGCTTAGTTCAAATTAGTCAGTTGCATTAAGCTCAATATGCCGGTTAGTTCGAACTAACATGGCCACATTGACTTAATTCAAACTAACTAGTTCGAATTAAGGGTTAGTTCAAAGTAAAACGAGGTTTTGCTAATTTGAATTAACTTTTCCTTAATTCGACATAAGGAACTGCTTAAGTCGAATTAAGGAAACTCAAGTGTAGACAGAGTAAATTAAGTCAACTTAAGCCTGCTTAAGTCGACTTAATTTACAAATGTAGATGCATTCTATGTGTCTAATCGAAGGGTGGGCAACAGGAGCATTGCTGCATAGGAAAAAGATTTTGGGCACGGGACCCAACCTCCTCCTCCCATCCCCAGCCTCACCCAGCTTCCAACCCCCACACCACTATTTCTTCCACCTTGCCAGGCTTCAGACATACCTCTCCCCCCCCCCCCCCCGCAGGTTTTATGCAAGCCTAAGGCTGCTCACTCCCAGCTTCTCTATCACTTGAAGGCAAGGCGGAGAGGGCTCCCACATGCCACTCAAAGCCCATGCTAGGCTCCTGATTCCAAACCATGCCCCCCATCTCTTAGACTGGGCATCCAGCACCCCTCACTAAATCCCCCCAGGAATGGATGCCACAACATCCCCCAAACACTTCTGCCCCCGTTTCATTTCCAAGTTACTTAGATATACAGCAGAGACCCTGTGATGTACTCCCCTAGCCTACACCCCATACATCTTCCCCTTATACCCCCTGATAAATCCCAGTCATCCAGACTTCTTACATACACTCTTGCTGGAGTGGACCACCTCATCATCCCCCATGAATACCCCATGCACCCTAGAAACAATAGTGTTACCCTATTGGTTTTTTTAGTGTTGCAATTTCTGATGTCAGATTTGTGTGCATTTATTCTTTTTCACAGAGACTGTCCTGTTTGTCCAATATATAAGGCAGAGAGGCATTTCATGGCATAAATCACATTGGTGGATGAGCAGGTGAATGAGCCCTTGATGGAGCAGGTGGCTTGATTTGGTCCTGTGATGGTGTCTTCAGCATAAATATGAGGGCAATGTTGGCAGTGTAGTCTGTTGCAAGGATATGTTCTTGCTTTAATGTTTCTGTTGTTTGATCTGTAGTTGCTGGTGAGTATCTGTTTAAGGTTGGGGGGCTGTCTGTAAACAAGGAGAGGTCTGTCAAATTGCAACACTAAAAAACCAATAAGGGAACACTTCAATCTCTCTGCTCACTCCATTGATGACTTGCTAATAGCTGTGTTGAAACAGCTGAATAACAAATCACAGCTTCAAAGAGAAACTGCAGAACTCGAACTTATATGGGGTTAAACAGGGACTACGGATTTTTCTCTCATTACAACAGGTGATTTGACCTCACTGTTCCCCAGTGTTTGAATCCTAACACCTATTTTGATTTGCTGTTACAGCCTGATCTGATCCTATGTCAAACACTCCCCTGTATTTAATTTCCTCCCATTCTGTAAGTTTCCCATCTTCAAAGTGTCTGACGAAGTGGGATTTTCTCCCATGAAAGCTCATGCGATAAATAAATCTGTTAGTCTTTAAAAGTGTCACAGGACTCTGTTTTTCTGCAATAGACTAACATGGCTACCCCTTTGGAACTTGCAAACATATAATAACACACAGTCACTGACTTGAAGAACACACAGTCTGAGAAGCTAAGCAAGAATTTCAGGGAAGGATAGAAGGAAAAAAACATAAATGAGCTTTTTTCCTATAATTATTAACTATTACCAACTGGGCTGCAACTAAACCCTTGACCTCAGCTATCTGGTTAATTTCTTTGTTGGTATCATAGTAGGAGTGGACCTTGGGAATCAGAAGAGTGTGGTGTCCTTATGAATCAGTTCAGGAAATTAGTTCTATGTTCAAGGTATGACATGGATGGAATTAGTAAGAGGATTGATGGGACAAATAGGGGTTTAAGGCTGGCATGATTTGTGGAGCAGAGGTATGATGTGATATGATAAAAGGAAAGAGGGGATAAGCAGGATGGGACAGAGATATGAAAGGGCAAGTTGCCCTCTATGCCATAGAATCCTTTCACTAGCTCTTTCCCCCAGACCCCAGCACTGTCCATAGTGGTGTGATCACAGAATACATATTTTGTAAAGTCACCAAATATCCTAAGGCTTTGTCTAGTAAAAAGACCTCCAAGAATTAACAAGCAAAACAAATAAACATTCTGACTTTAATTACTAGCAACTGACAAAAGAAGTACCAAGGCTTTGAATCTTGCCCAGATAGTGCAAGCAAGAAGTGTTAAGGGCAATTCAATTAATGTATTGTCGATGCTATACAGTCATCACACCTCTTATAATCACATTTTCATTTGCTGTACTGTTAATATAATTGGTTGAAGAGTGGAACACTGACATTTAAAACTAATCTATTGGGAAAGGTACTTCCAGGACTAAAATTAAAATTCTGGCAATGCATATATCTCTCAGAAAGAGGTAGTAGCAAAATATTTTCTAGCCCTTGAATCTTCCATTTATATGAAGGCACCTTAATTATAATGAACCTGTTTATCCCATATCTATAATATGTCCATTTTTATTATTTATGTCATTAACTGGTTTCATATTGCTGTATATTCCACTCCAGCTGAATTATCACCTTTTTTGCCTTAACTGTTTTTTGCAGTTAGTTGTTAAAGAACATTTTATTATATGCCTCCAAAGTAACAATAAGAGAAAAAGCTTCACAGGTTAAAAATCCAGTATGACTTAGAAAAGACATAAAGGCGGATATAACAAATGGAAGAAAAGGAAAGCTAGTAGTATGGAATATAAGTCAGAAGCTAGGAACTGTAGAAAATTATTAAGGGAATCCAAGGAACATACTACAGGAGGCATTTGCAGTCAGAAGAGTTAATGTCAATGAGAAGGAGGTGGGTTTTTTGTTTGTTTGTTTCTTTGTTTCCTTGTTTCTTTGTTTGTTTTTCCCCAAATATTGTAGGAACAAAAATAATCTAAAAATGAGAAGAAGTAGAGTTCTCAGTAATACTGATAAGGCAGAATTGTTCAATAAATATTTCTGTTCAATTTTGGGGAAGAGGGACAGATTAATAAATAATATCACACAATGATGAAACACTCTCCATTCCAATAATAGCTCTGGAAGTTGTTAAACAGGAGCTATTAGACTCAGATATTTTAAAAATCCAATGTAAAACATGGGATTCTTTGCCAATCACAACCGAGCTCTCTCAGGATTGGAAATCTGTGTTGAGCAGTCCCACTTCAGATTTGAAAACTGACATTGACTACTGGGATGTTAACTTATGCTCCATTATTAACAATCAGGGAACAGGTTTAGCCAAGCTACAGTTCCTTTTTGCCTTCCTTACTCTTGTCATAGACCTGTTTTCTGAAACCAAGCTCATTCTAAGACTTGGTATAGCAGTTCAGAACTGCTATGATTTCTTTGGAATCAGACTGGCCCCGTCACAGGATTAAACCTGGATGAAACAGTTAATAAACAAATTGCTTATTGTTAATAAAAAACAAATCCAAAAGAAGTGTAAGTTGTGTATTGTGTCACGAGCCATAAAGATACTATATCATATTCTGTCACCCAAAGGGTCCATAAAATCAAGCATTTAAAATGTATAGCAACATCAATAAATTAAATATGTTTTTTTTTCCTTTTCATTGGCCACATTGGGATGCCTGTAGCTGCAGACAAATGTCAGAACAAATATAACTCAAATCATCTCTAACACCTCACACTAAACATTGTAGAAGAGCAGAGCTGTTGGTAATCATTTTACCTCTTTTTATTTTAGATATGTTTTTGAGTATGTAACAAAGGTACACATAATCAAGTTTGCTTTTGTTGGTTGTAATGTGATTTAAAATTATTTACATTGGCATGTCAAAATTTGCTTTACAAAAGTACTTGCAAAAAGCAATGCCTTTTCAATTCAAAAGTGGATGGACCAAATCCAGACGGTGGAAATAGGGGAGTTTCAGTGGGGTCCGGATATCATTTTAGCAAGATTAGCAAAACTATACTTCCATATTTGTCTTCTTTTCCAGGGATGCTAATGCACTCAATGATAGTGCCTGCTTTCTGATGAAAATATTGGAAAGCCTGTATGTTATCTGTTAGTATTCAGCTAAGTTGAATAAATGAATGAAAGAAAGAGCAGCAAGGCAGACTGGCCATGAAACCCAAATGGCCTAAATGTGGACTGATGGCTGGTGAAGGTGAGCACAAGAATCAAATATGAAGGACGAAATCATAGGCAAGTCTGTTCTCGGATACCTAGGTTGGGGCCAAGTTTTCTGCACTATCTGCACTCCTTTTCAGAGCACACCTTCCTACAGCACTTCTACCATTGAGTGAGTGAAACCCAACAGTTAGTTACACTTTCTCAACTAGCAGCCTTTTTAGTTATTTGGATTATTATTACAGCCAGCTAGTGGTGTAGTACACCCAGTCACATACTGTATCTCTACAGAGCATTTTGGAGCAAGTCTTTGAGCTTGAGGTTGACAGATTTGGGTTGCTGGGGCTTGTGCTAACAAGCTCAAAATAGTTAAACAGGCAACACATTGAAATTGCAATTTAGGCTGGACCTTGTACTATAAAACTTAGGGAGACAATGCTACCATGATTATATGCATCTCAAGGATTGCCAGTACTGGGAGGAATCCTCCTATGGTCAGTTAAGCCAGTTTTAAATCTGCTTTAGCAGCTAATAGCAGTGGAAATCTGTCCCAAACAACCCCAAAATCTGGGTACGAAAAGACAAGACCCTGAGGTTATATATATTGACATAAGTTCATGGAAGTCAATAACGTTATGCCAGTTTTCACTTACTGGGCTCCTAGCCCCCTGTAGTTTGTTTGGTTTTAAAACTAGTTAATTTTCTGAATAACAATATTCAAGTACACCGCATTGAGAGTGTTAAAAGATTTCTTCAAACTCATTCTCAGCTGAGTGATGTGATATTCTAACTTGAAATTATTATGGGAAAGAATTCTATACAAGTCATGGTGCTAGTAATAAAGTTAACTCCATATAGGATCATCTGTAATGCTCTACAGCTCAATTAAAAGTGTCTCCTTAAACTGAAGATTCCCAGGAAAGGATGAAGATAGAGGATGAATGGCCTTTCCTACTTTTTTTTGCAAAAATTCTATTGACATCAGCTCGATTATACTTTGGAATGAAGGCACTAATTTCACAGATCAAAGTTCATGGACCTTAATTAAAAGAACTACTCAGTCATCCCCACTGAATGAGTGTGACACCCTAGTTCTGAGTCTTTTATTCTCAATTTAAAAAATTGGGAAGATATCTAATTTGTAATTAGTCCTTCTCATTTGAGAGATCATCTGATTTTACTTGCAGAATTAGAAGGTAAAATCATTTAAGAGCTGCCATGCAATGCCCCTACTCCTAGGGTCTTAGTATGTTAAATGAATATACCATTAAGCTGGAAAAAAATATTGATATTTCTACTTTTATTTCTCTCTTGATCATTACGATTGAGAATTAGGCATGCAGAATTCTTGGTTATGATAGCATAAGAACCTCCCACTCCCACCCATGCTCATAGTCTTTACTTCCAGTGGTTAAAGTATAATTTGATGGGCCCCAGAACCCACCTAATCTCTGGACCCCCTTCCTGTATTGTCTGGACCCCCTTCATGCATATATGGGCCCCAGCCTAGGTAGGCATTTGCAACCACTTCTCAGTACCACATACATCGGTTATCGCTCTATAAAAATATTTATAATTTTATATGGTGTTTATGTCTATAGCAATTATTGTCACAAACTAGCAAACACTGCATAACACAATAAGTATTGTGATTAACAATGATAGGGCATAGGACCTGCCAGCAGCCAGGGCAGAACAGAACATGCGTTCCGCCGGATTTTTCTATTTTTAGGGGCCCCAGAACTCTGGACCCTCAGATTTGTGGACCACGTGCACACGGAACCGTGTTCTGGTGCATTCCCCCTTACTTTAACCCCTGTTTACTTCTAGTTAAGATCAAAGATAGTTCTGTGATCTCTTCTGACAAATATAAATACAGAGAGAGTTTCTGTGACTCTAAAAATTGCAAGTTTTTCCCCTTAATTTTTACCATATGATTCCTTTTGTTGCCTTACCAGTAAATTGCAACAATATTTTGTGGCTATTTTTAGTAGAATCTACATGGATGGTGTTGTGTAGCCAAATTGTTACATATCATAGAATCATAGAATCATAGGGTTGGAAGGGACCTCACAAGGTCATCTAGTCCAACCCCCTGCTAAAAAGCAGGACCACTCCCCCTAAATTAGCCCAGCCAGGGTTTTGTCTAACCGAGCGTTAAAAATCTCCAAAGATGAAGATTCTACCACCTCCCTAGATAGCCCATTCCAATGCTTCACCACCCTCCCAGTGAGAAAGTTTTTCCTAATATCCAACCTTGACCTCCCCAGCTGTAATTTGAAACCATTGCTCCTTGTTCTGTCCTCTGTTACCCTCGAGAACAGCCTAGCTCCCTCCTTTTTGGAGCAACCCTTCAAGTAGTTGAAGGTTCCTATCAAATCTCCCCTCAGTCTTCTCTT
The DNA here is from genome assembly GCA_007922175.1 of Pelusios castaneus. NCBI lineage: Eukaryota > Metazoa > Chordata > Testudines > Pelomedusidae > Pelusios > Pelusios castaneus. The sequence goes on from ML685832.1 coordinate 3,657,554, forward strand.
CTGTAGACTAAATAAGCCGAGTTCCTTCAGTCTCTCCTCATAAGTCATGTGCCCCAGCCCCCTAATCATTTTTGTTGCCCTCCGCTGGACTCTTTCTAATTTGTCCACATCCTTTCTGTAGTGGGGAGCCCAAAACTGGACACAGTATTCCAGATGCGGCCTGACCAGTGTCGAATAGAAGGGAATTATCACATCCCTCGATCTGCTGGCAATACTCCTACTGATGCAGCCTAATATGCCATTGGCCTTTTTGGCAACAAGGGCACACTGTTGGCTCATATTCATCTTCCTGTCCACCATAACCCCCAGGTCCTTTTCTACAGCGCTGCTACTTAGCCGATCGGTCCCCAGCCTGTAGCAGTGCATGGGATTTTTCCGTCCTAAGTGCAGGACTTTGCACTTGTCTTTGTTGAACCTCATGAGGTTTCTTTCAGCCCAGTGTTCCAATTTGTCCAAGTCTCCCTGGATCCTGTCCCTGTCCTCCAGAGTATCTACCATTCCCCCCAACTTGGTGTCATCCGCAAACTTACTAAGCACACAGTCTATTCCATCATCAAGATCATTAATGAAGATGTTGAATAGAACCGGCCCCAGGACCGACCCCTGGGGCACTCCACTCGTTACCGGTTGCCAAACAGACATCGAGCCATTGATTCCTACCCGCTGAGCCCGTTGATCTAACCAGTTTTCGATCCACCTTACGGTCCACTCGTCCAACCCATACTTCCTTAACTTGCTGACGAGAATGCTGTGGGAAACTGTATCAAAAGCCTTGCTAAAGTCAAGGTATATCACGTCAACGGCTCTTCCCGCATCCACAAATCTAGTCATCTCATCATAGACGGAAATCAGGTTGGTCAGGCACGATTTGCCCTTGGTGAATCCATGTTGACTGTTCCTGATCACTCTATTTTCCTCCAAGTGTTTCAGGATGGATTCCTTGAGGACCTGCTCCATGATTTCCCCAGGGATTGAGGTGAGGCTGACTGGTCTGTAGTTCCCCGGATCCTCCTTTTTCCCTTTCTTAAAGATAGGTACTATATTTGCCTTTTTCCAATCCTCCGGGACCACCCCCGTTCACCACGAGTTCTCAAAGATAATGGCCAGCGGCTCTGCAATCACTTCCCCCAACTCCCTCAGCACCCTCGGATGCAGTTCATCCAGCCCCATGGACTTGTGCACATCCAATTTCATTAAGTGTTCCCTAACCTGACTTTCCATCACCGAGGGCCACTCTTCTCTCCAGTTCGCATTACCCCGTGTAGTAGCCTGGGAGCTGGCCTGCCCTGTGAAGACTGAAGTAAAAAAAGCATTGAGTACTTCAGCCTTTTCCGCATCATCCTCCATGAGGATGCCTGCCCCATTCAGTAAGGGACCTACACCACCTCTGATCCTTTTCTTATTGCTGATATACTTATAGAACCCCTTTCTGTTATCCTTCACATCTCTTGCTAGCTGCAACTCCAATTGTCCTTTGGCCTTTCTGATTTGATTCTTGCAGTCCTGAGCACTATCTTTATACGCCTCCCTTGTCATCTGTCCAAGCTTCCACTTCTTATAAGCTTCCCTTTTATGTTTCAGCTCCCCGCAGAGTTCCCTGCTAAGCCACGCTGGTCGCCGTCCACATTTGCTGTTCTTTCTGCACATCGGAATGTTATCTTCCTGTGCCTTTAACAGGGTTTCTTTAAAATATAGCCAGCTGTCTTGGACATCTTTCCCCTTCAGATCAGCCTCCCATGGGACCCTGCCCATCAGCTCCCTAAGGGAGCCAAAATCTGCTTTTCTGAAGTCCAGGGTGTGTGTTCTGCTTCTTTCCTTCCTTCCATTGATCAGGATCCTGAACTCTACCATCTCTTGGTCGCTGCTGCCCAGGTTGCCATTTACTTCTACTTCCCCAATCAATTCTTCTCTGTTTGTCATGTTACCCTTTATGCCCTATGCACATTGCAAGTCAGCCATGTACTGTAATCTATCTGTGACATGCTCATCTAATGCCATTACAACAAAAAAAACTGATCAGTTGTGTCTATATGGCAACTCTTCTACCTCATAACTGGAGCTGTTCCATGTTTGCACTTCCATGCTTACCATCCCTAATCATGTGGAAATCTAGGCAGCTATCCCATACTTTGAGTTGAGCAAAAACAACAACAATAAAAAATTATTTTATGAATAAGGGACATTATTTAAAAAAATATTTGAGAAAAAAGGTCTCTTTTTTACTATCTCTCCTCATATTGCTTCAGCACTTGAGAGATTGCCTGAAATGTATACTCACAAAGCACCGCAAGCAGTATAGAGGGTAATGCACCATGTTATGTCCTTCTACATGAACAGCAGGGAGAAATAAGAACCAGCAAAACTACTCTCATAAACTCTGTGAGGTCTTCTCTCCAGTTTGTAAAAATGAGCACTACTGAATGATTACAAGAAGGCAAATATGTGCAAGCCTAGGGTGTGGGTTCTGGTCCGAAACTGTCAACAGATAAGCTAAGTTACCTTAGACTTCCCCAGGGAACAATCAGAGATACACAGATTCCTTAAAGTACCTTATAAAAATTCTTTATTACTAACAGCGTAAAGAACAGAATTGATAAGAATATTAATTGATAAATATATAATGAAATAATCAGTGTATACATAGAGGCTATGGTAGGTTACATTTTCTATGGCTATGTCTACACTAGAAAAGTTAAGTCGACTTTTGTTAAGTCGACTTTAATAAGGTTGACTTTAAGTTGACTTAACATTGACCTTATTAAAGTCGACTTAACAAGTGACAACACTTTAAGTCAACTTAGTCCACTTTGTTAAGTCGACCTACCTGCCCTTAGGTTGACTTAACAAAGTGGACTTATGCATCCACACTTGGCTTAGGTCGACCTAAGGAAGGGTTAGGTTGACCTAAGGAGGCTTTAGTCAGCCTAATGATTGGTAGTTATTAAGTCGACTTAAGCTTTCATTAAGTCAACTTAAGAATTTTCTTAAGGCGACTTAATGAAAGCCTAGTGCGGACGCGGCTTAATTTAAGTCAACTTAAGCTTCCTTAAGTTGACTTAAATTGCCACGAGACATAGTCTATGAACTTACAGTAGCTATACTTACACCCTGGAGCCAAAATGAAAGACGATGCCTCAAATAGACAGGAGAGTCTAGCAATCCTAATATACTTAACTAATATAAAATAATAAAGACCAGATAGCTAAGAAAGAGCAAGATGGGTCTGTGATGTTCTTTCTTGAGAAAATTGAGCTGAGAACTAGAACTGAAGGCCTCACTGCTCTATGAATTCTAATGCTTTAAATCCTTCTTCCCCACAAAACAACAGGATCTATTCTATACCTTTATACCCCTCTAAAAATAGACTAGATTATCTCATTCTTCCTTACCCAAATATGGGTCCTTACCCCAGAAATTGTTAGGGTACCTCTGTGTCATTGGTTAAGGGATTCATGCATATAATTTACTTATTTTTCCCAACTACAATATTCCTCATCACCTTTCCCCTTTCTTGTTTATGAATTTTGTGGGTTTTGCAGTGTTTTAAAAAATGTCACCGGTCTCATCTAGAGTTCTTATTGAGTTGTTATTCACCTGTTGACCGATATATCATGATCCAAAATAGATTATCTGGAGTTTTCCATCAAAGATTGTTGAACAAATAAACCCACCCTATCTGATATTCTAACATCAAAATTAGTCCTACTATATCCTATTGCAAAGCTCTGCATACAGACACTAGCTGTGTCTACACTTAAAAATTTAGGTCGACTTTACTAAGTCGACTTTACTACACTAGACTCTCTAAGTCAACTGCTTAGGTCCAGGGGGAGGCGAGGCTCCTTTGGAGCCTTGGCTCCCCAGGCTAGGGGGCTTGTCCTGGGGAGAGCCAGCCCCCGGGGATCCTTATTAGCTGGAGTGCCGGCAATTGCCGGCACAGTCTTCCAGCTGATAGGAGCATGGTCCCGAGCAGAAAGGAGCCGCAGAGCTCCATTCTGGCCGGGACCGCTGGGTGGTAAATCCATTTTGGCTAGGATTCCTGCAGGTCCCGATGAAAAGGGAGCGGTCCCAGGGAGAAGGGAGCCAGGACGAGCCACTAGCGGCTTGCGGGTTTTGAGGAGAACCAGCCCCCGCAGGACTAGCTCTCCCCAGGACAAACCACTAGCGGCTTCCTGGAGAGAAGGGAGCAGGGGCTCCCTTTTTTCCCTGCCCTAAGTTGACTTACCTTGTAAGTCGACTTAGGGTGTCCACACTGGCTTAAGTCGACTTAAGAAGTCGAGTTAAGCCTTAAGTCGACTTAAAATGGGGTCTTATTAAGTCAATTTAATTTTTCCTTAAGTCAACTTAAGGAGACCTTAAGTCGACTTAAGGAAACTCCAGTGTAGGCGCAGAGTAAATTAAGTCGACTTAAGCCTGCTTAAATCAACTTAATTTACAAGGGTAGATGCATCCATAGATTCCAAGGTCAGAAAGTGATCATCTAGTCTCTTGTATAGCACAGGCCATAGAACTTCCCAAAAATAATAACTGAAACATATATTTTAGAAAAAAAAATGTTTATTTAAAAATCGCCGGTGATAGAGACTACACCACAAACTTTGATAAATTCTTTCAATGGTTAATTACTCTCACCATTAAAAATGCACACCTTATTTCCAATCTGAATTTGTATAGCTTTAGCTTCCAGACATTGGATCCTGCTATTGACCTTTCTCTGCTAGATTGAAGAGCCCATTATCAAATATTTTTGTCCATGTAGGTATTTTCATATTGTAATCCAGTCAGTCCTTAACCTTCTTTTTTACTAAACTAAATAGATTATCCTCTTTGAATTTCAATATAAGACATGTTTTCCAATCCATTAGTCAATCTCATTAGCCTTCTCTGAACCCTCTGCAATTTATAAATATCCTTTGTGAACTGTGGACACAATATTTCAGCAGCACTTCCACCAGTGACAAATGCAGAAGTATAGTAATCACTGTATTCCTACTTGAGATTTCTGTTTATGCATCTAAGGACATAAAACTTTGTGGCTACACAGTATTCATTTGTTTCAAGTTGTTAATACAAGCTAAACAAGTTTGTTAACACCTTATTTTTTTAAATGACCAATTTTTTTACTCCAGGCATGATCCATGCCACTACTTAGTTACAAAACTAAACAAAGATATAATATGGAGAAAGTCATAATGTTAGAAGTTTTATATGTGTTTAAGAAAAAACAAAAAACTTTTAATACTGTAAATTCAAGAACCTATTAATACTTATTTTCAGTGCTGCAAAATAAATAATACATTCAAGAGGATGCTAGTAATACAACTTTCACTTTTTAAATAATATTTTGTCAATTAGCAGTTTCCATATTTCTTCTTTCCCAAGAACCACACAAAATGTATCTTAAAAGTAATTCTATATCTGTCAGTTTTCAAATATGGGTGCCTAAAATGAGGCTTCTAAGTAAAATCAGCTTGAGCTCAAGAAGTGCTGAACATTGCTGCACATTCACAAATCCCTTTGAAGTCAATAAGAATTGGAGATGTCCAACACCTTTGAAAATCATACTTTTATTTACCTTTCTACTTCCTCAACTGTGGTGTCACCCAGTTCCAAGTATAATTTACGGCAACCCAAAGGATAAGAAAAGGCATGAAAAAACAGTGATATTCCAGCTTCCAAACAGAATCAAACCAATAAAGAAGACTGAAGCAGACTGAACATTGTATTAGAATAAAAATTATGCATGACCAATGCCGTCATGCTGCAGAAAATTCTGCAAACATAGAGTAAGAGAAAACTAGATGCTTTCATCAAGGACAGTCTCATCGATTCTTTGACCCAATCAGGGATATTTTCATTCCTTAGTTTCTGGCAGGACTTAAAGAAGAAATGTGTAGGAGCAAAAATATGATGAAAACTATAATGAGGTAGAAGGAACAAGAACATAATGAATATATTTCAATACTTAATATCAGCAAGATTAGATTTAACAAATAACTAGTTTTGCATGAGATTGACATAAAAACTGAGGCTATATCTACACTTGTTAATTTAGGTCGACTTACCTAAGTCGACTTAACAAAGTCGACTTTAAGTCAATTTTGTTAAGTTGACTTAGCATATCCACACTTAAATTTTAAGTCGACCTAGGGGGGACCGTACAAAATTGACCTAGAGCGTCCACACTGGATGCCTAGGTCAACTTGTAGGGGTTAGGTGGATCTGGGAGAGGTCGATGGTGGCAGGGGTGGCACCCCTTGCCAAGTGCCAGGGGGCTCAGCCTTTGCTCCATTGTACCTTGGTACAATGGGGCAAAGGGGGACAGGGGCCCTGGCAGGGCATAGGGGCAGGATGGGCAAGACTCTGCCCTCCCCTTTGGGGGGGCACAGCCAGGCTGTGGCTGTGCCAGCCACTCTGGCAGGGAGGTCAGAGGGGAAGCCCTGGAGTCCCCTAAGTCGACTTAAAGTCGACTTAGGGGGTACTCCACATCTACGCTGGCTTAAGTTGACTTTAGAAAGTCAACTTAAGCAGAAAGTCGACTTAAAACTAGGTTTTATGAAGTCTACTTAATTTTTCCTTAAGTCGACTTAAGGAAAGTGTAGTGTAGGCGCAGAGTAAGTTAAGTCGACTTAATTTACAAGTGTAGATGCACCCTGAGTTAGAGCCATATTTGATGTAAATGGGAATGGCTCCATTGAAATCAGTGAAACTACACCAATCTACACCAACTGAGGATATGTCCTTCTTCTACTAATATAGCAATTATCAATTAAGAAGCCTGATTGCTAACAGCAAAGTATGTTAACTATATGTTTAAAATTGGATTTGTTAGGTTTTTGAAAGAAATTGTTTTATTTTTTAATATTTTTTATGTTTTATTCATAAACATGAGAGCAACTCTCTTTCATAAATGCATGCACACATGCATATACATATTCACACAGCTCAGACATGTCAATAACATTATTTTCATTTTTTTAAAATGTTTTTAGTCATGTTTGGCATAAGACCTTAATTAAAGTTGCTTACCAGTGTACAAAATAAACATATTTTGAATGAAAAGCCTAAGTCAGTCTATAAATGCCAGTTTGCTTCAATAAATTACCCGCCCTCCTCCCCAAAAAAAGAGTAAAATCTTTCCTAAGAATATTGAAACTCTATTCTTAAAAAGGAAGGACGGAACCTGAGAAATGTTTAATAATCATCCTAATTATATGACCATATTTTCTCCTATATGGAAAAAAATCTATGTAACGGTCAGTAAGCTGTGAGTCCAATTCTCCATTGCCTTTCTCCACACACAACCATTTACAGCTGTGCAGCGTAGATGCAAATCACTAGCATTTTGTTATTTTTTACCAATTTACATAACTCCACGCTTTAAGGCTATGGAGAACAAATGCTATGAATTTTGACTCATGGGGTTTTCTTTCAGTTATTTCCTAGTTTGAGATAGCATACTATTTTATCCCTCCCTAGAATGAGTATGGGAAATCATCCCAGCCAAGGTTTTTTCTACTAGGCCTTAAAAGTTTCCAAAGATGAAGGTTCCACCACCTCCCTAGGTAACCCATTCCAGTGCTTCACCACCCTCTTAGTGAGAAAGGCTATGTCTACACTAGGAAAAGTTAGGTCGACTTTGTTAAGATTTAAGTCTGTAGTTCCCCTGGATCCTCCTTTTTCCCTTTCTTAAAGATAGGTACTATATTTGCCTTTTTCCAATCACCTGGGACCTCCCCCAATCTCCATGAGTTTTCAAAGATAATGGCTAATGGCTCTGCAATCACATTGGCCAACTCTCAGCACCCTCGGATGCAGCTCATCTGGCCCCATAGACTTGTGAAGGTCCAACTTCTCTAAGTAGTCCCTAATCTGACCTTCCAACACCGAGACCCACTCTCTTCTCTATTCTGTGTTGCCTGCTTCAGTAGCTGACTCTACCTATGAAGACTGAGGTAAAAAAAAAGCATTGAGTACTTCAGCTTTTTCCACATCATCCACCACTAAGTTGCATGTCCCATTCATTAAGGGACTTACACCATACCTGATCCTCTTCTTATTAGCGACATACTTGTAGAACCTTTTTCTGTTACCCATCACATCCCTTGCTAGCTGCAACTCCAGTTGCCCTTTGACCTTCCTGATTTTATCCCTATAGGCCTGAGCAATATCTTTATACTCCTCCCTAGTCTTCTGGCAAAGCTTCTACTCCTTGTAAGCTTCCCTTTTGTGTTTCAGCTCACCACAGAGTTCTCTGCTAAGCCACACTGGGCACCTTCTGTATTTGCTATTCTTTCTGCACATTGGAATGGCATCTTCCTGTGCCCTTAGTAGGGTTTTTTTAAAAATACAGCCAGCTCTTTTGGACTCCTTTCCCCTTCAGATTAGCCTCCCATGGGGTCCTGCTCATCAGTTCCCTGAGGGAGCCAAAGTCTGCTTTTCTGAACTCCAGAGTCTGTGTTCTGCTTCTTTCCTTTCTTCCTTTGATCAGGATTCTGAACTCTACCATCTCATTGTTGCTGTTGCCCAGGTTACCATTCTACTTCCCCTATCAATTCTTTTCTGTTTGTGAGCAGCAGGTTGAGAGGACCAAGGCCCCCAGTTGGTTTCTCCAGCATTAGTACCAGGAAGCTGTCCTTAGTGCTCTCCAAAAACTTCCTTGCTTGTCTGTGCACTGCTGTATTGCCCTTCCAGAAGATGTCAGGGTAATTGAAGTTCCCCATGAGAACCAGGGCCTGTGCTCTGGAAACTTCTGCTAGTTGTCCATAGAAAGTCTCATCCACCTCCTCCTCTTGGTCTACAGCAGACACCCATCATGACATCACCCTTGTTGCACTCTCCTCTAAACTTAACCCGGAGTCTTTCAACAGGCTTATCTCCAGTTTCGTAGAGGAGCTCTGAGTAATAATACAGCTTTTTTTACATTTAGTGCTACTCCTCTACCTCTTCTTCCCTGCCTGTCTTTCCTGAACAATTTATACACATCCATGCTAGTTCTCCGGTCATGCAAGCTATCTCACCATGTCTCTGTTATTCCAATTACATCATAGCTCCTTGACTGTGTTGGGACGTCCAATTCTTCCTGCTTGTTTCCCAGGGTCCTTGCATTTGTGTACAGGCATCTAAGATATTGGGCCGATTTCCCTTCTTTCCCCTACCAATTGCCTGCCCTGTTGCACCGTCCTCCTTGAATTTTCTCCCAGTCTCCTCTTTCCTCACTCACCTTGAGGATTGGGACTCCATCTCCTGGCAAACCTAATTTAAAGCCATCCTAACTAGGTTAGCCAGCCTGTCTGCAAAGATATTTTTCCCTCTCTTCATTAGATGGATCCCATCTCTTCCTAGCAGTCCCCCTTCTTGGAACAACATCCCATGATCGAAGAAGCCAAAGCCCTCTCTCCGACACCACCTGCGTAGCCATGCATTTTTTCCCATAATGTTACAGTCTCTGCCTGGGCCTTTTCCATCAATAGGAAGAATGGACGAGAACACCACCTGCACCTTAAATTCCTTTATCTTCCTTTATCACCCATGGAATCCCTGTATTTCTCCACAGTAGCTGACTATTTCTCCCTATCAGCATGGATTCTTCCTCTGGTATTGGCTAATCCCTGTTGTGGTTTAGCACAAGCTGACTAAGTCTATCATTAATACTGGAACTGTATGAGTCATAAATGTTCATGTTGTAGTGAAGTTCTGGGCAGCTAGACAGAATACAACCCTTATGATAGCTCCAATGGATGTCATCCCTCTTTGTTTAGAGAACTGTACTCAATACTGAATCCTTTGAACAGTGGCCTTACTTGAGGAAATTATCTGGTTTGACCCTAAGTCCTTGACAATACACTGACATTAGCTTTCCACAAATGTTAGAAATACTATTGACAAAATTGAGCTTCATAAATGAGGTTAGTGTTAAGCCCCTGTAAATAATATTAGAAGTAAATATGTGGGAACGTAAATCAGTATAACCCCGCTTATAATATTCTTATATAGAGAACTAAATTCTGTCCTGATTTATATCAGGAGCAGTCAATGCAATAGTATGTTTAAAATCAGGGCAAAAAAAGCCAATGACTAGTAATTTTGATTTAACTTTTCATCTCCTCAAATTTTTCTTCTCTTTCATCCTGTTCAGTTATGATTTAACATGAATATTTCCCATTTTCAGGCATAGTTCCCTAAAATGACTGCTCATAGAGGCCAAAATACAAAACCAGTTTATTATTAATGATAGGTTATTTAATAAAATAATTAATAAATGAGACATTGAGATCTTTTTCTAGGCATGGATTAATCCCTGTAGCAGTCCAGTTGCTCTGCTACAGCGCTGCCAGGGTGAACTGGGTCTGGGAGCAAGATCCAATAGGGTGATTGGGCTGCTGAACTAATCAGGGACAGGCTACAAGTATATGAAGAGAGTGGCAGAGCTACTGAAGGGAGAAAGTCTTCTCCCTAGTTGGCTGGCTGAGGGAATCAGTAACTCGGAGAGCTCTGAGTGGACTTCACTGGGAGCTGACAGGAGGCTGGGATTCCTGAACTGGAGCAGACTGCAGCAGATGCTGGAGCAGTGGTCTGGGGAGAAGGAAGGAGCGGATGACTGCTGGACTCCAGGCCAGTGAGAGACTGTGTGAAACTCAGAGGAGGCACGTATGGTCCCTAGGCTGAGGCCCAGAGAAGTGGGTGAGCCTTGGACCCTCCCCATTCTCTGGCTATGTCTACACTTGTCAAAATAAGTCAATTTAGCATGTCCACACTCAAAAATTAAGTCAACTTAAAGCCAAATTGACTTAAAGTGTCCACACTGGACGCCTAAGTCGACTTCTAGGGGCTAGGTTGACCCGGGACTGGTCCACGGCCTCAGGGGGGACACCCCTTGCTAAGTGCCAGGGGGCTCAACATTTGCACCATTGTACCTGGGTACAATGGGGGCTGATCAAGTCAGGAACAATGGCAGGGCATAGGAGCGGGGTGGGCAAGACTGTGTCCTGCCCTGTGGGGGGCATGCTGGGCTCTGGCTGTGCCAGCCAGTGGGGAAGCCCTGGAGCCCTTTAAGTCGACTTTAAATCAATTTAGGGCTAATCCGCGTCCACACTGGTTAAGTCAACTTAATAAAGTCGACTTAGCCAGTAAAGTTGACTTTATACTAGGCTTTATAAAGTCAACTTTAAATTTCCTTAAGTCGACCTAAGCAGCAGTTTAAGTCAATTTAAGGAAATTGTAGTGTAGACGCAGATTAAATTAAGTCGACTTCAGCAAGCTTAAGTCGACTTAATTTTTAAGTGTAGATGCACCCTCTGAGTCCCAGGAGTGGCACAGATTCCAGGAGCAGCACAGGCTCACTGGCCCATTGACTCTTTTAACTAGTGTGCTGGACCACAGTGAGCTGGACTATACCTTGGAAGGGGTGGACTTGAAGAAATTCAGCCGGAGGACTGAGATCCAGGAAGGACTTGGAACAGGAGTCTGGTGTGGCAAGAGGGCAGAGTACTGGCCACCTGGTGGGGACCACTTGAATGATTCCCCAATAACACCAGGAAGAGGTGCCAATCAGGTGAGTCATGTACAGTGAATCCATTGTACCCCATAATAAAAGATTGATTTAGTTAATTAACACTAGTGTATATTTGCAAATGCTAAATATCACTTTATGAAACAATGGTGTTTTAGATGCAATGCGGAGTCATGTAGCAGCTGTCCTTTGAACTTGGTAAAATTTCACCATGTTAAAATCAAAGAAGGCATTTGAAAAAAAAGCAATTACAAGCTGATAGAGTGTGCACTACATAAAGACATGTAAAAATTGTTCTCAGCTTCCTTTCCTTTTTTGGTTTATTGATTTCTGTTCTGTTTTTTTCAAGATCAGGTAAAAGAAATGGTTACTTATAGTAGCTGACATTCTTCAAGATGTGATGCAGATGTATAGTCCACTTAGGTTTGTGCATACTCAGCCCATCTGAGGCAGAGAATTTTGTTAGATAAATACAAATAATGTGACTAATAATAGTGTAGATAATTATGATACTAGTTTATTAATGTCTGGTTATGATATTAGATTGATAATATTGTTTTTATTATGCAATGAAGAAATTCATTTCTATTGTATTGTTTAACATAAGTGCACTCAATTTTTGCTGTTTGTACTCCATCTTTGTGGTTTTTCCTTATTGTCTTTTTTTTTTTTTTGGTTTCAGATATGTGCATGTATGCATACATAAGAAAGCAGATGTTTATTTCATCCCAACCTGACGATAAGAAGAGGAGCAAAGGGCCAATTATTACTCTGTCCTAATGGTTAAATAAAGCAGGTAAACAAACCCAAAACAAGGAGGAATCTACCCTTAGAACAAAATACAAAGATAAGAAAATGGCCATGCATGCGGTCAGCTGCTTATTAATTACTATCCAGGATCTGGAGGCAGCATGGCACAGCAAGACCCATAGGCTTATGTGAGAACGAACTTTTTTAAAAGATGAGCGAGAACATGGGAAATCTGGGTTTGTTTTGCAACAATAGAGTCTGATAGAGACCCAGCTCCCCATTCGTGCTCAGCTTAACTATACAGCACCAGCAGTAGGACATTTGGGTATGAGTGTTTGTGTATAAATGTGATAGTGCTAAGATTTATATTTTCAGTAAATGTGGCACATTTCCTTGTTCCCTCAATAAGATTCTGCAAGTTTTTTTATTTTTATAAAGATAACAATTTTGCATAACAATGCCTGTAAAGGGCCAGTACTTGTCCTACATGACCATAGCCGCTTCCTTGACATTATGATGTGGGATCAGCTGAACCCCTCTTCCACCTCCCCCACCAGTTCCTTCATACAGAGAATAAGCTCAGATGGACAAAGGATGGAGTGTGGATTATGGAATATACGTCTATATCACATCTTGAAGAACCACAGCTATAGTAAGCAACTGTTTCTTCTTTGAGTAGATGCAGCCAAGTATTCTTCTTAGGTGGCTCACAAATAGTACCTAAAGGAGGTGGGGCTCAGAGTCCATCTCAAAAAGGGTTGCAAGACCATGGTCCCAAAGTTTATATCATCTCAAGAAAATCCAGTAATGGCATAATAGTTTGTAAATGTATGTATAGACAACTACGTGATAGCCCTGCAAATGTCCAGTATTAAGACAGCACTCCAAGTGCAAGTAATATTGATATAGCTTCTGCTCTTGTAGAATGAACTTACACACGCCAAGGACACATCTTCAAAGCTATTTTATATGTAGACTTGATATAGAATGTTATCTATTTAGAGATTGTTTGTAAAGAGAATTCTTTTACCCACATACGTTCCACAAAAAACACAAACGGATGAGGTAAAGCACAAAACAGGTAAGTTCTATAATTCTAAACATGGTCTGACATGTATGGAGATACTGCTCCTCCAGAGATGTTTGTGGTTTAGAAAAAAAATTGGATAAATATATCTGGATCAAATGAAACCGGAAGACCATCTTAGACAAAAAATTTCTGTGCAGCCACAGAGTTACTTTGTCCTTGGAGAACTGTGTATAAGGAAGAGCTGCTATCAGAGCCTAAACTCAGAAACTCTACTTGCAGACATTATAACAACCAGGAAAGCAGTTTTCTGACACAAAAGTGGAATGGACCAAGATGCAAGAGGCTTGAATGGAAGTCCCACTAAAACTGCCAGAATCTTGTTAAGATCCCATGAGGAACCTTCTCTCAGACCAAAGGATGGAGACAAAGAACCCTTTTAAAGAATCTTGCTACCATAATACTGGAAAATGTGTTCCATGAACACATGGATGAAATGTCAAAATCACCAACAGGTGCACTTTGAATGAGTGAACCTAATGAGTGTATATGCAGTGAGTACTCCAAGATGTCCTGGATAGAAGCCTGCATTGCTTGAACTGCACAGGAGGATGACTATGCTGACATTAATTCCATTTTGTTAAATAGGCATTCTGGTAGAGGACTTTCTAGTGTTGAGTAGATCTTTTTGAACAGACACTAAAGAATGCTTCTCCTCCTCAGTCAATCATGAAGCAGCCAAGCAGTGAGATGCAAGAGTTAAGCATGCAATGCAAGGTGTGACCATGATTCTGCATGAGTAGATTGGGTGAACAAAGAACATGGGAGGCAGACTCGACAGTCCAAGAAGGTCAAAGACCCATTTCTGCCATGGCCATGCCAGGGAAATGAGGATGAGTTTAGTCTGATCTGTTTGCAGTTTGAGGATGAGTTATGGAATGATCAGGACTAAGGGAAAGCAAACAGAAGAGTGATTGGTATCCAAGATGAAAAGTGTTGGTCAGGGACCCCAAACTAAGAGCAGAATACATAGCATTTCCGGTTGTCCCTTGCACCAAGCAGGTCAATCAGTTACAGTAAGCAACTGTACACACCAAACTGCAAAGATGATCCATAGGATGTTTGTCTTCAGGGACCACTTATGGCACAGAGAGAAATTCCTACAGAAATGGTCCACAGGATGAATCTGGGCCCTGGGCAAGTGATCAGCTATCAGGATGATATTTTCCTTGATGCAGAACTGCTACAACCTGAACACCTCGTGGCAGACCACTCGGGGAGAAGTGGGTCTGTTGAGAGGGGTCTCTGAAGAGAGACAAGGATTGAGAGCGGAGAGGAGGAGTGGAGAGGAAATGGATAGTATAGCCCAATCTGATGGTGCTTAGGACCCAGCTGTCAGTTGTAAACAAGCCCCCAAAATCATAAAGCCAGCCTTTTCCAGGACAGAGGTGGGGTAAAGAGAGTGATGATTGGACCTCTGATCTGGACAAATAACTGAAAATGGTTGCTTGTGGTATGCTGGGGAAGGGCATGTCAATTGTCCCCATACCTGAATGCCACCTCCTCCTCTGAGACCTTTGCCCTTTCTAGGGTAGTTCTGAAGTGTCAGGGAAGAAAAGGTGTGTTGCAGATGGTATTGTTGCTGCTGCTATTCACCACTGTAGTAATGCCTTTGCAATGTCAATGTGTACAGCCCCAAGGAATGCAGTGTGGCCCCAGAATCCCTCAACAAGTGCCGAGCATCATACAGCTTATCCAAAAAGAGCACCCAGGAACTGAAAGGCAGATTCTCTAGAGCCTGCTGCACATTGGGAGCAATGCCCAAATTCTGCATCCAGATTGTCCTCCTCATAGTCTACACAAAGACCATAACTCTGGCCAAAGTGTCTTTAATGTCCAGTGTGGCACTATCACTCACTGCCATTATGACCAGGGAACTTGAGGTTAGTCAGGAGTAAAAACTCTTAAATTCCTGCTCTGGGACAAACTAGGATTTCTCCATCCACTTTGCAGTAGGCAGAACCGAAGCCAGCACGCTCCAGATAATCTTTGCAGCTCTAAGAGTACATTGTCAATAGGAAAGGTCACTCTGCTAGGTGCAGATGGCTACAAGGTATCCAACTTATGGGTGTTCTGCTGCTGCAACTGTGCCTGAAAGCCAGTTAAGTAGCTACATGCTGCAAAAAAGGCCTGGTAGGCCTTGTAATCCTTAGACACTGAAGGAAAAGAAGAGCCAGGCACTGCCAAATTGTCTGGGGATGAAGAGGTAGTTAACTGTGGCTAGGCCCAATTCTTCCTCTGGACTAGTGGAACTGAAAGAGTGTATAGGCTATACAATGGAAAACCTCTCACATATCTGAGCCTGTGGTGGATCAATGGTCCCTGTCACTGACGTGCCCTGTGATGATGCCTTAGAGTAAGCTGAAGAGTGTGACCTCCGTGACCACGGAGTATTGCACAGATACCATGAAGGTTACTGGATGCAGGACAGTGGTGGCCAGTAGGCACAGGGCCAGGGGCTCCATCCTGATCACAAGATAAGTGCCAATCCTGGCACCTATGGTGCTCCAAAAATGGTCTCTGATGTGGGCAAGGCCATGGAGAATGGGAGAAGGAAGATTCCTATCTCAATGCCAAGGATCCCAGGAGTAAAGATAGAGCCAGTCTTGAGGGCTGCAGTTTTCTCTCTTTCACTCTGGCCTCCAGGCATCTTTCATTCTTTGCCACTAGCACCTCCATCCCCACTGACTCTTATACCAATCTCCCTCCTTGGGCTCATCATACAATTTCAGTGTCTCCTCATTCCTCTGCATCTTTTCCCAATCTCCTTGCCTAGTCAGTCCCAGTTCACCCATTGCATCCAGGCTCCTGGTCACATCTGGCTCCCCGCATTCCCCAATCTCCTTCCCTAAGCTCCAAAAGTTCTCATTATCAGTCTTCTTCACCAGCTAGTTCCAGTCTTTCCCCAGCTCCTCATATGATCTAATTTTTCCCTTATGTACTGATTCCCAGTTACTCCTGGTTCCCTCCTAGTCTCTTTGCCCAGCAAGGTCTGATCTTGCCCACAACTTTTTAGTGCCAATTAGTCTCCCTGTTGTGTCTTCCCCAGAGTCCTTGTCCCAGGCTATTCCCTCCTTTCTCCTGCAGGTTCCACTCTTGTCCCTTCTGCATTTGAATCAAAGAGCTTACTCCTTTGTTCTATAAGCCCAGAAGGGGTACATTGAGGGCAAAGAAAAGACAGCCTTCTGGATCTCAGTTCAAAATCACACCTAACATGGTCCTGCAGCAGTTCTGAGCTGCAACTGCTGGAAAATTCCTATTCAACCTCAGGCAGAGTATAATCTTCAGGGAATTTAGCTGCTAACATCTAAAAAAGTGCATGTCTAAACTGAGGTTTTTCAAAGTCTAATTATTTGGTCAAATGTAGGTGAATTTTTATGGGGACAGCAAAATGGACATCACTGACACAAAGGTCTGCCAGATTTAAAATCCCTCTTCCAAAGCACAGAGTCCTAGAGCTGCTCTAAGAAAAAGCCACTAGAATGTTTTTAGCAGGGACAGAACAGCATATTATTCTCTAGCTTGGTTCTTGGAAACAAGTTGTTTACACTGAAATTTTCCAAAACAATTTGCTCTCAGGCAGACATCTACCATGGAAAATTTCAGTCTGAATGGCTACAATTCAGTAAAGGTAGAAGCAACTGAAATAAGGTGTTATGATGGGAAGTGTTTGTCAATCTTAATAACACATTTCTGCTTCAGGTAAAATCCTGGCACAATTCAAGTCACGGGGAGTTTTGCCATTTACATGAATAGGACCAGGATTTAATTTTAGGACTCTACATTATTGGGAACAGTGTTAGTTTAAACAATATTTCTTATTTATTTTTTGTCTTGGCAATGTCCCCTTAATGGAATTTATTTTTTAAGATTTCCTATTAAAAAAGGTAAGTTGTGGTCAGTATTACAGTATATAAATAGATGAGAAAATAACAAAATCTCTATTTCTCCCATTGGAAAGCCAAGCCAGAGAACAGAATAAATTAGAATAATCTTATATCATTGGAATATGATTTGGACATGCATTTATCATGGATTAATTAGAAAACACAACATGTTGTTTGTACTTACAAGTACATTATTAAGCACAACACAGCATAAAGTCCAGTGAACATATGGCAGTTGCAAAATGAGTATAGCCACCGAAAAACATAACAGCTGTCATATTTTGTTAATCTTATAATGAACTATCACCACATCATAACTCTATAAACAAGACACTCAGCTAACATCATCATTATCTGAGATCCTGTTTTCTTTGAATCCCTTGTAGTCTACAAGTACTACTGTTGATGAATAATGCATTGTTTTACTGATATTTTTTTAAAATACTGTGGGTATAGTGGGTCAAATTTATCCCTAATATAACTACATTGAAATAATGGGTACTCAAGAGAGAATTTGGTCCCATATATTTTACATTGTTTAAGTTTATACATGATTGTTGGCACTGGTTATTAACCTCTTACTCATTAGGAGATGAGCTATTAACTTCAATGGGTGAACTAATTGCACCCTTAAAAGTAGAACATTCATATTTACCTCTTACTCATGTCAGAGGTTAATAATTCTGCAAATAATAACTGCTATCTAGAACAGGGAGATACATATTTTTCTGTATTTCACAAATTAAAATGAACAGAAAGGTGTCTTGGCAAGGGAAAGAAGAACTGTAATATGTAACTAACAAAGCCCTTTTGAGTGTCTGAGACATAGGCCAGCATGTTAAAATTAAAATGCGAAGGAAGAGATGGCAGCAGCTAAAACAAGCTACCATATTTTAAAAAGCTACTCTAAATCCCTTGTCACTTGGTAAGTAATAACACAATTTTGAAATACTGAGAGATCAAATAGCATTCATGAAATCCTAAGTGGCAAGTAAACAGTACAGAATATTTAAACACTTTTTAGACCATTTGTTGTTGTTATATGTTTTTAGTATCAAATTGCTACATCATACTGATTTTCATGGGCAAAAATAAAAAATGAATTAACCATTAGTTTGACACGGTCAGATAAATTCCTTAATTAAATCTAAGTTGAATGGATAAAAGCTATTTTGTCTCCAGGTGCTTATTTCACTATTAATTAGAGCCAGCCAAAGAAATAAAATGTCTTTACCCAATAAACTTTTCACTGATAAGTCAAATAAATGATATGAAGTATATTTCAATTTATATCAACTGTTTTTAATTAAATTAGCTTTTATTGAAGTATCCTAACCATTGCAAGTGTGATGCTGTCTGGGTTTCAGGGACCGCTTATTATTTGTTTTCATATTAATATTTCATAATTGCAATAATCCATAGGAGCTATGCCATGTTTGGTTACCAATAAAAAGGTTATAAATTGCTGGGAATGATTATATTGTTTGTGTGGGAATTGTATCTGTATTAGAATTTATGAATGTGTTTGTTATATCTGCGTTTCAACTTATGTAATTCTGGGAAACAGAATGTGCAGTCATTGTCTCCTTAAATGGCCATTAAGGGAACCACAGGTACAATGGGCCTACGGAGAAACCTGCTCAGTGAGTCAGCGGACTGACCATGTGACTCAGCTCCAATTTGATTGGTAGAAACTCTACAAAGCATGGGGAAGGCCAGATGTGATAAAAAGTGGCTACCCCAGCTCCATTTTGTCTTTAGTCTTCAGCCAACACTTACCTCTGAAGCTATTCATCTGCAACTGAAGAAAGGACTGAAACCCACCCAGGTACTCGGTGCGCACCAGAGGATCTATACAAGCCTGCATAACTCAAAATTCTTCCAAGGACTTGTTTTACATGGACTCTTAATCATTTTATATATGTGATACACTTTATCCCTTTGACATCTCTCATAATGTATTTCTTTCCTTTTTATAATAACTATTTACTTTTATTCCAAAGAGGTAGCCGTGTTAGTCTATTGTAGAAAGACAACAGAGTCCTGTGGCACTTTTAAAGATTAACAGATTTATTAATCGCATGAGCTTTCGTGGGAGAAAATCCCACTTCGTCAGACGCTTTGAAGATGGAAAAGTTACAGCATGGGAGGAAATTAAATGCAGGGGAGTGCATTTGCATTGCAACACTGCAAAACCTGTAGGGGAACACTTCAATCTCCCTGCTCACTCCCTTGACGACTTGTTAATAGCTGTGTTGAAACAGATGAATAAGAAATCACAGCTTCAAAGAGAGACTGCAGAACTCGAACTTATATGCAAATTTGACTCAGTTGTCTTGGGGTTAAACAGGGACTATGGATTTTTCTCGCATTACAACAAGTGATTTGACCTCCCCCTCCTCTATGTGCTGTTCCCCAGTGTTTTGAATCCTAACACCTATTTTGATTTGCTGTTACAGCCTGAGCTGATGCTATGTCACACACTCCCCTGCATTTAATTTCCTCCCATGCTGTAAGATAACTCATTCTTTTGTTCCATTTACAGCTCTCATGTTGATGTAATATCCCCTCTTCTATTTTCTTATTTACAGTGGAATCAGACTAAAAGTGCTGTTTTCCTCTCTAATTACATTGTTTCTCACAGCAGGAAACTGTATCAAAATGCAAATTTATTTGATAGTTTGAAAAATTCTTTAACACTGGACACCACTTTTTAGCAGCCATTGCATTTCAAATGACTTTTTTGACTAAACCATTTCATAAATCTTAAAAGGTCAGATTTGAGTGTGTGGTTAACATTTGTTTATACACAAATCTGACAATTGAGGTCAGACACAGACCTTTTCCACTGAAATTTTCTCCACATAGAAAGATTTTAATGGATGACTGGATTCATTTTTACCATGTAGCTAGAATTTAGTGAGAGGGATGTCTAAATATGTCACAACATAAGGAAACAAGTAGACACAGTGGTAGGGGATCTGGTATGATGTGAATAGAAATGTATACATTTAAAATAGCCTTTCTTTATTCATCCTTTTTTCTTCTTTTTAAAACTAAAGGGAAAAAAGAACCAAAGGTAAAGGACTACAGCTAGTTAAAAGTGGTGGCTTAAATAAGCATACCAGTCCAAATTCACTCTTGATATAATGCCATCAATATCAAACAAGTAACACTAAGGAAAAATCTGCCCCATAATAATATTTATATTTTATTCGGTGATCATTCTGTGCATTTTATTATAGTTGCATGCCAAATTATTTTACCTGTAATTTAAAAGCCTCCCCTCTGCCAAAAAAAAAAAAAAAAAAGACGAAGGGAGAACAAGGTGCTTAACAATTTTGAAAATCTGGCTACTTCCTTTCTTTTTCCTCTACAGTGAGAGTCTTATCTCCACTTCAGACCCGATAAAAAGACTTGAATGGCATACCCTAAAATCCCTGAATCCCTCCAGCAGAGAATTCTCTCTGCATAGTAATAGAGGGAGACAGCTGTAGGCTGTCTTTTGAGGATCCCTTCTGGAGCCCTGGTATAGGGTGTGTGTGCTGAAGATGACTGTGCATTGTCTAGAACTATATTACTTCTCACAAGAAGCTAAGCACAGGGTTCCTTAAGTTGGCCCAGAATTGGCAGGGCAGAAATGCTGCTTAGCCCGTTCGTCCTGCAGGGTTTGTGTGTGTTGTGCCTCTTAGTGGTGCAGCACAAAATTTCACCCTTAAATGCAGTTGAGCTTGTTAGAATATCCAGTCTCAACTCTGGGTGCAGAGCACTTTTGACAATTTGGCCCTTGTTTTTTGACTAACTTAGAGAGATTAATTTTATATTCTTTCAGTGGAGCTTGGTGAACAGAGGACTTGCCTTCTCTGGCCTTTAAAAGGATGCATACAAGGATTCTTGGCTTGCCAGTAGCTGAACTTCAGTTTGTAAAATTAACTTGATTTTATTATCAGATATTATAAAAACAGTATATACTTGTAAAATATTTTGTATAATACAATTCAATCTTATTTACTCAAGTTACTAAATTCTCAGAACATTCTTAGAAACTAAAATCCTCCCTTCTAATCAAAATGAGGAATAGAAAATATCTTCATGGTATTCAGTTTCAGTAATAATTTAAGAACAGTCTTACTTTGACCTCTCTGTAGATCAATAAAAACACTTATATCACTTCTGAAATCTGATGTGCATGAATTGTTTTGCAGTTCCAGTCAACCATATTCTAGTCTATATTTTATAGCTTTACAGCTGTATGAAGATAATTTTCCATGTCTGTGTACGCTTTTTAAAGTACAGAAATCTTACTGCACATTTTTTCATATAAGTAACCTACAGAAATATGGCAAAAAGACAGCTTATAACAAAAATACAGATGCAGCATGTTATATTTGATTCCCTGTTTCTGCCATTTCACATGGTCAAACAGTTTTCTGTGTATTTGTTTGCTTTCCCTGTACCTACTGATAGCATCTGGGTGGGCACTGTACATAAGTATTGTCACATTTTCTGCCTGACTTCTTTTATTCAAACTTGGATTCCTCATAAGGACATCCCCATGCAACCTACGACACAAGTGGGCTCAGTAAAAACTTGATATGTTAAGAATTGCGAAAGAAAGACAGATTAAACAAAAGGTATACATAAACATGCCTAATTCTATATTCAGCAAATCTAATCTAGATGATAAAACTTGGGTAAATTGCAATGAAAAAACAGCACTCTCATAGTTGTATCTTGACACTGTAGATAGTATATTCTATTGAAACTCTACTTTTTACATGCAACAATGATTAGTCCCAGGCAAGTGAGAATGACTGCATTTGTTTCTTATATTAAAATCTCAGTTTTCCAGTAAGTTTAAAAAATACAGGGTTTTGGATAAGTAGGGATGCAAAATGTGGCAATTACTTTCCTCAAGAGATGTCAAGTTTTTGTTAATTAGATAATCAGGGTTGTATTGTATATAAAGATAAAAAAGATGTCAATTTGATATAATGTACTGAAAATCTCAAAAAGAACCATAAAGCTAATATATATTTATGCATCCTGGGGCAATTATATTAATTCCTGATTTGGGCCACAGAGTTCAAAAGAAGAATTTTTTAACAAAAGAAATTTTGGAGTTAAGTCATTGAGACACATTTTTATAATGGGATTGTTTGCTTTGTGATACCTTGTTTAACAATGAAAACCAATTTGCAAATGTTTTTAATACTCTGTTTGCTGACATGCTAGCTCTCTTTTCCTGCCACTTTCCTGGAGTTGGTGTGGAGAGGCCCTTGTCAACTTCTTCCACTGTGCAGGGATATAAATAATGAAGTACAGTGATACCTTGATTTATTTATTTCAAGCAATTTGGTATGGTAGATTTTATAGAGCTATCTACATAACTGGATAACCCGTTGTGTGGGTATATCTTCACTAATGGCAGCAAATTCACTACCATCAGATCTCTTTTTCTGGATCGATTGAATAGAAGTGGAGACCTTCTCAATTAATGTGCAAGTCAATTCAATAAAACCAGCTCCTAAAATAGCATAGTGCTGCATTGATGGGTACACGTTTCCTGTCAGTGCAGCATAGTGTAGATGGCACGCAGAAGAGGATTTTAGTAAGTTGATGTAAGTTACACAAGCTACTCTATGCAGCTTTCATAACTTCATTCAACTATTGCTGAATTTCCTGGTGAGAATAGACCAGGCCTAAAAATCAATTTCTATAAACTAACCATATTATAAAGCTAATTAAATTGCATTTTTAAGATATTTTGGTTTATTCTCTCTTCTCAAATTTAAACTACTGAAGCATTGCAAAACCCCAATTCTTTGGCTGCCATCATATAATTGGAAATGCGGGGGGGAGGTAACATTTAAAGAGAGATGAAGTGAGAAATTATTCCTATTAGATTTTTAGAGTGGCTAGCCAAGAAAATAAATGATCCATTTTCTAGGAAGTTCTCGTTTGCTTCCTTCTGAAAGTTTCTTTCTGTCTCCATTGTTCTGCATCTCAACTTAATGTTGCCCAGTAGTTTGAAATTTTATAAACATTATAAAATATTTTATAAGACTTATTATTAGGTGCAGTTAAAGAGAATAAACAGTTTTCAAGTGGATCAATTGCATTCCATACAGTTTTTTCTGTATGTTTTTCAAAGTGGACATTAAAAAATGAAGTTTACCATAGAGCTGTTCAAGATTCCATGATGCATTTTGTACACGTAAGGGGTTTGGAAAAATTAACAAAATTTTCCGTCTTCTCAGTTATAGACATCATGGTCATTGTTTAGCTGTTGACATCCTTCCAGAGATAGGTGCAGTTCAGTTGCATTATATATAAACTATATAATTTCTGTATTGCTTGTAACCTGCTTCGAGATGAAAAATGGAATATACTCAGACCTATATTTATGTCAGTATAAATGGGTTTCTCCCAAGAAACTTATTTTAACTAATGATTGTGAATGGCAACAGTGCATTTAATCAGGATAGTATCTACCATAAATTCCATTTAACAAAAATGCAATTAACTTATGCCAACCATTTAAGAGGTGCTTAACCTGGTGCTAAATAGATCTGAAATTCTAAACTCTGATTTTTTAATACACAAGTTAAATAAATATTAAGCAGCATATATTTTTGGGTACCCTGGGCTACGTCTACATTGACAATTTAAGTCAACTTAAGGAGGCTTAAGTTGACTTAAATTAAGCCACGTCCATACTAGGCTTTCATTAAGTCGACAAGAAATTTCTTAAGTCGACTTAATGAAAGCTTAAGTTGACTTTATAACTACTATTCATTAGGTCGACTTAACCCTAAAGTCGACTCCTTAAGTCGATTTAAGGATGGTGTGGACATGGAGTAACCCTTAAGTCAACTTTATTAAGTTGACTTAAGCGTGGTTAGGTCAACTGAAGTGGACTAAGTCGACTTAAAGTCGACTTAAAGCTAAGTCAACTTAGTACACTTTGTTAAGTCGACTTTAATAAGGTTGACTTTAAGTCGACTTAAGGTTGACCTTATTAAAGTTGACTTAATAAAGTTGACTTAAATTTTGTAGTGTAGACAGCCCTGGAGCCTTCACTGAAGCTGAAAAGCATCTAGGTTCTGACCGTATCAAGCCAAATATTTAAAATAATAGACTTTAGAAGCATACGGTAATTGCAACTTGTTTTGGCTTTCTCTCTCTCTTTTAAAGGCAATTCCATGCAAAGGTTTAGCATTGATATAATATTAACATTGAAAAATCAAGTATTTAGAGGTCAATAAAGGCAGAGTAAAGGTTAAATTTGGCTGAACTGAAAATCAGCCAAAATTTTATTTTTCCTTAAAAATACGATCTCTCTGCACTCAGCAGCTATTTATTCACTTATTGTGGATGATGTTCTCACATTCTTCACTTTTCTATGCTTCATTATGTATAATAACTATATATTTATGTTCTGACCATGATAAATTGGAGCAAAACAACATTTGTTAATGGGAAAGGTGATGGGAAAGATCACCTCTTAACATAAAATATATCTTGTCCTTTTTCATCTTTATCTGTATATAGCTATACACTATTTGCTGTGTTGTGCAAACCCATACTTGTTATTATATGCTGCGGTGTGCAGAAATTGAGATACCATGAGGTTAGTCAGCAATTTTTTGATCTCTGCCAATTTGTAAAGAGCACTCAAATTGCTGAGGTTTAGGCTGCAAGCAATGCTTAAGCAACCTCACCAGTGGTCAAGTAATTCAAGCCAAGCTAGGTCTCCAATTCTCTCTATTGACATAATTATAGTTGCCAAATGATGCCATATTTAATTTAACACAAATTGGAATTTCTTAAACAACCATCCCCCAACAAATAGCAATACAATAATAGATTTCACATTTGCTTTAATATTTAACATTCAGTGTGATATACAAACAACCCAAATTTCAAGAAATGTGATTTAGTAGCTTTAAAGTCTTTAATATTTAGGACTGCATATCCAAGTTCTAGATTTAGTTCATGATGATCTCTGCTTCTAGATTGTCTCCAATTTGGGAAAATGACCTTGTGAGATGGTCGGAGAATTTAAAAGATTCTAATTTTAAATTTTATTTGAGTAACATACTGGCAAAGGTTCTGATTTGAAACCATTTCTTTAGTAATAACTAATTTTGGCTTTGGAGTAAGATCATACAATCTGTTCATTTATATTAAAACAATTAACAGGAAAACTAAAGAACACCACTGTAATTCATTTTGCTTGAACTGAATCGTTAGCATTTATTAAGCTGCATTTTATAAATGTGGGTTAAAATGTAAGATTGTTTATTTACAGCTTACATTCTTTAGATGAGACTAAGCAAAATTAATTTTATGTCACTCAACAAGTATTTTCAAAGGAATATTAATGTTATATCTTGAGTGTTCCATGCTTAATTAAGGCATCATTTTATATTCTTTTAATTGTTCTTAGTTTTTAATTAGCAAAGGTAAACCAAAGTCTGAAGCTTAGGTGGTGATTATATTATATGTTATGACAGTTGCATACCCTTATTAAGACAGTGATGTGTAAATATGCTTGTCCCCTTGTAATTTTTCCTTCAGGGTCCAGTTATGTGGCCATTACTCATATTAGTGAGCACTTACTCATGGTCGTAGACTTCAGTGATATGATACATATACAGAAGTACATACCAGGGTATGTGAAGTATGCAAATTCAGATTCTTTCTGTCTCTCAGTTTGTCACTTCAAAATCACAATATCCAGCTGTGATGTTCCCCTCCTGCAAACTGGTCTGGTGTGCTGCTGTGCCTCCTTGAATGCCCATTGCTGGAGCCCAACTTACCTCACTCCTGTGTCAGTCCACACCAGCTTCCTCCATGTAACTGGTCCCAGTCACTGGAAGAGTGCTCACTAGCCACTTGGGGGATGGTTCCCCAGTGAGCACCTCAGCCTCCAGATGCCACACAGGGAATTTCCATCCTGAAGGGATTGGGACGCTTCGTAGATCACTGCAGGCCATTTAGACTTGTCCCTCAGTATAACAAAGAAACTGATATGCAATCAGCCCTTGCTCCAGATTAGGCCTTCACATATCCATTCTTATGAAAATCCACAGAGCTTCAGATACAACAAATACTAGTTTATTGATTAAAACATGATTTTAAGCGAGTATATAGCAAATCAATGCACAATCAATTAAGCAATCTGTCAAATGTTCATCACTAACAAATAAAAATAACACATATTCTAAGCTAAGCTTATTGTCTTAGTCCTTTTCTATCTTACCCACGTGGCTAGCTGGTAGTGATCTCAAGCTTGGCCCTCTTGGCCTTCTGGATAGGCCAGTTGTTTTTAAGTTGTTTCAAGATGAAGTTTCTCTGGCAAAAAGCCACCCAACCAGTTTTTAAAGTGTGACTTATTTTCTTTCTCCAAATACCCCTCTTTCTGGGATCAGGTGATCCTTTGTATCATGATTGTTCCCTCATAAGCCAGGGAGCTTAATTTCTATTATCTTTGTTATGCACTTCTTCACAGCCTATGTGAGGAAAAGTTCCAAAAGGGTAGCCATGTTAATCTAGTTCAGCAAAACAAACAAGGAGTCCTGTGGTATTTTTAAAGACTAACAAATTTATTTATTGCATGAGCTTTCGTGGGAGAAAATCCCACTTCATCAGATGCTTGAAGATGGGAAATGAAATTCTCCATCTTCAAGCATCTGACAAAGTGGGATTTCCTCCCACAAAAGCTCATGAAATAAATACATTTGTTAGTCTTTAAAAGTGCCATAGGACTCCTTGGCTATGTCTACACTTGTAAATTTAAGTCGACTTAGCATGTCCACACTTAAATTTAAAGTCAACTTAGGGGGGAACTACAAAGTCGACCTAGAGCGTCCACACTGGATGCCTAGGTCGACTTCTAGGCGCTAGGGGGACCTTGGGTAGGTCCATGGTGGCATGGGGGGCACCCCTTGCCCAGTGCCAGGGGGCTCAGCCTTTGCCCCATTGTACCTTGGTACAATGGGGCAAAGGAGGACAGGGACCCTGGCAGGGCATAGGGGCAGGGTGGGCAGGGCTCTGCCCTGCCCTGTGGGGAGGGCATGCCAGGCTCCCCCTGTGCCATCCCCCTGGCAGGGAGGGCAGTAGGGGAGTCCTGGAGTAACCCTAAGTCGACTTAAGGCTACTCCAGGTCTACACTGGCTTAAGTTGACTTTAGGAAGTCGACTTAAGCCTAAAGTTGAACTAAAAGCAGGTTTAATAAAATTGACTTAATATTCATTAAGTCGACTTAAGCAGCTTGCTTAAGTTGACTTAAGGAAATTGTAGTGTAGTCATGGATTAAATTAAGTCAATTTAAGCAAGCTTAAGTCAACTTAATTTCTAAATGTAGACGTTCCCCTTGTTTGTTTTAATGGAGGAAAGACAGCTCTTGTTGTCTGCCTCCAACTGAGCTATGTGAAATAGGTACACATGTATGATGCTGCAGGAAATACGATACTATAACAACAACAATACAGAGTATGTTATGAGCATTCAAAAAGAAAAAACTTGCATGGCATATTTTGCATTAAACCATACAATTACATTACAAAGGTGAACAGTAAAGTTACAGATCACATTACAGGGATGTAATGAGGTGAATCACATCACACCAGATGAGGTCTTAAAGAGTTAGGGATCCTTCCAAATGCATAAAACGTTAGTTCTTTTGTCAATTCACTTTATATGTCTGTGCCTTATTATCACCACTTATTAAATTACCCAACTTACAGAAATGTTGCACATGGTAAAAATACTCCCATGATAAAAAAAAAGATGAGATGACTGAATCGCTAATCCTTAAGGACAAACAGGTTACTACTAAACTATCACAAACTAATAGCTTATTCCTAAATTAGAAATTTATAAAGTTACAATTGTGATAGAGTTCCATGCTATCATCAGGAATATCTCTAAATATATGTATCTGCTGAACTTTGGCTTTCTTTTTGTTCTAAACCTCATCCTGACACAGTGGATTAACAAGCATTAATATATACATTTGCTTTTATTTGATTTAAGAATTAGGCATTTAATGCAAACAAATGAAGGATTAAATATCTGAAGTATCACACATTTAATTTGTATGAGAGATTATATCAAAACTCCATGTTTCCTATTTGATTCAGAAACAGATACTCTTGAGAGAATTTTATTCCATCATACTGTGCACTCAGGAACATATTTCTCCAGGAAATATTGTAAACTCTTATCCAAGCTGTATAAAAGACAAGACAACCATATATGTGATTAAATTAATAATGTGTGATTAATTAATAATACATCTTTATTAATAGCTAATCAACATTGCAAATTAAATCCTTTCACAGCTACCCATCAGAACTAATCATTCCAGGGTTCTGATATTAGGCCCTCACACTGTGACCGGAGATTTTTGCCCCAAGATACCTAAGACATGAAGCAATTGGCAGAAAAGCCTCAGAAGGAGTTCAAATTCCAGCAGGCTAGCAGTAGCATAGAGCTCCATACTGTTAGGAAGTATCAACAGTAATTAGGGTCAGTTACAAGATAATAAGGTGATAAGTGTAAACAATTATAAAGTAGCAACAGTAGTAAGGAACAATGTGTGTTGAGCAATTAGGATAGTTAGTATCTAGGTAGCAATGAACCATTAAAAGCCCTTTCTTTCACTATATGAAAAACCTTGTACACCTACAAGCCAAAAGTCATACTTTATTTCATAAAGTTAGATTTCTTTATTAGATCAAACTTTCATTCACTTTTCTTTCCTTCTTAGCCTTGAAATGGACCTTTAATGACTGTTCCCCCTTCTCTCGCTTTGGTATATTCCTTCTCCATTCTTTTTCCACTCATTCCCCCTCCCTCTAGGGATGATCTCATTGTCATATGATTGTCATATGATCCCTCTCCTCCCCCTCCTCCCCCTTAATTGACGTTTTTGAACGTTTTTACTCCTCACCCCTCCCACACTCACGCAAACACACGCTGCCTTCCCCCCCCCTCCTCTGTGGCTATAAAAGAGCAGCCAATTGCAGGCAAGCACTGTTGGACACTGAGGCTATGTACACACGATCACTTTATTGCGCTGTAAGGTTCCTTACCATGCAATAAAGCAAATAGCATACACACGATCAATTTCTCTGTTGCGCGGCAACACCCTCTTGCCGCGCAAGAGTTAAACCACTCAAAACGAGAAGGGTAGCATTACCACGGAACAGCTGTTCCATGGTAATGCTCGTGTGTACTCATTTTGCGCAATAGACAGCCTCCGGAAATGTCCCAGAGTGCCAATCGAGGCCACTCTGGGACATTGGAGCTCTCAAATATGTCAATTTCACTGCTCTAGCTGAGCAGTGATATTGACATATATGTCAATATCACTGCTCTAGCAGAGCAGTGAAATTGAGTATTTTTGGGAGCTGCCTGGTTTGGCAGCTCCCCTGGACTGAACTAGGGGGCTGGCCCGAACGAGCTGCCCACGCTGGTTCGAGCCAGTCCCCCCAGCTCAGCTCCTGGGCTTCGGGTGCCGGCAGGCACTCCGCCTGCTGACACCCGAACCAGCTCGGGGTTCAGGTGGTGGCAGAAGCTCCAGCGGAGCTTCTGTCACCACCTAAACCCCTGGACTGAGCTGGGGGCCTGGCTCCAGTCAGAGCCGGCCCCTCAGCTCAGCTCCTGGCTTTGGGAGTCAGCAAGCACCGCGGCGCTTGGACAAGTGTTCTCGTGTGTACATAGCCTGAGAGCCTGGGGAGGTGCTGCCAGTCCACCCAGCAACTAGTGACGAGCCGGAACTCCGAGACCTGAGATTGGGCACCCCAGCAAAGAACTTCAAGCCGGACCAGATAGCCTGCCTAGCAACTCAGCATATCGCAGCAACCAACTGTCAACCAACCCACCCGCCTCCGTAGTTTGAGTCTACGCGCCACCACCCGGACCAGTGCTGCCACAGCCCGGAGCCGCATCGCCACAGCCCGGACCAGCTGTTCCATTACAGCCTGGACCAATGACCGATACAGCCCGGACCTGCCACAGCCCGGACCTGTCCGTCGCTGGAATCCATCTCCGATCCTTGCAGACCGGACCCGTCTTATCGGTAAGGCATTGGTGTGTTAAGGATTTGAGGCAAACTCGGCTAACTAAGTTCCAACTTATATTGCCCAAATTTTGGCTACCTCTGCCTAAATGACAGATCAGAAAAGGAGCCATTAAGACGAATCAAAGGCAATTTAAGGGGTTTGTGAGTATGACAAAGGTTGCGCTTGTGGAGCTTGTGCGTTAATAAAGCTGAGTGACTGCGGCTTGAGTGAGAAGGGCTCATCTCCAACCCATCCAGTAAATGACTGATCACCATTTACTGAATGACATAGGAGATTAGGATTTTAATTGTTATAAGGTATAGAGTATAAGTTTAATATTTTTATTATATTTGAATGCTTATTAATAAAGTGGTTCAGCGGAGCTGCAACTTTCTATTTGACTGCCTAACGGTCATTTGGCTCTCCGCTTATTTTATGTATGTCAAAATATGCTCAATATTGCAAACTCGTATTAATCTTATACAAATAAATGTTAAGATTTGTTTTGGAAACATTTCCTGCTCTATGTCTGTTCTTGATCGACGGGCTGTAGTCATATTTTCCTAAGGTTTAGGCCATTAAATGAGCACACCACGGAGAAATTTACCTCCATCAATAGTTCTAAATACATTTGATAGGTACAGTTGGGTAAACTGAGGCACGGAGGTAACAACACAGCATGAGAGTCCTCTGCTCATTGACTAGAGCAGTGGTTTCCAAACTTTTCTATGCCATGGCACACTTTAATAACTAATAATTTTGAGGCACACTGCCATACAGTCTTGAAATAAACTCATGAATATTCATGAGCTAATCCAGATCTCTCTGAGTAGTTTTTTTCAGAAAATTCTGTGGCACACAGCTCAGGCCTGTTGGGAGAGCCATGTGGCTTGGCACACTGGTTGGGAAATGCTGAACTAAAGCAAGTAAGGCTTCCTAGCAACCCACCCTTAATTTAATAAACAAAAATAAAATGATATTGAACTCTGCAACATACATCATTTTCTACCTTTCCTCCTATAAGGTTTAGGACTTTGAAGCACAGACCACTGACTTGAACTCCTTCCCCCACCCAAAAAAACAAATCAAAGGCAGCAATAAGGAGTCTCACTTGGCTAGTTGGGTCTGTACACCCTTCACAGTTACAAAGCTGTGACAAAAAAACACAAAACCAAACCAACATATCAAAAAAACCAAAACAAAAACATTTCTTTAGCTACTAAAAGGAAACGGAAAAACAAAAGAAACCCATGATGTTCTGGATAATTTTATCTTGAGGAAAAATATGTCTTCCTATTGTCAACGAGATTTTATTCAAAAGCTTCCATAGCACAGAATTCAAGCACCAATTGGAAAAATACATAACAGCTAATGTGCAGTGGGGCAGATTTCTGGTGATAAATAGTGTCTAGAATAACAATGTGAGAATGCACCTCCACTGGGAAGGGGAACTTGCAGCTAATGATAAGCACCTGCTGTACCAAACAGGTAAAGGATTGATAGGAATGCATCTAGCTCTGTCAATGATAGCTCTGTACTTGGAGGCAGTGGATCCATAACCTGTAGTCCTAAGGACACTGTGCCCAAAGGAACTGTGAGGAGAAGAAGAAAGTGAAGAATCTCATTTTACCTGGCCAATTCAGTACCCCACCCTGGTAAACAGATAGGCATGTAAGAGAACTGAAAAATTTATTTCCTTCTCCTAATCATTTTTGTGTGTCTAATATTCAGGACACTTCCTGGACTCATCCCATTCATTTACAGAATTTCATTATATTTATCTTGTTCATACTTTGCAAGAGTGAGGGAAAATAAAAGCCCATGTTTATTTTAGCAGTTGATTGGAAATCATTGCTACATATTCTACATTTTAACATATTTTAATATAAAAGTAAATTGCAGGAAAAAAAGACCATTTAGGAGTACACAGACTGCTAACAAAAGGCTGGATGTTTGTTCTTGGTATTATTTTTCATAAAACTGCAAAATATGTAATACAAAGAAAACAATTGCATTTTAAGACTAGAGACTTGTTATTACAAGCTCTCTGAACTTTATTTCACTAAAGGAACAACAAAATAATATGCATTTAACTGTTCCTCAAAATGAAGAAGACCATCGCACAATACAATTTAATTTTATATAGTGTCCTTAATATACTGTGTCATGTAACACTTTACACAGCTTGTTATCCATAAACCAAAATATATTTCCAGACAAGATTCAAAGAAGTGAAATGATTCAGTGTCTCTAGACATTTTTTTTAATAATGTGCCTGTACATCACTATATGTAGGAGTACATGCAATCAGAACATTTATAAACAAACAAACCAACCAACCAACAAAAATAATCCAATTGCTCCACCTCATCCATTCAGGAATATAAAGGGGAACAAAAATACCACTTTCTTAACATGACCCATACAGATAAATCTGTGAGAATAGAATTCCCAGGAGTGTAATTGTGAATGTGCTCCAATTTCTTTGTCATCTCCATAACACAACCCATATTACATGACTTTACTATGTTCCTGCAGCCACAGTTGAAGTTGCTGATAGAGGACAATTTTATTATCTTTCAGAGTTCCCTAAGGATTCTCTGCTAGATGCTTCAGATGACATATGCTGAATCTGTGCTTACACTGGCCATTCCCCCTTTGTGGTCTATGCCACCCACTTCTTGCTGCTGTCCTGCAGGCTACCTAATATGGAACAAATTGTGGCCACTTTTTTGTCACTGCATCCATCCCAAGATGTACTTGGAAGATCATTCGCTCTATGCTTCTATTTTGTACACTAATCTTAACGATATTCACATATTAAACAAAAAATATTCATGAATAATCTGATACCATATATTTTGATATTTTCTTCCCACTATTATCGGTGTCTTTATTTTCAAGCAACAAGAGTTATCGAGTTTTCAATAATCTACCTAATTATGTACTTCTACAGATAGTACAATTGACTTTACTGTTTAAACGTTTTTGAGCTCAACTAGAAAGCTTAAAAGATAGATGTCTTTATTGTAATGTAGTGGTCCCAACATTTTTGGCTTGAGGGCCACAGATATGACTGTAATGCAGAGACTTGTACAAAATATAACTGCATATATTCTCAGTGAGGTGTTCCACTGCAAACTTATCACCCTGCACTGTGATCCCTCCTTTAGTTCATAGCGTGCTTCTGTTGCAGTTGAGGGCCTTGATTAATAATCTACCAAAACAGCTAGGTTCGTCTAGGAGAATAAAACTGGCAAGGTCCAAAACAAAGCATTTGAAACCTAGAAAAAAATAATTCACAGATGTGATCAAGGGAGCTCGTGGTGGAATGAATTTCCAGAAGAGAGGAGGTTAATCCAGTATGATCCTCTTTGATAATACTTTACCAGTATAATTACAATGATTTATGAAAAGAATACATATAGCTAGGTAGACTTTCCTGTAAATAAAGGACACAAGACTCCATAACAGACCTTGTCATGTAGATTTAATTCACCAGCACAACTCTGAGATAGAAATACAGACTGACAGAAAATAAGGTTAGTGTGAACTTGAATGCAAAAGAAAGCCCTAAATGTTGAGCCTTTTAACTTATATTTTCATGTAATATGTATGGAAAAAAAGGAGATTTTTCCACTTCCATGTAAAATAAATTAAAATGGTTAATTAACAAGGCTTATGTGAGGCCTGGGACACTCATTGAATGAGTGGTTATATGTAAGATGAAAAAGGTAGAGACGATGAACTAATTTAGTGGCATTGGCATGATCATGTGCAGATATGGTTTAATGAATGAAAAAACATAATATGAGCATGTTAAACCTGCACAGGCAACATTTATAGTACCTGGCAGATAACTGAAGCTTGCAATGACTTTGGGAGCATTCATGGTGCATGTTTTTCAAGGATAATCTGTTCTTGAATAATTTCTTCAATGTATTGGGCAAAACATTCTTTCCTTCAACATCAGCAATACCTATCTTTTCTTGATTCTTTTCTTCATTAGCAAAAGTACTTATAGTCAATTTAAGGCATGTCTGATTCCTTTAATACATGAAGTCTCCTTCTGTACATCCCTTGCGTATCACTGTTATACTTAGAAACAAAAACCAGTAGGATCTTATTTTGGGGGATAAAGCAATATCCCATGTTCATTGTGAATACATATAGACAAATTTCAAAAGGCAAAACACATTAATTAAAGAGCTCTTAGAATCAATTTAAAGAGACAGAGCAATTCCCTATTCAATCACATTCCCTACACCACAAATACAGACTGGCAAAGGCAATGAGTTCTACAGATGTTATAATTACCAGCCTCATTGCTCGTGTTCGTCCACTGGCCATATGGTGAAAACACAAGGGTGGGAAAACAGGGTCCTCCCAGCGTGCACAGAAGCTCCTGGAGTATGACTGAAGAACCAAACCCAAAGTTTCCATCTTGCTGTACCCTTCTTATAGGATTCAGTTTACATTCGAGCTTATGGGTTCCATTTAGTCATGTTGTTACTTAATCGCTTAAGACAATAGTACACATGATATCTCTTTGTTGTCCTTTGGTCTCCATATTCGGGTGTGAATTAATTTTATTTCAGCTCTTTGGCCATTTAGATTGCAAAACTTTATCTTCATCTCCTCTTTGTTTTACAATAGTTCCAGTTGGGATCTTTCGGAGACTGGTGCCTGTTATCTGTCTCACACACATTTACCAATCTCTCACTCACTCAAACCTTGATCTTTTTCCTTATTTTACCGTATATGTTAAAAGCACAGATGTTCCATTTAAAATCTGGCCAAAATTTAAATTTAATCAAAGATATTTTCTTTCCTTTAACAATTTACTATAATCGACTACATGTAATATTCAACTACTGTTTAGGTGAAAATACATGGAATTCCAAAGTCCCATGGGGTCGTCAGGGAATGTTACATCATGTAGACTAGATCACATAGATCAACGTCACAAAGCCATCTGATGCTTAATTGTAGGCCTTAAAACCAAACATCTTTTTAACATCGCAGGCTTCTGCCTACATCTCTAGGGCTCTGGTAGCCAATGTAATTGAATTCCACACCTAGTTCTTTTTGGTAGGTTCCCTTCTTACAACAGTAAGGGCTTACCAACACACATGGATGCACAGTATGCAAGTTATATTAATATGACTTAAGTTGCCATACCTTTCATTGAGATGCTCTCCCATCAACATAGCTTATCCTTCTCATTCTGGTGGAGTACTGGAATTTACGGGAGAAGTGCTTGGCAACTGATTCAGTGTGTCTTCACCACTATAATATTAACGATTTTTTTAATGGCTTTTGTTGGCAACAAATATGGTGGTTAACATATTCCCACACAGACAGTTCCCTTCTTTAAAAGGTCATGGAGCTTTACTTAACTACCATCACGTTTATTCTGAATGCACCAGAGCTGCGATACAACAAAAGCTCAGGGCTCTCACCTGAAAGCAGGCAAATGATCTTCTTGTTGGCATCCCATACTCAGTACACCAGACAAGGAACTGACAAGCAGTTATTTAGCCTAACTCCCATGAAAGAGAGGGGTGACAAAGGGCAGAAATAGCAGGGTAGCAATAGCCATGGGCTCTCTATGTTGGGGAACTTGTAATTGCCAAATTTTGCACCAGATCCAGCATGCTATTAGCTGGTAAAGAGGTCCACTATTATTATTTAGAATCCCAAAATTACTACAGTAGTGCACAAGGCCAAATTTAATATTTTCATGCCACTGGGGAACCATCCCAACAATACTTTTTGCCACTCATGTTTTAAATTTTGGCCAGTTTTCGCAAATACCCACTTTGACATCATAAGGCACAACAGCTATGACTTTGCAGCCTTCCTGCTCGGCAGTGCAACTAGTTTTGCAAATTAGATGTACAAGCAACATCTGTAAAACACTCAAATTCATTTAAAATGGTACAGGCTTCACAGCAGAATAAAATGGATACATTACTTTTAACTGATTATACTTAAGTTTAGGCATGTGAAATTTAAAATCATATTTTCTAATTACAATAATACTACAAAAACATGTATTTTCATGAGGATAATACATTTACAATTTACTTGATGCAAATAGTTATTTAACAGCCTTTCAATTGTAGGGTTTTTTATTCCTGGTCATCCTTCTGCCACCCAGACAACAAAGACTATGTTTTTTCCCCCCTTAACCTCTTTGTATAGGTGCTTTAAGATCTTCCAGCATTTACAGGATTGTTACTTTGAAACACAAAGCATAACAAGCTTCCCCCTTCCTATGCCAGGAGATATTATTAAAACATTTAAGCTAACTTAATTAACACACTTTTACTTTCATTAAAATGTTTATTTCCAGAGCCCCCCCCCCCTTTTTTTTTCCAAATCCCTTTAACATTGCTTTTTTTCTTAAGGCAGCATTTGACCTTTTTTTTGTAAACACAACATGATACACAACAATGGCTATGTCTACACTTGTTAATTTAAGTCAACTTTAACTAAGTCGACTTAACTAAGTTGACTTTAAGTCAACTTAGTTCATTCAACTTAGTTTGTCTACACTTAAAAATAAAGTCGACTTAAAGGGGAACTTAAAAAGTTGACCTAGAGCGACCACACTGGATGTCTAGGTCGACTTCTAGGGGCTTAGGGGGATCTAGGGGAGGTCCACAGTGGCAGGGGGGGCACCCCTTGCCCAATGCCAGGGGGCTCAGCCTTTGCCCCATTGTACCTTGGTGAGATATTTGAAAGGCCTGTTACCCAATAAGAAAGATTTGCCTTATTAAGAGAACCTGTTATTGCTGCCAGTGCTTGAATATGGATGCTGACACTATGGCATGAGTGCTAATTTTAGAACCAGCATTAGTGAGTCGGGTAGTAACTTGGTTTAGGGCCAATACTGGTTCCGGGGTATTATCTTCCTGGGGTGTATTCTTCTCTCAGGTCCCACAGAATTTTGTTCCAATCTGAATCATTACTCCCTTCACTTTCTGTTATCGTGGACATTTGGCAGGCAGCAAATCCAAATTTGATGTTTAATTAGAGACAAACAGTTATGGTCAGTAGGAGTTCTACCTTGTTTTAGTGTTAATTTTCTAACCATTCCCTATAGTATTTCTTTTTCTTTTTCATCTTTTTGTTTTGTGTTTGCCATATTTTGTCAAATTTGTTTCTGTTCCAGAGCATTCTGGAGCCTATCTTGAAGATAATTCATTTGTTTTCAGACTCCACTGACAAAAACCTTCCAATGCTCAATGTCTTTTTCAGTTTCTTCCCATAATTTAGTCATGAAAAAAGAGGTCTCTTCCTTTTCTGCGAAACAGAGCAGGATATTTTTACAGGTTTCCCATAATAACCACACAGTGGCTGCTTCTTTTTAGAGTCGTGTGGGTTGTATACCATCCGGTATTGAGCCAGTTTTTCTTCTACATCAGTTTTTATATGGATGACAGTAATAGCCTGCTCATTCCATGGATTAAACCCAAATCTTTGTAACATGTCCGTAAAAGGAATAATTTCTTTAATAAATGGAAAGGAGCATGGTACATCAGGCTCCGCATCTTTTCGAGCATGCTTTTTTATGGAACATATTTTGGTTTGTGTACAGTTGCTAATACAGTGAGGACTCCTATCAGAAAGTGCACAAAGTGGTGAATGGCAGTGAGTCCCTACTGCACAATTCATTTTTATAAAATTCTATGCATGCTTTAGGGGCACTCACTGCACCTTGGTATATGCAGTGTGAGATCCTAACGTATACAAAAGGGCAATAAATATGAGCACCTGTTTCCCCTGAGAGACACAGTGCAGGCTCCTAACATGCCTAGCAGTATAACCTTTTTTCAAGATTCAAGAAACACATGGTGTAAGGTGCTGTAATATGATACAGGTTAAACAGCCTCAGCCGTTCACAAAGTGTGTGTCCCTAATGTGCTGGCTTTTGGGACAGTACAAAACTCCTAATACCAAGATGAATTTCTTATGGTACCATATCAATTTTACTTCATCTTTTGTTTCTTAATATTATGCGGATGTGCACAACAGGTTCATAATAACTGAAGCGTACCAAAGGGGTAGCTGTGTCAGTCTAGCTTAGCAAAACAAACAAGGAGTCGTGGCACTTTTAAAGACTAATACATTTATTTCCGTATTACACAATTCTCCACCAAAATGTTATACTTAGAAAATGAAAACCAGCAGCATCTTACTTAGGGGGATAAGACAATATGCCACATTTATTGTGAATACATATAGACTGAAATTTCAAAAGACAAAACACATTAATTAGTTTTAAGAGCAAGAGAATCAGTTTAAAGAGACAGAGCAATTCTCTATTCAATCACATCCCCCCTTTCCCGACCCACCCCATACATACAGACAGGCAAAGGAAATGAGTTCTACAGATGTTATAATTACCAGCCTCATTGCTCGTACTAGTCCACTGGACAGGTGATGAAAACACAAGGGTGGGGAAACAGGGTCCTACCAGTGTGCACGGATGCCCCTGAAGTATGATTGTAGAACCAAACCCAAAGTTTCCATCTTGCTGTATCCTTCTTATAGATTCAATTTCCATTCGAGCTTATGGGTTCCATTTAGTCATGTTGCTTCTCTTTGATGTGATTGTTACTTAATCGCTCAAGACTGTAGAATACATGATATCTTTTGGTTGTCCTTCCGTCTCCATCTTCGGGTGTTAATTAGTTTTATTCCAGGTCTTCGGCCATTTAGATTGCAAAACTTTATCTTCATTTCCTCTTTGTTTTACAATAGTTCCAGTTGGGATCTTTCTGAGGCTGGTGCCTGTTCTGTCTCACATACATATACTAATCTCTCATTCATTCAAACCTTGATCTTTTTCTTTATTTAACT
This sequence comes from Pelusios castaneus, assembly GCA_007922175.1. Lineage (NCBI taxonomy): Eukaryota > Metazoa > Chordata > Testudines > Pelomedusidae > Pelusios > Pelusios castaneus. The sequence goes on from ML685832.1 coordinate 3,696,737, forward strand.
ATATGTTAAAAGCACAGATGTTCCATTTACAATCAAAGACATTTTCCTTCCTTTAACAATTTACTATAACTGACTACATGGAATATTTCAACTACATGTTTAAGTGAAAATACTTAGAATTGCAAAGTCCCATGGGATCTTCAGGGAGTGTTACATCATGTAGGCTAGATCACACAGGTCAATGTCACAAAGCCATCTGATGCTTAATTGTAGGCCTTAAAACCAAACATCTTTTTAATATCACAGGCTTCGGCCTACATCTCTATGGCTCTGGTAGCCAATGTAATTGAATTCCTCACCTATTTCTTTTTGGTAGGTTTCCTTCTTGCAACACTAAGGGCTTACCTACACATGCCAATACACAGTATGCAAGTTATATTAATATGACTGAAGTTGTCTTACCTTTCATTGAGATGCTCTCCCATCAACATAGCTTATACTTCTCATTCTGGTGGATGTTGCCACTTTTAGCGTGAGGCCTTACTTGCGGCGGTAGATTTGTATGGACAGGACACAGGGGCACCGACCCGGACCGACTGGACAGAAGACTGGAACTTTTTTTCGTGTGTGTGAACACAATTTATATAACTTTTATTAAACTGAAGATGCTGACTATTAAGTACCGAGTTACAAATCGAGCTCCTGTATTTGCTTAATAGCTTTGAGGCACAGCAAAAATAGGCAAAAGCTTACAACTAATACAACAATTATTCCCGCTATCCCTAATGCTAAAACTTCTATTGTCCTTCCTTTGCGGCAATTACAATTCAGGGTGCTATGGTTCATTAGGTACCAATTGGTTTTTCGGTCTCTTACCCCAGCTTTACGGGCACCAGCACCTCACGAATGCGTGCCCGGGCTTTACTTGCTAGCAGCCACGGGACCTGGATACTGGTCGGCCGTGCTCGGCCCCGAGGTGCTTGCGCTGGGGTGTTGCCTCCGCGTGATCAGTCTGTCAGCTTAGCGGCGTCTTCTTCTGTTGATTTGACTCTGACTGTGCCCGATAGGACCTCCCTTTTTATACCACCACGTCGGTGGTGTACGTGACTTCAGCCTAGCCCGCCAAAACCGTTCTTTGGCAACTTGAGACTGTGTATGTGACTGGGGCTTTCTGGCTTATGGCTTTTGTGCTTTGTTTTTACTTTGCCTGAGGCAACAGCTTTGGAGTCAGCACCCCGTATTGTATTTCAACAGTGGAGTACTAGAATTTACGGGAGAAGTGCTTGACAACTGATTCAGTGTGTCTTCACCACTATAATATTAATTAATTTTTTTATGGTGAAGACTCGCTCAATTGATGTCATGGCATCAACGGTTGTAGCACTGATGGAGCTGCTCAGCTTAAACAAGTCCTAAATCTACAGGGTAATTGGCAGCTGTAAGTTATTCTCTTCCCATTAATTTCATCTACAGAAAAATATTTTAAATGTATTTTGTATTCATTTTGACATATAATGGTATAGAATGTGCCCTCTGCATGAGAGTTCCTAAAGGTAAAAATGTATGTGCAACAGAAGCACCGACAAAAACTCAAAAACATAAGTAAAGCAAACTTTTCTGAGATAATTTTTCTACTTTGTGTTAGGAAAGCAACTTATTATAGAATCATAGAAACTGGAAGGAAGAATGAGAGGTCATCAAGTACAGTCCTCTGCACTCATGGCAAGACCAAGTACCCTCTTAAATTATCTCTGACAGCTGTTTGTCTAACCTGCTATTAAAAACTTCCAATGATGGAGATTCCAGAACCTGCTTAGGCAACTTATTCCAGTGGTTAATCACCCTGACAGTTGGGAATTTTTTCCTAACATCCAACCTAAACCTCCCTTGCCATAATTTAAGCCCATTGTTTCTTGTACTATCATCTACAGTTAAGGATGGAGAATATTTTTTTCTCTCTCCTCTTTGTAACAATCTTCTAGGTACTTGAATACTCTTATGTCCTCTTTCAGGATATGTCTACACTAGAAACGTTAAGTGAACTTTATTAAGTCGACTTAATAATGTCGATTTTAAGTTGACTTAAAGTCAACCTTATTAAATTGATTTAACAAACGTCGACTTAACTTTTCTAGTGTAGACATAGCCCCTTTTTGACCTTATTACATCAACTTAACACTTTAAGTCAACTTAATAAGGTTGATGTAGGCGCTAATCCCCATCCATACTGGTTTAGGTCAATTTAAGGAATCTACTTAAGCCTTAAATTGACCTAAAACTAGGTGTTATTAAGTCGACATCTTAAGTCAACTTAATGAAAGTCCAGTGTGGACAGGGAGTAAGTTAGGTCGACTTAAGCCTCCTTAACTTGTAACTGTAGACCCACCCCCAGTCTCCTCTCTTTGGCTATGTCTACGCTTGTAATTTTAAATTGACTTAGTGAGTCTACACTTAAAATTAAAGTCGACTTAAAGGGGAACTTACAAAGTCGACCTAGAGCATCCACACTGGACGCTTAGGTCGACTTCTAGGGGATAGGGGAACCTTGGACAGATCCACGGTGGCGGGGGGGCACCCCTTGTGTACAGTGGGGCAAAGGGGGACAGGGACCCTGGAAGGGCATGTGGGCAGGATGTGACACTGTCTGGATTTAGGGAAGCATTTATGATATTATTTTCTATTAATATCTCATAAATGCTAAAATCCATAGGAACTATATCATGTTTGGTATCAATAGAAAGGTAGTAATTTGCTGGGAATGATTATACAGTTTATGTATAGGAATTGTATTTGTATTAGAAGTTAGGAATTTGGTGTTATATCTATACTTTAACTTGTGTGATTCTGTGAAAACGCCCCAGCCAGGAGGCTGTCTACAACCATTGTCTCCTGAATGGCTCATTAGGTTTGTCCCTGTGCTCATTGTACTTTGGAGCCTCTACAACCATTGTGTCCTTAATGTTAAGGAAGCTCCCACTTACAGTGGGCCCAGGGAGAAACCTGATGAGCCATTAAGGAGACAATGGTTGTAGACAGCCCCCTGTCTCGGGCGATTTCTCAGAATCACACAAGTTAAAGTATAGATATAACACCAAATTCCTAACTTCTAATACAAATACAATTCCTATATATAAACTATATAATCATTCCCAGCAAATTACTACCTTTCTATTGATACCAAACATGACATAGTTCCTATGGATTTTAGCATTTATGAGATATTAATAGAAAATAATATCATAAATGCTTCCCTAAATCCAGACAGCGTCACACAGGGCTCTGCCCTGCCCTTTGGGGGGCATGCCAGGCTCCCCCTGTGCCGCCCCTGGCAGGGAGGGCATTGGTGTAGTCCTGGGGTAGCCCTAAATCGACTTAGTGCTATCCCACATCTACACTGGCTTAATTCGACTTTAAAAAGTCGAATTAAGACTTAAATCTAATTAAATCTAGGTTTAATAAAATCAACTTAATTTTCATTAAATAGACTTTTATTTTCCTTAAGTCGACTTAAGCAAGCTGCTTTGTCGACTTAAAAAAACTGTAATGTAGACGCAGGGTAAATTAAGTTGACTTAAGCTTGCTTAAGTCGACTTAATTTACAAGTGTAGAAGCAGCCTTCCAGACTAAGCAAATCCAGCTCTTTCAATCTTCCCTCATAATATTCTCATATTATGACATGGGATAATTCTTCATTTGGGTTCTTGCTTACTACATAGAGATAGATCATTTTTACATTGATGAATATGGAGCAATGTAGCAAGCCTGTGGGAGATTTCCAAATCTACATGGTAAAAATGTATTTATATGTGTTTATGTTTGAAATACACACTGATCTGTATGGTGAGCTATATGCTGTGATATACCAAGACAAAAGACAACATATCCCTGACTTGCAGCCAAGACTTGTGTCTTGATAAGCAGAGGATTCGAGTAACATTAAAGCTACCATCCAATCCTGTAAGCAAAATATGGATGACTAGATTCCTTAATTAGTTACAGAAAGAAAGAATTCCAAAAACTTGATATTTCACTAACAAATTCAAAGTCAATGAAAGCATAAACTTTGCTTTAAAATGTTCTTCAAATTTTTTCACATAACTTTATTCAAAAGTTGCTAGAATTTGTTGGCTAAATGCAAAACTCTGCTGCTACATCATTTTGCTGAATTATGCTTTAAGGAACTACTTAGAATAACACCTGAAAATATGGGTAGTTTTGCTCAAAAATATTGTCATAATTGTATTTACTAAGAGATACAAAACTAATAATTATCTAGGAAAAAATATTACAGTGGAGTTAAGGTGGTAATGTTTTCAAATCCATCAGCCATTTACCTCACAACAATCAAAGAGACATAAATTACCAGATGCAAAATGTCTGCTACTAAACTTTGTAACATATTTGGTGACATGAAACCCTATTCAACGCCAAAGTGATTTAAAAAAAAAAATAGATTACAGTTTTAAAAAGCGTTAAATACAGAAAAAATACCTGAAACTAACTAACTAATTTTCTATGGCTTGTTATGACATGTTGAGTGTATATGGGGAACATGTATTTTGTATCTTCAAAAACAGTCTTGACACAAAAGGTGTGCCTCTCAAGATTCTAAAGTGACTAAGATTTGTCTGTCCTGTTTTTGGTGTACACTTTCCTCCACTGATCTCCCAAATGTGACACATTTATGCAGTTAAGTTTTCGATAAAAATGATCTGTCTCTGCTGTTCTTTTTAAAGGGTTTTATATTTTTGTTTGTTTGTTTGTTCTTTTTTAAAATCACTGAATACTGAGAGCAAAATCAATGCACAGGGGACTTTGCAGTTCAGCTGTTGTGGCATAAATCATTATTTAAAATGCACTGTAGTGATTTTTCTTCCCTTGAAAGTAGGGCTTTGTGTCCTGAATTTGTTGTTCTATTAAAATATAGAATTGTCTAGGCTAGAATACAAACTCTAGCATTGGCTTATAACTAGATTTTACTAGCTCAATAATCCTCTAAAAGAACAGTAATAGGACTGCTAAAGTTTAACTTCTGTACTCTTCTGGACAATTCAAGCTGTTGCTTTTCATGAATGGGGAACAAAAATATTCCTAAGTGAGTTAGGGAAATCATCTCTTATTGTCTTTCACTTGCATTCACCATTTGGCCATTTGGTGTAACAGTGTTTTGATGCTTCACTAAAGCAGAGTAAAAGTAGTGAAGTATCTCAAGGAAAACATGAGCTTTGTATCAGTTTCTTTTAAAGGAGAAAATCATTCCTTCATCCCCTAAACAACTAATTTCAGCCAGGGAACTCATTTGAAAGAGTAGTATGTATCATTTATTGCCTATAGCCTTCCGCAAATTTTATATGATAATTTATGAACTAGAAGGTGATGACATGCAATACAATTTTGCCACCGTATTCCTCTCCTTGCCTTTTCACCATGAAACCTTTCATTCTCTAATTATGTCCCAGTTGCACAGTGACCTTTATAATACCCCTCCCAAGTGCATACATACCCCTAAGCAAATTTCTTTGCTGTGACTGAACATCCTTTGGGCTTATTGTCTGAATGCATTAAAAGCAGAGACAAAAGGCAAGAATTAGATGTGTAGTGATATTCCTATTTGACATGCAGTGGCCCTCTATTTAGTATTTTCTATTACTACAAAAAAACTAAGGCAGGAAGCTGATGAAGGCATCTAGCAACAGAAGTTGTTAACCTGTAGCCTTATCACAGTGAGCACACAGTCTATGAAGTTTGCACACTCTTGTAATTCACCGCTCTTTTGTTTACTGCTGCTGCTGCTGCTGCATTTGTTGATGTCCTTTTATTCTTAGGACACAGATCCAAAATCAAAAGGCAACCAGACCCGCACGGGGCAGGGCAATTAAACACAGAGCCAGCCCTAGATCAAACAGTGCCACAGGCAAAAAGCATCTTTAGCACTGCTCCTCTATTATTTCAACTTTTGAATACCTTATTTTTCACTGCCTTTGTAGCCCATTTCATTACTTTGAAGCATGACTTGCATGCAAAATTTATCCCTGTCATCTAAGATGATAAATTTACATGCTAGGATCTGTAAATCTGTATTTATTCATGCAAATACATAAGCAAATTAAAACAAAATTGTTTCCTCTAAGCTTATAGAAATGCTTTAAGAATAACTAAAGTCTACTAACAATAAGAAATTGAAATGTGCACCCAAACTCAGTGGACCACTATTAAATAGCATTACAGTAGATGACAGCCTTAGAGGCAGTTAGTGAAAAATAAATCCACATAGAAAATACCTGAAACATTTTACTTCAAACATTCTAGCTTCCCTTTTGTCATTAACAACAAAAACAGAACCAGAGTCCCCCAAGCCCAGCACCCCAGGCAGTTGCCTGCCCCTAAATCGAACCTCATTAGACCTGCATATACTCCATGAGGACAATTGAACATGCATCTCTCAGTCTCTCCTCTCTGAAGGCTCCAGTGCACATCTGCGTCACTTGCAGGGGAGGGGGCGGCTGGGAAGGAGGCGCTGAGGCAGATGGAAAATTGTACAGTGAGGACCTTGACAGCTTCACAGGCGGGGTGTGAGTGTGTTTCCGCGCTGTATATAACAGAAGCCTGGCTTGCTCCCTTTGCCAGCTCTCAGGCTTTGCTTGCCCAGATAACTGCAAGCAGGGCTCTCCCCTGGGAGAGGGAGTGGGTGACTTGACGCTCGCCTCTTCTACTCTGAGCTCTGCGAGGCGGAGGAAGAACCCCTGTCATTGGCTGCTGACCCCACTCTTGGCTGTGTCTGTGAAGCAGATTAATGCTTCTTGAGCAGCCTTCCTCGGACCCACGCAAGTCTCCCGCTCTCCTGACAGCTGCCTCTGCTCCCTCCCTCCCGTTTCCCTTCATCCCTGAGCATCGCTCCCCAGCTCCAGGTGTCTATCTCCATCCTCTGTCCTGCAACTGTGCATCTCCCACCCCACGAAGTGTCCAGCTGTGCTTGCAGAGGCTGCTGAACCGGGCATTCTGCCTCGGCCATCATTGAGTGCTGGGGGCTCGGCGCAGCTGCTCAGCGGGTGCCCTGCAGCCTGGCCCATTTGCCAGCATCCGGCTCCGTCTCTGTCTGCGGTGCTTGTGCCTCCCTGGCTGCAGACCCCTTCCCACGTGGTTTGGTGAGCTTAGCCCCTCTTCCGCACCCGTTGCCCAAAGCAGCAGCAGCAGCATGTCAGGGTCAGGCAGGAAGGACTTTGACGTGAAGCACATCTTGCGCCTTCGCTGGAAACTGTTCAGCCACCCATCGGCGCCAGCTGGGCCAGCAGGGGGAGGCTGCCTGCAGCCGGACGGCAGCTTTGAGCATTGGGGACCAAGCCAGAGCCGCCTGCTGAAGAACCAGGAGAAGGGCAGCAGTGGCTTCTGGAAGAAGCCCTCCTCCTCCTCCAGCCCGCTCAACGGGACCCTGCTGCCCGGCACCAGGCTGCAGCCTGGCGGGCACGGGTTGGGCCAGCGGCCGTCGCCCAGAACTGTATTCTATGTGGAGTCCCTGGAAGAGGAGGAGGAGGTGTGTGGCAGGATGGAGCTTACCCGAGAGCAGGAGAAGTCGCTGGTGCCTCAGCAGACGAAGGAGGAGCCGGCGGACTGTTCGGACTGCAGTAGCCAAGCAACAGGTGAAGGCTGTGGACACAGGTACAGTGACCCATGCGGCACACTCGTCTGGGAGGTGGTGGGGGAACCTGGGCTTCGATACTCCCCATGCTGTGCTGGTCTCCACAGCCAGCCTCAACTTTGCGGGGAGGGGTGCCTTGTTTGGTTTGTTGTGACTGTAAAGAACTTTTGATGGGCTAACAAGTGGCCCTTCTTTGCTGCTGAGTGGAGCCTGTCCCAGAAGGAGGGAGCGCAAGGCATAGCGTGCGCTCAGCTCTCAGCAGGCTGGGGACTTGGTCATCACTGCTTTTGTGCCAGCTGGACTGCGTAGGGGTCCTTGATCTTCCTTTGTCCAACCTTTTCCTGTCAGGAGCAACATTAGATTTTTTTTTCTTACTTTGGGGACCAAGGTACATTTGCAACCCGCTTGGCCTCATAGCCCCTTCACACAGCAGAAGGGATCCCAGCATTGTCCCTCAGCTTCCCTGGGCAGGGGGGGATCCATATTTGCAGGAGTGTGTGTGTGTGAGGTGGTTTGGGTAAGGTGCTGTGGGGGCAGGGAGGAGTGGTATAGCTGGGGGAGGGGCAAGTGTGGCAAAGCAAAAGAGGAGTGAAGCTGCGGAGTGAAGAGGGGAGGAAGCTAGAGATGAGGGGGAGCTGCCGATCGTCGTCCCCCCCCCAGCTGTCTGCTGTAGAGGAAGAAAGGGGCAGGAAGGGGTGGTATAGATGAGGGAGTGGGAGGGGTGGCAAAGACAACAAGGAGTTAAGCTAGGGAGGGAAGAGAGGAGGAGGCTGATGGCTGGAGATGAGGGGGAGCTACCGATCAGTCCCCCGTCCCCACAGCTGGAGGGGAAGGAGGGGCGGAAGGGGCAGGGAGAGATGGCATAGCTGGGGGAGGGGGACCTGTTCTGCCCTGCCGGCTGGCTCGGAGTCTGCCGCTCCGTTCCAACGCCCCGGCAGCTGCCGGGCTGGAGAAGAGGGGCTGAGTCAGCTCCGGGCTGGAGAGCAGGGGAGGGACGGGGTGAGGAGGGAGAAGGGGCCGCTCAGGCCTACCGGGCCGGCCATCCCGCTCCGCTCCCAGGGCCAGCCGGCCTCCGGACCTGGAGAGGAGCGCCTGAGCCGGCTCTGGCTGCTGGAGAGGGCAGGGGAAGGGGGCCAGCCGCTCTGTCCCTGCCGGCCAGCCCTGAGCCTGCTGCTGCTGCGAGCCAGAGAGGGCCCCGGGACTGGAGGGGAGGGGCCTGTTGGGCCGGCTCGGGCTGAAGCGGGGGCGGGGCTCTGCTGCACGCTGCAGGGCAAGGGGCCGCTGGACAGCTGTATACAGCAATGGGCAGGACAGTGGCATACACGGGCTGTCTAGCGCCCGGGGGCAAATCAAATTTGCCGCCTCCCTCGGCCCTCACTGTTCCTCCTGTGCCCCAGACCCCCGCACAAGGCAGGAGGGTTCCCAGCCCGTAGCTGCCCCAGAGAGGGGGACAGCTGTAGGTGCATGGTCCCCGGGACCTGCTAGCGGGCTACAGGGGGCTCTGGCCAGCCCCACACCAGGGTAGATTAGAGAGGCCCCGGCCTGGGCTGTCTATTTGGGTGCATTGCTCCCGCTCTCCACCACCATGGGCCACACTAGCGGCAGGACATCCGCGGCCACCAGTGCTGGAGGGGGCCGGTTTGGACCGGGGGGCGGGTGTTAGAGGCTGCCCCTGTGGGAACCCAGGCTGTCTGGCCACCTCGCATATCTCGTGGCGCCTGCCCTGTGCACCCCCGCCATGCACAGGGCAGGTGGGCTTCAACTGCACCCCACGGTGGGGGGGGGGCTGTAGGGGGCCCCCTGCCTGCCCAGCACCAGGGTTGGATTAGAGGGGCCCTGGCCTGGGCTTCCCAGTTTCTGGACGCTGCCCCTGCTCTCTCACCACGGGCCAGACTGGTGGCAGGGTCGTGTTGGCCCCTGGCACTAAAGGGGCCCATTCAGCGCTAGGGGGGCAGGAGCCAGAGGCCACCCTCCATTGTTCTGCAGTGTTTCTGCCCTTCCCCATCTCCCTCCCATCGCTGGCCTGCCCTAGGGGGTGAGGAGGGCTGGCATGTGGCCACTGTTCTTCGGGGCACAGTTGGCTGGCATGCCTAAGAATGGCTGCCCCACCCCCAGAATAGCAGCCAAAATGCAGCCTGCTCCACCTCCTGAGACAGACCAGCTGGCCTGAACTGGGTGGGGCAGAAACACTGCATAGGGCAGTTTCTGGCCCCGGCCCTCGCCCACCCCCCAAGCACCAGCTGGCCTGCGTGATGGGAGAGTGGGGGCAGCGCAACCTGGCACACAGGGGCCTGGCCCTCCATCTTCTCCCCCTTTGTACCCTACTGGGGTAGGACATATCTCTGTCCCTCAGCCTCAAATTGTGGGTACTATGACAAGTGCTAATCCAATCCAAGGGACACATGAGGAAAAACATTGATAACTTAAAACTTAGTAAATCGTCAAAAGTCTAAAGGGTTGATAGAAAAAAATGAGCAGAAGATATGGCACTTGCCACTCCCACCCCTTTTAATTTGTTACCTCCATCCTAAAGGATGGTGGCTCATTATTTTCTCTCCCTCAAATCAATCTTCTTTACACTGCATAGGCAAGTTGAGAGAAAACATAGGGCTTTTGTTTAGGAAGATGAGAATCTACCTTTAAAATAAAATAGTGAACTGTCCAAATCAAAGAGAAAAAATGATTCCCAAGTTAAGACAGTAGAAACAGAGAGGTGATTTCAGACATGTGTTTTTCAGATTTGATTTTTTTTTTCTGTTATTTTTTTTAACTTCTTAGGGTAAAAAGAAGTGAAAAATAAAATGAACAGTAAATGCCTCTTTCCCCTGCTTTCCGCATTGCTTTCCTCAGTTTCTTTGTATTTCTTTTGTCCCACATTTACTTTTTCCTTGGTAAGTAAATCTTTACTTTTATTTAGAAGACAAATCCTTATACTCTGTTCCAAGGCTTCCTGTTCACTTTATTGCAAATAACACAGTTAAATATTTTGTTACATGTAGGGACAGCATTGTGTGTTAAGTTTTCTGGGATTCATATGATTGAAGATAAACTTCATTGAACAGAAGCCATTCTAGAGTATGTAAAAGCCTTCACATTGGGACAGAAACCATGTTTAATCTACTTGAAAAAGGCTTTAAACTTCTTTTTGAATTAACATAGTTGATTTCACAGTAGATGCATTGTTTAAACAAACATGGAGCATCCAAGGCATGAGTTAGAGTACTTTGTTAAAAGGGAGGTCAGTGGTGGTGAGATGTAAAGTGTTTTGGAGGAGTGTTTAATGTAGAATTAAAGATACAACTGTTTGCAAGGTATACATAAGGAAAACTGTCAGCACTTCATAATAAAAGCAGCTGAGAAGTAAATTGTATCTAGTTCATATAAGTTCTCTATGCACACATTTAGTGTTGGATGAATCATTGATTGAGGGATCCAAAGAGATTCTGTATATCAACCAACTATAAAATACTTTTTAGCCTACAGAATTTGAATGGAATATCTTTATCCATAAGGATATGTTTGATAAAATGGAGTTGTTCATTAGATATGTATTTTATTAAATGTGTTTTGTTTAATGGATTATGTGTGTTCTGAAATTTACAGACTACATTGGTTCTATGTTTTGGATTCTATTATTGGTGTTTTTTCTGTTAAACTCATATATTAAATTCGTTTTGTGAAGTTAAGATAGTTAAAGAAAATATATTGACTAAAATAGTTTTATAATACAGAGGATTTTTCCATGACCATTTCAGTTTAATTATTTCAGTTTTCAATTCTACAATGTGAGGGCATAAAGTTTTGAGAAAATTGTCCTGTGACAGAGCATCATCTTTATTCTTCTGATATGTATTGTCCAGCACCATGAGACAAGTATACTTTTACATTCAAGAAAACTGGCATTTCATCTGTTTAACACCTGACTCGGTAGATACAGTGTGCTGCCAACAATCTCTATGCCCTGACCACTTTAGTTCTTTAGTAACTATGCATCTTGTAATGTAGTATCAGCTTCACTGCTTGTTTACATCATTGTGTCTGTAGGATATATGATCCATGATTCACTGTTGAATGACAGCCTGATTTTATCCATGTCTGTGGCACAAGTGCAAAGCTGCTCAGTGTTCGGCCCACTGAGTATGAAATTGTTCAAGACTTGCATCTCTGGTTTCTTATATTTTGATAAGTGGTTCACGACTGCTGTAACACTTCAAATGCTTTTGATTTTGGGGACTGAAATCGCAAACTTGTTTACTACAGAACTGAAGATTTCAAATTCCATCCATATATCGAAATTGTTGCTATACCTTTCAATATTACCATAAACTGTAGATAACAGAAGTTATTCCTAAAATGGTGTATTTCAGTATAGTATATCTGTCTTATAGGAAATAAAAATCCACAGTATAGACAATAAAAATCCTTTCAAGAAAAGAAAGGCAATAATTCTGCATTTCCATGATGACGATGAACTTTTTCATAATGAGAATTTTAAGACAGATTTTTTTATGCTTAAAATTTTAAATAAATACCTCAGAAGCATGAAATAATTATAGAATTTATTTTTGCTGATGGGTAATATGTTCTTAACATAAACACAATAGAAATAATGTGAATTTCTTTTGAATGTAATCAAACACTATAAGAGGAATAGCAAAGCAGTTGAGGGCCTAAATGTATTATTCCACTTTCTATTAGTATGCCTCTCATTTATGCCTCTTCTTTGGTTCAGATATGCATATTCTTGTCCAGGCCAGATAGTTTACTGGCAGTTCCTGTCACAGTTCAGGACAACTGCACCTGTTTTCCCCATCAATGATCCAATAAGAGCACCTACTCTCAGGTTTCCAGCTTCCCAACTGTTGTCTTTCTTGAGTTAAGAGCCCTCCGTCTTGATCCCTTCTGACTGAGTTGTTTCCAGTCTGCACAGTTCCCTACCTGAACTATGTTATTCCCTTCAGAGTCAGGTTGTCCAAGCACATCTCCTTGCTTTCTCTTCAGAGATTGTAACTAATGTGATGACCCATGCTTACAGATGCCACACATCTTTTTTATGCTCTTTTTTTGCATGCCTAGTTTATTCTTAAGGTGAAAACACTATTGAGAAAACTGATTAAGAACAATAAAAGAACCTACACTTATGTTAATAAGCTTACAAGACATCACCCTAACTCTGACATGGGCACTGATAGAAGCAGTCCTTCAAAACCCCACAAAAGGGGTCATTTCTATGGTTAAAAGTTCATAACATTCTCAGCTCAGAACTTGAACCTAGTCTTAGGGGTCTCAATAGGGCAAGACCTTCCAACCCTTCTGTAAGGATTGGGAACCACTGCGAACCAGGGATCCTGTCTATTTGCTGGATCAGGAAGAAGGTCCTTAGCCAGTTTAAAACCAGGCTATTTATCAAAAAATCCTTTCTTTGTGTGTTGATCCCTGGAAAATCCAGTTTGAATTACTATATGTGCATCTCTTTGGGCATGGGTGGAATCACAGGGTTGTTAATGGAGAAGGTCCATTAACATCCCCTCCTACTAGACAAAGTGAATACAGTTTCACATACACTATTGCATTTTTAATACAATGGACACCAGCAATACTAAACCTAATTCAGTAAGGATCAATTTAATTCAATAAATTTTATCTTAATTCCATAAGGTTTGTCCAGGATATTACAGGATATTTTCAGTCTGTCAAAATTCTCATCTATTGATGCAATAATATTGTGCTGACCACTTTTAACAGCATATTTTAGATGTGGCACTCCTTTTATTTTGTGATTCATGATTCTTGACACAAGCTCACTATTTAGATCTGAGCTATCAATGTAGATGTCTGGTCTTAATTACTTTAACTCCTAATTTTGACTTTACTATTTCAAAAAATATAGTAGAATGCATTTTATGAAGGGTATTATACAAACGTAGCTTTGAAAGAATCATAAAAGGCACCTTTTGATCTGTTAATCAGATTTTGTTCACCTACAAAGAGCTATGTGGAGCTTATCCTACAAACACTTATTCACTTGTGTAAAGTTATGTCAGCAGTCCCATTGGCATCAATGACACTACTTGCATATGTAAAGATACTCATACACATCAATGTTTTCAGGCTTGGATATCATATCACATAGAGTACCCTCATAATTCTCTTATTTGTATTGCTACTAACAAATCCTTTACTTTAATTAAATAGTAAAACCTGTGTATATATATTATTAAGATATTATCTATTATTAATAATAATTGTTATATATTATTATGATATTATATTAAATAGTAAAACCTGTGCATATATATTAAGATATTAGCTGATGATTGTTTGATTTAGCTTGTATTTAAAGATTTGATAGGTAACCTAGACATAACAATAGATAGTACAAAATATTAGCAAATGTTGTATTAATGACACACACACAAACATCATTAAAAGAACATTGTTAAGACTGCAAAGTCAAACACTCAGAATTTAGGACATACATACATAAAGAATTAACATTGCTTGTACAGCCTTGATTCAGCCTTGTGTGTATGTTTTATAGTATAGTCTTTAATTATATGTTCACATTCTAGTTTTTTCCTGCCTCATTCAGGGCACAAGATGCACAATTAATCAGCAGTTATTCAATATTTTGTTTTATCCTCATTGCTCAGTGTGTAGCCCCAGATCTTAATTAAAGCACATTATTGACCCCCAGCTCTGAAGACAGAATTATTAATTTCCTCATGGGATTGTCTCTTGTTCCAGTCACTAGCGTAACTGACTGCTTCACAAATATTAATTACTTTGTCTTCATAATACCTATGTGAAGTGAGAGGTGCTATTATCCGTGTTTTACAAGTAGGGACCTGAGGCACAGAGAGATAAATATCAAAAGTATTCACTAATTTTGGGTGTGCAATTTGAAACTCCTAGGGCATGATTTTTCAGAATATTTAACATTATATATCACCTTATAAATTCAAAGCACAGCTCCCATTGACTTTAATTGGAACTCTGACTTTTGGAAATCAGAGGGTCTCAAGCTGCACACGCAGAAAATGAGAAATGCATATCTAGAGAGCACCTGTGGAAAGTTTGGTTTAAATGAGATGTATGCCATCACATAGGAACTGTGAGCAAGGTCCAAAACAGTCATGTAAACTCAACGCTGCATTGCACAGACAACTTTAATTGTGGTATTTCCTAACTTTTGAAGACTTGATTTTTGTGTCATAATGTTCATTTAATGTAGTTCTTTCTATGTAATTTTCTTGCATTTTTTAAGAAAAGCAAACTGAATACACAGAAATTCCATAATGTGGCATCAGAGTGTGAGCCACATGGTTCATCATGAGATCTGGAATCTTTAGGTGCGCTGCACTGACTTCTGCCACTTGAGATAACAGAACAACTGGTAGCTATAGTAGCTTTTCTTCTGGTATGTGAACCGTTACTAAATGTGATGATGCACTTTGCTGTGTGTTTCACAGATATATTTCTGATAGCAGGTGAATGGCTGAATGGAATCTTGGGTACCATTCCAGTCCCAGTAGTATAATATGCTCTAGTCTAGTGGGAGACTCTTTTGCCAGCCTCTCCAAGCTTGGCCTCTTCCATGCTACAAAATCCAAACTGTCTCTGTTTTGCTTCTTCAGAACTAATGGCTCTTTGTCCTAGCCCTATGCTACACTTACCACCGTTTTCAGTGGCAGTCGACAGGAGATACGCAAGGTACATAAAATACCTTGTGTATCTCCCGCCAACTTCTTAAATCCTCGCTACACACTACACTAAGCCGACCGGAAATGGCATCCGGTCAGCGTAGCGTAAGTGCAGTTACGGAGCTGGTGTTCCAACTCCGGTTCGGTTATCGATTGAGCATGTCTACACAGATGCCTCAGTCGAAAACTGAAGATTGCGCTGATGGTGGTGACTTTGCCGCCATCAGTATAGACTTGACCCTAGTCTCATTCTTCTTGCCAACCAGTCTCCAGCCTCATAGACTCTAAGGTCAGAAGGGACCAATATGATCATCTAGTCTGACTTGTTGCACACTGCAAGCCACAGAACTTCACTCATCCACTCCTGCAATCAACCTCTAACCTATAATTAAATTATTCAAGTCTTCAAGTCACAATTTAAAGACTTTAAGGTACAGGGAATCCACCAACAATTGAGTCATGCCCCATGCTATTGAGGAAAATGAAAAAAAAAACCCGAGCCTTTGCCAATCTGCCCTGGGGGAAAATTCCTTCCCAGCTGAATCTGGTGATCAGTTAAACCCTGAGCATTTGGGCAAAACTCAACAGTTAGACACCGAAGAAAGAATTCTCTGTAATAACTGAGAACCCACTCCATCAATTGGCCCATCAGCGTATTTACCATCAGGAGGCAAAGATTGTCAAATTAGGCTGTCCCATCATAAATTTATGAAGTTCAATCTGGAAGCCAGCTAGATTTCTCCCCCCTTCCATCCCCCCGATCCCTTTGGAAGGCTGTTCCAAAACTTTACTTACTTGATGGTTAGAAACCTTCTTATAATTTCAAGTATAAACTTCCTGATGGGCAGCTTATAAACCATTAGTTCTTGTGTTCATGTTGCGGCTGAATTTAAATAATTCTTCTCCCACCCTGGTATTTATCTCTCTGATGTATTTATAAAGAGGAATCATATCTCCCCTCAGCCTTCTTTCGGTTAGCCTAAATATGCCAAGCTCTTTGAGTCTCTACTCATAAGGCAGGTTTTCCATTCCTTGGATCATCCTAGTAGCCCTTCTCTTCACCTGTTCTGGTTTCAATTAACCTTTCTTAAACATGGGGGACCAGAATTGCACACGGTATTCTGGATGAGAATTTGTTTAAATTCTTTCATGAGAAATTGCAGGATTAATCCAGATTGGATTTGGAAATTTCAGTCTCATTTTAAGATTCCCTGATCAAGTTTAAACAGATCTGAGATAAAAACAGGATCAGGCTTGCAGCTTCCTTTGTAGATGAAGCTCAGGTGAAAAACCTCTTAGCAGCAGATAACACAACAGGGGACTTTGTGAATGAATAGACAGTATATATAATTGCTTTGAAGTTAAACTTTTATTTTCTATGTATACACAGGTAAGCTAGTAGTAGCAATTAACAGAAGGCAATTATCCACTAAACGGCTTACTACAAACTTCAAAGAGAAAAAAAGACTGATATTATTACATCACATAAATCATCTAAATGTTAATATTCCCTTTTGATCTCTGAATCAATAGAACATAACAGAGGGGAAGAAAAGTTTATCATCTACCTGCTAATCACATTGTGAAACTTCTAAGAGAGATAGGTAAGCACAAACAAATACAATTAGCATTTACTTATTCTCTGACAGTCCTACTTTTATTTCAAACATTCTGGTCTATCTCACATAGCTTTGATAACTATAAGAAATAGCCACGTTTTCCACTTCAGTACTTCTCTAATATATTTCCAAAGGTTAATCTGGTTCACTTTAGCCTTTTGGTTGCTTAACCTTTGTTGGTTCAGTGTCACATAGGAACAGGAAACTGTTTGAGTCATTAGGTAAATCCTTGGCTGGCCTCTTGCCAGACTCTTGATCTCTGCCTTGTTCCTGAGTAATATAAGGACCCTACCTCCTGTCAAACTCAAGCCCCGCCCATCATTCATCAATTAAACTATAGCCCTGCCCACCTGTCACCAGAAATCCTACCCCCCTTCCAGTCACCTGACATCCGATCCTGCCCCCGAGGTATGATTTCCGGCTGGAGATAGCCACCTGACCAGAAGTGGGTGGTGTGACCCTGTGCCAATAGGAATATGGTTTAGATTGTCTCAACGGGGCAAGGTGCACCAATCGGAACGGGTGGAACTCCTGCCCAATCTCTGGGCCTCGATGGTGGCCAGCAGGCAGCGCTGCCCTCCAGAAGTCTTAGGCCTTTTTAAAAGCAGAAGACCCTGTCTCGTGTCAAGACCGCGTGGTTCACAGCTCATGGAGAATATGGACACCTTCACCACCCCCATGAGGCCTTCAGGATTTGTTTTGGCTCCAACCTTTAATGGCCTTTGGAGAAAACACTGCAACCGCAACAGCTCAGAGGAGGAGGAGGCGGCCAAGATGTTGACATATACGTCGGACCCTGAAACCTGAGAGATCAAGAAGGAGCCCAATGGGCCTGATGGCCACACATTGTCCGTCCCCCTGGAGGAAAACAAGTGCAGCTCACAGGAGTCGCAGGCAGACAAGATCAAAGGAGGAGACATGGCGTAGGTAAAGGAACAAGTGTGGGTAGGGGAGAGTAACTGATCTGGTTGGCATAGCACTAAAAACAAAAAATCAAACGTCCAGGGGGACTCACAGCTCTTTATTTTTTTTTTCTGAAAAATCTTTTGATAGCTCAATAACAACTTTATACAGGACTTTGAAAACCTGCTCATCAGTAGCCCCATGAAAGCAAATCTATTGTGTGTCAGCTGTTTCTGCTCGTGTCTGAAACAGATCTGAGAGGGAAAGAGAAAAATGGAAGAAGAATGAACCAGCTTGGACTCCTTCATGGGGCGATGGCCGTTTTTTCAGGACATTGTAAAAGCATCGAGGTGTTAAAGCAAATCGGTCAGTGTTAACGTGTCTCCTTCATACTTGTGTTGGCAAAAGACATTAGGGGCAGCAGCCATGTCAGAGCAGACGGCGCATTAAAAAAAAATATTACAACCCTGGGGAAGTTGGCAGCTTTGGAGGGGTGAATGCTCTTTACTGGGCAGCCAAAAAGCATAGTGAAACTTAGAACAGGGGTGAGGTAGCAGCCTGGCTTTCAGACCAGGACGCTTACATTTACACAAACTGGCTCGAATACATTTTAAAAGAAAAAAAAATGGTTGTTTCAGACGTGGATACGCAATGGCAGGCAGATTTGGTGGATATACAAAGGTTTTCCAAACACAGTAGCGGTTTTAAGTACATCTTAACAGTGATAGACATTTTATCTAAATATGCCTGGGCCTTAGGCCTCAAAGACAAGACAGGTAATGAAGTGTCCAAGGCCTTTAAAGTGATTTTCAGCGATGGTTACATGCCTCAAAAATTATAAACTGATTGTGGAAAAGAATGTTTAAACAAACCTTTAAGCGGGTTGTTAAAGCAGCATGGCATCCACCATTTTGTGACTTATAATAAGGTCAAAGCGACGGTTGTAGAGCAGTTTAACAGAACTTTAAAATCTAGGATGTGGAGATATTTTACCTCCCGCAATACATTTACCTATATTGACGAGTTACCCAAGTTTATAAAGAGTTACAACCAGAGCTTTCACAGAACCATATGTGCCAGACCCGTTGATGTTAACCTCTCAAATTCTCTGAAGGTGTAGAAGACGGCATATGGAGACAGTTTAAAAGTAAAACTGGTTGTTATCCCTTTTAGAAAAGGCGATCACGTGAGACTATCTAAAACCAAGGGTGCTTTTGAGAAAGGTTATGAACAAACGTTTACCAATGACATATTCATAGTGGATGAAGCCTTAACAAAGGGCCAGAGACCTGTATACTGATTAAAAGTTTATGAGGTCGAGATACTTGCTGGATCTTTTTACCCTGAAGAATTACAAAAAGTAAATCCCAAACTCGACAGGATTTACAGGATTGAAAAAGTTCTAGCAGTGAAAGGACGAGGGGGAGAAAAGCAGCTACTGGTGAAATGGTTGGGGTGGCCAGATAAATTTAGCAGCTGGGTGAAAACGTCTCAACTCTGCAATGCTTAGATGCCAAAGAAAATGATTTCTCCTGCAAAGATAGAGAGAGTGGGGGGAAAATGAGCGATGGAAGCTTTTACATCACTTTGCCCAGCAATGCCAGCTCTAGGGCTTTTCCCCAAAACACCAGCTCGATTTTTACCGTACAGCTAATTAAACCCTTGGATCTCCCGAGCGCCTGGGAGGTGGGTTTGGTGTAAATACAATATCCACACAGCTGGAACAACATCAATGAAGACACCCCTTTTGAAATCACCTGTGAAGATAAGAAATGGAGTTAAGTCCTACGAAGAGATTTTTAGTCTTCTATACCTGAATTGTTGGATCACATGAACAACACCATGACTCGCCATCCTGTCACACCTGGGGTGACCATGAACTATGACCCTGTGAGTAAAAATGTTAGACTTAAGTCCACCCACGTTGCCTATATGATTTCAACTGGTGCGAAGCTGGCTAATATTTTGAGTTTGTACCCCGATAGGGACGTAAAAAAAATCCCTTTTTCAGCAGACATCACAGGAGATTTTAACTTCTTGTATTTGTGCACAGACATCGTGGAACACCAGTTTGTGGGGGACTTTTCCTTGCCCTTGTTACGCTGCATCCCCGTCCAAGGAAGGAACAATGAGTTTGTCACCAAAACCAAAGATAAACCACATTACGTTCCTGTCAGTAAGCACCACATCGACACCATCACGATTGAAATAAAGACCGACCAGAACAGACATATCTCATTTCGCTTCAGCAAGGTG
Organism: Pelusios castaneus; assembly: GCA_007922175.1. Classification (NCBI taxonomy): domain Eukaryota; kingdom Metazoa; phylum Chordata; order Testudines; family Pelomedusidae; genus Pelusios; species Pelusios castaneus. Next base: position 3,716,794 of record ML685832.1, read on the forward strand.
ATTGTCAAGCTGCATCTGCATTCCCGTAGAGAGCGTGGCTTCTAAAAGGAAAAAACAAAACAAAAATACCCTAAACAATTACGGCGACCCCACCATCTAGAGCAACTATTACAAAGCCCAGGTTGGATACGCCCTTCCTGGTTATCATGGGGCCTGAATGATGTATAGAGCAGGAGTGGGAAGGATATTTCGTAGCCTCTTTAGAAAAGCTGTACCACTTTTGAGGTGGGGGCTAGAAATTATTAAACCCCACATAAAAACTGCTGCTCAAAACATAGCTAGAGACATGGTAGGCAACGTCTCCCGCTCTGTTCTGGAGATGGTGGTGAAACCGCCCGAACAGTAGGGGTCAGGACTGATGTACATTAAAAAGAGGAAAAGAAAGAGAAATGTGTCACACTTACGATGCATGTGCCCCACGAAGCCCTTTAAAAGAAAGGCTGTGACACTCAGGACTAGTCATAAGCGAAAGACCAAGGGAAAGCGTAGGAGACGCTCAACACCTGGTAAAAGAGATATATTTTAATCAGCATGGCTTTTGTTCACTGTGAGTCTGGAAGAGTGCACCAAATCCGAACTAGACTTGTTCCAAATAGCCCCCCCACAGACCACTATCAAGAAAAGCATCTACATTGAGGTGCCGCTGCTATTGGCCATTATGGAGGCTCCCCCCTAGACTTCTTTATAGCGGGGAATAGCATAGATTATATGGATTTAAACAACACACTTCTGTACATCTGTTGCAAGATTGTAAAAGGAGTTGCAACCATGCTCACCAGGGATGCCAATGTGGGCCTGGTGAATTACCCGGTGGCATCCATTTTCAGCCAGCTGGATGTCACGCTGGGGGACCACCTCATAAGTCAAAGCAACAACTGTTACCCTTACAGGGCCTTTATAGAATCAGTGCTCAATTACAGCGGGAACACTCTTGCCACACAATTTTCCACCAGCCTGTTTTTTAAAGACACACCCAGAGAACACGAAGCCACGGAGCTGAAGGGTGAGAATCTAGAGTTTGTGAAGCGTGCAAATCTGATGGCTCAGAGCAGGACAATAGAGCTATTTTTTTCAAGAAAAACTTTTCTTGAACAGTGTGGACGTGAAAATTAAACTGACACACAGTAAAGGTGCCTTTTGCTTAATAGGCGATGCGGCCCAAGGCTATAAACTGCGCATTGTATCAGCGTCCCTTTTCATGAAGAAAGCACGGGTAGCCCCAGGTGTACATCTGGGGCATGTGGAGGCCCTGCTCACCTCTAATGCTAAATACTCTGTGGACTGTGTGGGAATGAAAGTGTTTAGCATCCCTGCAAGAAGCAGGGTCAGTAACCAGGACAGCTGCCCAAAATACTTGTCCTGGGGTTCGTGGATAATGATGCTTTCAGCAGGAGTTACGCTAAAACCTCTTTAACTTTAAACATTACGATATTAATTTTTTGGCTTTGTATGTGGGTGGTGAACAGATACTGACCAAGCCTCTGCAGCTGGACTTCGTGGCCAGGCGCTGCATGAGGGAGTATATGAATCTGGTACAGACAGCCAGTAAATACATGAAAGATCATGCGCTGCTCATTGACAGTGTTGCATTTGCTCAGGGTTACACCTTGTTTGCCTTTGCCCTATCCCCTGATCAGGAATGTGCCAATCACTATTCCTTGATTTAAACAGGGAACCTGAGAGCAGAAATACATTTTGTGTATGCTTTGACATCCACCGTAAATATGATTGTGTATGAGGTTTTTGACAATATGATAGAGATAAATCAGAGGAGAAGTATTCTGTTTGACTACATGTGAATATGGACACCGTGCAGCTCTCGCACGGCGGACCCTGACATGAAAGAGACTTTCCTAGATGTGTTCCCCAGTGATTGGCTCCCCAGCAACAGGCCGACTCGGAGACCCCTAAGTTTGGTGGTCAACATGCATCTGCATGACCAACCAGGTGAACACTGCTCGCCTTGTACCTGGTGGAGCGCAACTGTGGAGAGTTTTTTGACTCGTATGGGCACCCCCCCAAACAGCGTGTTGTTCCCTAGAAGCATCATGAAATTTTTAAACAAAAATGCCACCGACATTGTGTTTCACGCTAGACAATTAAAAGACACCAGCTCCATCACCTGTGGCTATCAGTGTGTGTGGTTTTTTTTTACATCACCGTAGCAAGGGTTTACCTTTTCACCAGATTTTAAACTTGTATTCTAATGACTTAGTATAAAATGACCGAATGGTGATGAATTTTGTAAAAAAAATAAAAAGTAAATTCTTGGGCATCCCTGGACTGGCTCAAAACATGTTTCACCAAGCCTAGACATGTGTATCTTGCAATGACTTTTACAGCAGTGTTTCTGTATAAAGCACCACAGGCATGGGGTTTAAAGACAATTGGTGTCTGGTGGTTTCGTTTTTAAAAAACAAGGACTGATTCAGAGAAAGTACACATGACAAAAAAATTTTGTAAAAGTATACAAGATTTGTATTTAAAGCAAAAAAAAATACCATTAAAAAAATTGTTTTAGAGCATGAAAAAGAAAAAAAAAATACACAGTGAGTCATTTGAATCTTTTAGCCCATTTTCAGGTTTTTTTCGAAGGCAGGAAGGGTTCATGATCTGCTCCAGTATCAGCTGTCGAGGTCTTCAGGTGCTCCAGAACATCTCTGTTGGCCGCATTGCCCAGGAGAGAAGATGTGACATTTAGCTCTGCCACGGCATTCATAAATGCATCAGAATCTTTGGGCATCTGTTTGCTAGGAACGGAACGCATCTGGGTGATGGCCCTGACTAAGTCGAGTATGTTAGACCCATTAATCACCAACCCTTTGTACACAAAAGCCCCTTTATCATTCCACGAAGATATATTTTTATCCTGTCCCAGCTTAGTAATACAGTTATATTTCTCTTATAACGCTTACCGATGCTATCCAACACTTCCCAAGCAACAGAGTCAAAGGTTTCTGGGGGGTTGGCAGGGATGTTCTGTTCCTGTTCTGATAGAAAGAGATATTTTCCCTTGATCCGAATCGCTCTGCTTCACGTACGTTAGGTACCTTTGAAGCACGGCAGCGTATAGTTTAGCCTTTTCATGTTCATCTAAGTCAGTCCTTTGAAGAACAGACTTCATTTCACCATCCAACAGATGAGTTGCGGTCTTTCTGATATTTTCCTCCAGTGGAGGGGGAGCCCTTAATTGCTTCAACTGGTGGCTGGACACCATGTACATTTTTTCCGCATACTCCATTATTGATTAGTCAAAAGTCCAGTTAGAGCGATAGAAAAACTTAACAGAGGTCCAATAAACCCCCCAGACTGCTTCACCAGATGCTTTTTTCTTTTAAATTATATCCTTTTATTACACAGAGATTTTATAAATGTGCGTCTCTTTTTCAGCACACACACCTGACTCTGTGTCAAAGGTATGTTTCCTTTTAAAGTGTTTAGTGCTATTTCCAAGATGGCAGCTAATAAATCGTCAGAAGCCGAACATAGTATAGCCTTCCTTTGTTGCAGGGACAATTTGCTAAGTAATTTTAGAAGGGGCAAGTTTCTTTTCAGGCAGCTAGACATGTTTTGCGGTCGGTGGCCTCCGCTGTTAAAAAGCACCAGCCGATAATTTCTCTCTTTTTATACCCAGCTTTTTAAAGTATAAACCACCGGCCAGTCTGGAGGGAAAAGATCGGTTCTTAGTCTATAAGCCTCTGGCGTGGAAGCGTTTAAATCTACCACCAGGTATCCGTATGCTTTTTTGTAGCATCCTCAAAAGCTTCTAGAAAGAATTGTGTCTTGCCTGGGTATATTTGCCGGGCAAGTGCGGTGATTTGTAATTTATCCCTGGGGTTTTTTAACAGAACCATATACTTGGCGTTTAGGTTAATCCTGTGACTCTTTTTTCCCCTGACAAAACATGTTCTGAACTATGTACATAATGCTCAGGTTCCTGTGATGCACGTACTTGGTAAAGGCTTTCTCAATTTCGTCGCTTTCACAAGCAGAGTTCATCAGATCACCTGTGATAACCATATTTACTTTATTGGTTGGAAACAACCGGTCACCGTCAAAAGCATCAGGCAGCCCCTCTACAAAATTGATAAAGGGATATTTACAGAGCAGTTCTTTATACAGAGGCTGTCAACAACAGTAACACCACACGATGTTCTCGGGCATAACAGATAACATTTTCTCGGCATTATCCAATACATTTTTTATAAAGTAACTTTTCCCACAGTTGCTAGGTCCAGTGAGAATTACAGAAAAGGGATGTTTCCACCGCGTGTCCATTTTTTCAATAGCCATAGGGCAGCATTTAAAACCCTTCTCCGAGGACCCTCTTATTGTAAACCACTTTCTGAGTTTTCTTAAGGTTCTTGGTCTCTATTTCCCACGGTTTTTTGTTCCTCGTGATATAGGGGTACTGTATCTTTTTGAGGCGCTTTCTCCCAGGTCTGCGCTGTAGTACAGGATCAACTCTTTCAAACTGTCAAAGTTGATCTTTTCACAGTTTGCTATGTTCAAGGTAATCCCTTTAACTTTCATACAGGTTCCCCCCCACCCTGACAGCTTGTACCTGTACATTTTTAGACTGACTGACACAAATTCGGTGATGTAAGCAGGCGTAAGCAGTGGTGAAACAGACAATGAAGATGTTGGTATTGCCAGAGACCATGTAGAGGTCTTTTGCGTGCTTCCAAGACATGCACACTGTTTCATCATCGATAAACTCGCACGATGAAACCTCATAATTGGGGGAAAACAGGTACTGAAAATGTTCCTTGGGGTAACTCATGATGCTGGTCTTGGGCAGGTTTGTTCTTTGGCCGAATTTACCCCACAGGGAATTTAAAAACAGTTTAACGATTTGACGCTTAGCGGGGTTTACGGTGATTTTGTGCGGGTGTAAAGCAACACCTTCTTTTTGATAGAAATCACTAACGTACTTATTTCGTTTTTCTTCATCCGTGCACCAGTTGGGATACCCAGAAGCCTCTTGTTTCTGACGCAAGTGTAATTTTATATACTCTGAAAAGAGTGTGTCAGATTTTTCTTTAAAATGCCAGATTTCGTAGATTTTAGCCACTGTGTACCCCTTCGCTGTGGCCACGTTCAGTTCCACCATGCACCAGGTCCCCAGGAGGGCCCGTTCCTCGTCAGCATGGGCGTACATTTCCTGCTTCTTGGTCTCCACACAGGTTCGACAGAGCAGGAACATGAGCTTGCCGCCCACCCTGATGGGCAACAATGGGAAAAAGAGCCCTTGCGGGGGACACACTTTAACTTTTGCGATGCCGAAATAATTCACAAGAGGTTCAAATTTGTCACCAGTGATATCAGGATGATCGATAGGGTACTCTTTGGTTTTGTTTACAAAAGGTAAAATCGTAATAGTGGATTTCTTCACCAGGGTTAGGTTTGTAATACAGATGGACAGCGTTAGTCCTACCCCCAAAAAGAACATCCCTCGGGACCAAAGGCTGAGGCAATTGGGCTTTGTTGAAGAAATCCGCAAGCTCCCTCTTGTATCCCCAGAGAGTCCTGACTGCAAACCCTTTTCTTTTCAATTAGTTGGCCTTGACCTGTGTCTTGTAATAAAGAAACCCAAAAGTCACCCCCATCATAGGGTTTAGTGCTTTTTCACGGTAACAGGTGATGCACCCGTGGAAAAAACAACCATTAAACTCAAATGCCATGCACACCCCGTCAATGAGAGCATAACTGTCTAGAAAGTAGGGGGTTACCTCTAGCTCCCCACCACATAACACGTGACATATCTCTATCTTTTCTTTGTGAGCTGTATACATCAACCACTGAATAAACGGGGTCGAATATCTCTTTTTCTGCCTATGATAGTTGTCGGGAGGGAGAAGGGCTACTGTGTTATCCTCTAAAAATGTAAACCTGTACATGGCCATGCAGACGGATGCCAGAGTTAGGTACTGGAAAGGATCTATGCACAATTTCACCTCCACAAATTCACCAGGGCCTCTCTCTACATCTGACTTTGCCGTAATTTTCATGATCTCTTCTCTGTACAGCATACAGGCCTGTCTCAAAATTTTGACATCCTGCTGACAGTAATATGCAAGCTCTTTCTCCAAGTCAAACGTCTCATTTTGGTTGTTCCAGTACCAGTCAAGAAAGTCTGCTTTCTCCTGGGGCATCATGCTGTCGATGCCGTAGTGCTCCATGCCGGGCACAGGTTCCATGTAATTCTGGTTTTCTAAAGTGTTAAAAAAATGTGGGAAGTACCCCTTGGAGCCTTCAAACCCCATAGCCTGCGGAAGCTTGCTACGCTTCATGGGGAGAAAGTTTAAAGAGTCTATAAAACGGATGCCTAGGGCCACGCACGTCAATTTACTGCCCTGAGTTATCAACTCCATGCACATCTTTTCCTTCAGTAACTCCCTAATGACAAAGTAAGCATCATAATTTTTAGAATTGTGTGCTATGAACCTGTAGCCCAGAAACTTTTTGCCGATAAAGGTTTTAATAAAGTTAGAAGGGCACTCGTTGCCTTTAAATTCCCAGGATTTTTCTGACTTCAGGGACATAGCAAAAACATAATTGGGCACATGCAACCCCGTCTTGCATGCACTCAAAATCATAAAACATAAGTGACCATCTCACCGCCACTATGGGCAATCACACCGTGACATTGTTTAGAGCGCTGCCCTTCACACTTATGCCTTTTGTCCACATAAGAATTACACGTATCGCACAAAGTTTTAAACCGACATTCGACTTGGTTTTTGGATGCCGCTTTTCTATGACCATCTAAACACTATTTGGACTGACAATATAGTGTGCAGCTAGGACATCTCTGCCCCAAGCCCACGTGTTTCCAAGCACGTCATGCTCAAGCAGAGGCGGCAACGTTATCTGCAAGAGTGGTCGTGTCTCTACTCCGTGTGGCAAAACTCACAATTTTTGCCCCAGACATCCAAAATCCCATAGTAATGCTCATCGTGTAGCAGAACGAAAAATGTCTTGAGGTACAGAGGACCCCCATTTAAAAAAAAACCCACTGACCTTTTGCTGTATAAAGCACCACCTGTATATTGACATGCAAATACTGTTCAAGTGTCGCTACATCACTGAGTATAACCTTTTTTTGACCTTACCACCTCAGATTTTTATGTAACTTTCTCGCCCCATCTAATAATTCTGCGTCTGTAAACTTATGCTCGGACATGACGTCCAAGAACCCATCAGCAAAACACAGGTTCATACCAGCGTAAGTCAGGTCTACTAAACACTGCCTCTTTTTACAGGCAATTTCACTGCTGAGGATAGAATTTAAAACCCTACGGCCACTTCCTCCCATGTTTTTTACAATCATCACAACGAGGCGTAACGTCCCATCGACATGCGCTTCTCTATTACTCTGTAACAGTTTAGAAGCGTGATTTAAGAACTCTTCAGTGGACAGCTCATCCCTGTTTCTTCTAACTGAAAACAGAGGATTGTTTAAATTCTGACCCTCCAAGCATCACTGAACATAATCGTCCAGGTCTAACCTGCCATTAACCTAATTGAGAAACGACTATATGCCCCTTTGCACAGCTTCAATGACCCGCTGGGCTGAATTGATTCTCTTGAGATTGACAAAACAAAATTCCTCACTATACACCAAACCCCTAAATCTAAGTAATACCCACTGCCAGCTTCTCAACCACTCTATATACCTATCAGGATGAGGGTCTGAATCTACCTGAGACTCCAAGGGAGCAGACAGGGACCCACCTAGAGAGCTTTCTGTGGAATTTTCTAAATCAGAGTCACCACCACCCCTCGGGCCAGTTATCTTAAGCTGTGGTGTCCCTTTGGTTAATGCTCTGTGTTACACCTGGCCCAAAGCTTTAGTGAGAACTCAGTAAGCTCAATGATTTGGAGCCTGGCTTGGATCTGGAGTGAAAACTCAACTCAGTGATCCTAAGCCAAGATGTCCCTTTGGTTAATACTCAAGGTTACCTCTGGCTCAATTCTGTAGTGAGAACTCGGTTAGCTTAGTGATTTGAAGCCTGGCTTGGATCTGGAGTGAAAACTCGGTTAGCTCAGTGATCCTAAGCCAAGGTGTCCCTTTGGTTAATGCTCACGGTTATCCCTGGCTCAAATCTGTAGTGAGAACTCAGTGATTTGGAACCTAGGCGTGCTCTGTGTGCAAGAGGTTAACTCAGGCCCCCACCCCACCAATAATTCAAACATTAGAAACAAATCACTATGTGCTCAGACTAAAATAAAAAGAGGCATTTTAAAAGCTAACAAAATAATTTTCAAGAAACCCCTGCCAGTTATCTCTAGCCCCACCAACAATTCAAGCCTTAAAACACATCACCATGTGATCAGACTAAAAAGAAAAAAAACAATCATTTTAAATACAGCAAAGACTTTTAAAAAACCCAGACACAGGTCCAGCAACTTTTAAAAATGCACTGCCATGTGTTCAGACTAAAAAGAAAAAACAAAAAACAAAAAAACAGGGCAGTTTTAATTACAGCAAATACTTAAAAAAAAAAAAAACAGACCCAGGCCCAGCAACTTTTTAAAAGGCATTCCCATGTGCTCAGACTAAAAAGAAAAAGGGCATTTTTAAATACAGCAAATACTTTAAAAACACCCAGACCCAGAAACTTTTAAAAAGGCACTGCTGTGTGCTCAAAAACCAGACAGACAGTTTTAAACCAACCTTCACTGTTTATCCCTAAGACCCCCTACATTAGAAAGCCAATTGAAACTACTTACCTTCCACCACAGGGTAAAGACAAGGTGGGACATGATTTTTCTCATGTGTAGATGTACCTTTGTATTAAAAAACAAGCATAATTTGAGTTACCCCAAATGCATCAAACCCAGATTTAAAATTAAGCCCAAGTATAGTTAAAACAGGATTTTAGCTTGTCCTGGTGAAACACAGTTTGAAGTTATTGTTTCCATGTTAAGCAGGGTCATCCTGCAAAATAAGAATGTGTACCATCATTAGTAAGAACCACTTGATCAAAAAGTAACATTATATATTTTTCAAAGTTAAGAACAAGCAACATACCTCCTCTTGCAGTCCTGCAGCTGTTCAAGATAGGTTATGCTAAGAGAAAGGAGTCTCCCCCAAAAGCTTGAGGTTTATATACCATTCTAAGTCTTTTCTTTCAAACAACAAAGGGTTTGAGCACCACACCTCTCCATTAATGGATACTTAAGGAATACAGATACCCCTCCTTTTTAAAGTTAAAAAATATTTTTTCTGTAGGGTTTCTTTACACTATTTAACCATCTTTAATGTTAATGTTACTGACTGCAGGAGATTGCAGAAAGATTTAGGTGTTTTTTCATGCTTAAAAGTTTTAAAATAAAAATGGATGTGCCCCAGCCATAGTAAAACACTCTACAAATGCCCACTGCTTTTAAATGTTTGATTGTCCTTACACCAATTTTTTTTTTTTTTTTTAATATAAAAGTATGGTATAGGGTTCTTGAAACATTTCAGTGGTGGAGTTTTGTTTGTTTGTTTTTTGGAGGGGTGGGAGGGGGTAATGTATGGTTTTAAACTTCTCAGGACTTTAAATTGCTAAAAAAGAAAAACTGCCCCCACAAATTCCTGATTTTTTCTTTTTAAGACATCCAACCACATTCTACAGATTCCCCAGGTTTATTTAAACTGTACAAAAACATTCAGCCAACTCCACACAGATACCTGTGAATGAAAGCCCCTCAAACCTAATTGCTTGGATTTATTGAGTCACCCCTTGCAGTTCACTGTGGAGGGTTAGGGGTGAGCCACAGCTATTATATCCAGACACGTCTCAAACATCAATGCTTTATTTTAAATAGTTCTAATACAGCTTTTTCCCCCCTGTAAGTACACAAAGACACAATACCTGGTTCTCACAAAAAAAAAACCATTTATTTAAAAGACAGTCACAAACCCCTTTTCCAGAGATACATTTATTTACAGCTAACAAGATGGTTTATATCTCATGAATGAGCCCTCACCATTCTCTAACTTAATCCTTTTGGTTTTCTTATACATAGTCGGCTTCCTAAGCATGCTTCTGTAATTTTTGGTGCGGACCAGACAATACAGATAATATTGTAACTAGGCATCCTTGGGTTTGGGCTTATTCACCTGATATAGAACATTGGTAGGGTCTGGATCGAATTGCGCTGCGTGTACCAAGACCACCCCCAGATATAAATATTCCTGAGTTACATAACTCATGGCAATAACAGTGTTTAACAAGCTTTCAAAGCACACAGGTCCCAAAGTTTGCGGTTTATATCCTCTGAAGTCTAAGTAGTGCACTCATGGGTTTCGGGTTCCTGTGTATTGAACAAAGGCTGAGCCAAAGGGCTCTCCTCCTCCAAACTGTCGCTGATGTAGCGCTTTCTACACAGGGGGGCCAAGACTTTAGGAGCCAAAACAAATCCCGAAGGCCTCACAGACATGGTGAAGGTGTCCATATTCTCCACAAGCTGTAAACCATGCGGTCTCAACACGAGACGGGGATCTTCCACTTTTAAAAAGGCCCAAGACTTCCAGGGGGCAGTGCTGTCTGCCGGCCAACCGTCAAGGCCCAGAGATCGGGCAGGAGTTCCACCCATTCCAATTGGTGTACCTTGCTCCGTTGGGAAGATCTAAATGGCTCTTCTGGGGCGGGTTGCCCTGTCACATACCCTTCTTGGTCCAATCCTGCTCTTGAGGCAAAATCTGCTCCTCTTGGCGGGGAGGCGTTCTGGGAGGGGTCACGCCACCCATTTCCGGTCTGGTGGCCATCTCCAGCTGGAAAACATACTTCGGGGGTGAGACTGGATGTCAAGTGACCGGATGGGGCAGGACTTCTGGTGACAGATGGGCGGGTCCGGTTGTCAGGTGACTGGATGGGGTGGGACTTCTGGTGATGGGTGGGCATGGCTAGAGTTTGATTGATATCGGTGGGTGGGGCTTGAGTTTGACAGGGGGTAGGGCCCTTGTACTACTTCCTTGGTTCTTACTTCTGTGCCCTCTCTCCTGGCCACTGACTCAGCTCTAACCCTTGGCTTGATTCCTGACTCTGGTTCTAACCCTTGATGAGACCCCCAACTCTGTCTCTATCTCTGACCTCTGGTTCCTGGCTCTTGACTCTTGCTGTGACCACTAAGAATAATGACTAGTGCTCTGGCTGCTAGGTATGATTGCCTATGTCCCAATCTAAAATTGTTTGTTCAGACCACCAACCCTTCTGATAATGGAGCTTCCCTAACCAAAGGAGTGCTGGTGCTTCATGAGCAGGTGACCTGCCTCCAGACAGAGATCTGCTGTCTGAAAATCAGGCACTGCAGGGACAAGTTCAGCATCTCTATGCAGAAAATGGCGTACTATGGGCTCAACTAGATGCATCTTCTCATAATTCAGGACTTGTCATGCATCTCCCAGAGCACTTCATTAGGGATAGTTCTTGTCACTTCTTGTTCTTGCTTCATTCTCAAATATATTCATCTGACAAAGTCTACGTAGGTCAGGTAGTTAACCTGCTGATTGGGGAGGCATTGAAGTGAGCCTCCACCCTGTTAGAGTCAAGCAGTCCAGGTCTGTCTAACTTGAATGCTTTGCAGTAGGGAATATCAACCATCTTTGGTGACTCTAACCATGTTTGCTCTGCAAGAACCTTTTTGCAGAAACTCTGACAGGCGTCAGGTACCGCCACCTCCCATGCCACACACTTTTGTCTCATATCAAACACAGAGTGGAGTAAGGCAGCTCAGCTGTTCCATTTTCAATGGGGCGTGCTGGAGGAGACCAAGGTAAATTGGCTAGAATTGAGACCCCAACAAATCTTGGCACCTTATTGATCTTGTCATCTGGCAATCAGATGCATGAACAGCACGAAGAAGGAAGATGGCTCTCTCTGATTGCTACTCAAGGAACTCAGACCAAGAAGATCTGGAGGGGGGGGGGGAACCCACAAAACCAAAAAAGCCAGCCCAGACCCAGTAAAATGAATTGGTCTGAGCACCTTGATAATGTGTTTCCTTGTATTTTGAGCCATGGTCCTATCTAGAATGTGTGCTGCATGCCCTCGATCAACACCACATTTGCCACTAATGGTTGAGCTACAAATCCCAGAATTCCTTCTAGCTATGGACATTTTGAATACCTCACAGTGCATTTTGGTTTAACCAATGACCCTACACATTTCAACATTTTATTAAAGACATATTCCATGATATTCTGGACAAATACATAATGGTATACGTGGATGATCTATACAAGTAACATGCTTGCAAGTAACATTAAGCAAATATTCAATGGAATATTGTGACTAGTGCAATTAAATACATACAGATAGAGTTTTAGTAATAATGAAGTGAAGGTATGTCTCTAGGGCCCAGAAAACTCCCTCATTATAGCTTTGAAATGTTGGCAGGACTGTCATTGGTTAAGAAGTGAAGTATGATGGGACAGTTGCCTTACACTGGCTCAGAAGGGTTAAAGAGGGCCTGGAGAGAGCAGCCAATCACTCTGAGGGGCTGCTGGACCAATTGGGGCCCAGGACCAGGTAGAAAAGCTAGTTGCAGAGCCTGACCAGGGGTAGTCTCTCTGGGATACTGAAGGGAGAAGGACTTGTCTGCTCAGGGACTCTGGGATCAGCACCTGAGGCAGCAACACTCTGAAGAGGACTGGGCCTGTGACTTTGTTTACATGGCCTGCAGGGACAAGAGAGACGCCTGGGAAGAGGAGCTGTAGAATGTATGGGGCATTCAGAAAAGTGGCTCAGGGGACCTTGTTGGACTAGAGGTTGAAGCGATGCCTGGAGTGAGGTGTATAGGGTCTCTGGGCCAGGATCCAGAGAAGTGGGCAGGCCTGAGTCTCTCTCTGCCTCCCGGGGACCGCTGATGAGTGGCCAAAGACCATAGGTGGCCACTGTGACAAAATGGACTGCTGGGGCTCGGGCTAGAACTTTCCCTGGAAGGGAGGATACTGGACTGGGGCCCAGATGGAGGGCTTGACTGCCCTGAAAAGGGCTTAAAAATACAGACAGCACTGGACACTGGGGGGGTGTCCACTTGAGCTATTCCCCAAAACCTATCAGCAGGGATACCTGCCGGGGGGCCGGGCTGAGGGATCTCTGATATGAAAGCTGACAGCAACAGGTAAAGGATTGGAGAAGGAGGGTTTCTGGAATCTCAAATGGATAATAAAAGAACAAGCTTTATTGGTGTATTTCCCAATTACAAGACAGAGTGGATGCCCAAGCTGATAGCTTAGGAAATTGGTTTCAGACAGGACACAGGAAACCACAAATGACGGTTTCTGCAGTGGAGAGCTGACAGCCTGAACTCACATTAAGCTACACAGAACCTAACATTTAAAATGATCCATCTTCTTGAATCCTCTTAATGGCTCACAAACAAAATATAAACAGACAAAATCCAATACACAATGCAATAGTAGTAACAACAATACCTAAGACTATTTTAATGGTTATTCCCTGAGTTAAACAGAGGTAAGGCTAGACTCATTATACATTACAACTTATCTCTAAAGGGAAGTTAACTGACGGAGGGTAACACGAGTTCACATACATACCAGAACCATCAAGCAGGTGACCAGCAACAGCATGATGAGTTTTGGGATGAAGGGGGGTTAACTCGACATGGGCCGGCACTTTTCGAGAGGGCCTCCTACTGGCAAGTTGATCAGGCCTGGCAGTTGACACGCGGGGACTCTCGTTCGTTCCGTGTGGCAATGGTGGTTTTATTGCCTAGGCCGTTTCCTGCAGGGGTTGTGTTGGTCTGCGATTGGCCCAATTTTGCCACAGTAGGAAGGGGGGTAAAGTGCTGCTCGGTCCCCTTGTCCTTTGTTGGGCATATGGCAACTTCTACTGTCTCTCCAGGTTCTGGACTAGAGCCCTCTACGCACCCTTGCATGGGGGGGGGGGGCAAGCATGGGCAGCCACGTGGCACGTACACATACATGCCCTGCTGGTCCACCTACACAGTGGGCGAGAGGGTTAACCCACCCCTAGGAAACTCAGGTAGGGAATAAATTGGGGTTCCAAATTAAGCAGTGGGTGGTCACCAGCCAGTGGGTAATGGACATATGGCTGAACTGAGGGGGAAATCCCTATTAAACATACATAACAGGGTCTCTACTATGTGGGAGGCGGCGGCCATTCCATGGGGCACAGATTGGGGTAACTAACAAAAGCCATGCTAAAAATGAGAAATTGTGCTTGATTTTTTTTATTTTTTTTTTTAATTAATAAAACCCTAGTCTCCAATTCAAGAAAATATCCTTGTTCAGGAAAGAACTGACATATGTGCTTAAATGTTTTTCAGTGTTGCAGCCTAAGTGAAGGTTCAGCATACCATGGCTTTAGTTCAATTAAACATTTAGTTTGTGGCATGTTTGGAGATGAGATAAATCAATACCTTCATGTAACCTTCAGGTGGGCTAGATTTTACCTCAATTGCCCTTCTCCAGTACCAAAATAAATAAATAAATAAATAACCCAACTCCTATGAAGAAGCAGCTGGAGACCCAGGATTCAGTCTTAAATGACTCACAGCAAAGATTGTTCAGAGTTAATGAAAATAAAAGTAATGAGCTTTATGAAGCATTAACTTTACAAATCCTATGATAAAAGAAACAAAATAATTACTACTCTATAGTTCTATAGCATGATATGGCTATTTTGAAAACTCACATTTACTATTCTACATCTTTTCTTCCACAACACATATAAACAAGAAAAAAATAAAATAAATTTAAACAGAGCAACCCCACAGAAACACTGTCAACTCAAGTGTTCCCAAAGTTTTGGTGGAGTTCACCTGGATCTCAGTGATAGTCTCTGTGTACCAAGTCCAAGGCTTGAGTAGGAAGAAGCATCTCCTTGTTCTTTAGCCACAGGAATCTTCAGTGCAAACCCCTGCAGACCCTGCTCTTCCTCTGCTGGAATCACTGTTATCCAGTCAGCTTACTGCACAATCAACACTCAGCTACATATACATATATAGAGAGATAGAAAGAAACCCTGTTACAAAAAGAAAACATACAACTCTGAGAATAACAAAAATATAATTGCCTCTTGCCCCTTATTACATTAAAGAACTGTTCACTCATCACAGTACTTAAAACAACTCAAAGTATCCAGTTAAAAGAAACCACCCTCCTCTTCTCTGCAACCGGTGCCTCCAGACTTCCCTGCTGGAGGGTTAACAATATCACTAACCTGAAGCAAAATGTCTCAGAGTTGGGGAAAACAGCCTGCTGTGTGCTCCTGGCTCAGCTTCTCCCCTAGCACAGAGCCCATGGGCTCATCTCAATTCAACTGTCCTGGCTGCTAGCTCTCAGGCAGATCTGAAGTGACCACGGAAGCAGCAGGGCCAGGGAACTTGTTGAGCATGCTCAAAGCTGCCATACCAGGTACCAGAAACCTCTGGCTCTAAACAGCTAAGTTTGCCTATTAACACTGTCCCAGCAACAGCAAACCAGCCCCAACAGATCTCTTAAAGAGAAACTTTCCACTTATGCACATGGGTTATATTAATAGCACATAGTAACATTTTCCACAGCTGAAGTTTATTTGCTTTATAAATCTTAGGTGAGAAAAGCAAAATGAAAAAAAAAAGTGAGGGAGGAGATGTTCTTGGAAATGATAAATGCACATGCATAGAAATGTATGGTCTCGTCTCTCTCTTCTCACACAAGGAAATGGCCAGGTAATATCATTTATTTGGTGGATTATTCACTCTTGGATAAGATTTGTAGAAGTTTTATGAATGATCAGCTACCAAGTCTGATCTTAAGATTGCACCTTGAGCTCTGTAGAATTTCCTTCTTTGGGATCTAGGAAATTGAAAAGTGCCTATCTGTGCTCTTTTCTCCTAGAAACTTAACATTCCAGAAATTTGGGCCTTATCAGTGTATAATTTGAAGTAGAACTCCTTCTAATGTCCATGGGAATTCTCATATGAATCAAAGTGTACATACAGTTCATCTGGGTTGGTTAGAAGCTCTCTGCTGCTGCAGGGAGTTGGCAGACGAGCAATTGCACAAGGCAAACTTAAAAGACAAAAACTACATTGTTCTGGAAAATGAAAAATATTGATTAACAAATTTCTTTCACTTTTAGACTGCCATTGATAATAATATAATTTTGGACCCCTCATAAATCAGTGACAAAAGAGAGGTTGAGAGATTTATTTACACACAATGCCCATCCTTTCTCTGCTCTCTATACTCCCTACTCAGTCAACAGTAAGAAAAAGATTTCTATATCTTTGCTGAACTTAAGATAGAAACACAGAATCATAAAAAATGTAGAGAGGGAAGGTACCTTGAGAGGTTCTCAAGTCCAGTCCATGATGCTGAGGCAGGAACAATGAACCTGAACCATCCCTGGAAGGTGTTTGTCCAACCTATTTTTAAAAACAGCCAATGATGAGGATTCCACAGCCTGCTTTGGAGGCCTGTTTCAGAGCTTAACTACCCTTATAATTAGAAAGGCTTTCCTAATTCTAACTTAAATCTCCCTTTTTCAAGATTGTCAACTTATTTTCCTATTTTCACTGGAGAACAAATGATCACCATAATCTTTATAGACAACTGCCCTTAACATATATGAAGTCTGTTAGCAGGTTTCCCCTCAGTCTTATTTTTTCCAGGCTAAACATGCCCATTTTTTTTTACCTTTTACTCACAGATCAAGTTTTCTAAATCTTTTTGTTGCTTTCTTCTGGGGACTCTCCGATTTGTCTACATTTTTCTTAAAGAACAGGTAACCAAAACTGGACACAGAGCTCCAGATGAGGCCTCACCAATGCCAAGTAGAGCGAGACAATTAAATTCTGTCCTTTACAAATGTTGATAAATCTTAGAATAACATTAGCCTTTTTCACAACTGCATCATGGTGATGACTTGTATTCAATTTCTGATCCACTGGTACCCACAAATGCTTTTCAGCAGTGCTACTATCTCACCATTTATTCAATATTTAATAGCTGTGCATTTGTTTTTTCCTTCTTGTGTGAAGTATTTTGCACTTATCTTTATTGAATTTCATCTTGTTGAATTCAGACCAGTTCTCAGTTTTTCAGGGTCCTTTAGAATTTTAATCCTGCCTTCAAAGTGCTTGCAACTCCTCCCAGCTTGTTGTCATCTACAAATTTTATAAGCATACTGTTCCACTCCATAATCCAAGTCATTAATAAACATATTATCTGACCCAAGACTGACCCCGTATGATCCACTAAGTATGCCCTCTCAATTTGACAGTGAACTATTGACAAGCTGCTCTTTGAGTATCGTCTTTGTAGAAACCCTCCTTATGAATGTAGTGAGGCTAAAAGAAAGGTTATGGGAAGAATCTGAAGACACTCTTATTTATTTTTGGAAAATACGTATCAGGTTTGGATTAATATGCCCAGTGTATAAAGTAACACTTTGGATCTACCTCAGATAAATGTATTGAATACAGTATATAAAGCTGAAAAAAAAAGTAAAATGAAACAATCTTCATTTCTCTGAGAGTAAGATTTAGTACAAATTATAAATATCCAACTAAGAAGAACATTTTAATGCTGATTCCAGTATACTTTAAAAAAAAGTGATTTAAAAGAATCATTATAAATCTTGTGTAACTGACCTGTATTTGACTCTTATGTTTGTGATCTTTAAAATATTCCTTTTAGAGGATTAGTTATTTATCACAGGATTTTTTATTGCCGCCAATCACCATATTATCTGAGGGCTTTTCATTTTAAATGTGCAATTAGTTTATTTGGTTTGAGGATTTTAATTTTATTTTTTTATTTAATAATGGTGATAGTTTAGTTTGTAAATTATTTTTGATTGAAGAGCAACACATAATAAAATAAATAAAAACAGTACTAGAGATAGACAGCACAACCTCAGACTACACAGGCTTAAAAAAAAAGTAAATGTGGAATAAACAGTTCTTCACCTTTCTGTGGAATCATTTTTTAAGCACTGTCAATTTTCTTTTGTGTCTATAGAATACAATACTTATACCTTAATTCCTGAAAGGAGTTCAATAGTAAGTGTTTTGTTTGTTACAAATGTGTTCAGGAATATATTTGGTTATCGTAAAGGATTTTGATCTGAGCTACACATAGATTGCCTTTTAATTATTTTCATGTAAAAGATTAAGGGTTGGTTTTTAAAACGTGGAAACACAGGAACGTTTGTACAAGGGACCAGTTTTGCACAATGTTGATCCAAAATGAAAACAGAATGTAATAGGTGGCTTGCTACAAGTTCCAAGGACTGGGTTTAAAATAAAACACATAAGGTTATGTTGGAATGACCTGTGCAAGTTATAATTTAGGTAGGCTACTCAAATTACCCTAAAGCCTCCTCTAATAGACCAGAAATAGAACTACCTTACTGTGACACCTATCATTCTATGATGGCCAGCAAAGGACAGTGGCATAGCAATTACAGAACATAAATCCTTCCCTTTCCAATAATTAACAGTGTAATTTCGTCTGTTGCAACACTGCTATCATTCTCTGCTAGCCCTAGGGAATCAAATGCAAAGTTCAAAACCTGGTCATTAGCATAGGTAGTATGGTGCACAGCTGTTGGACCAGAAGAAAAACCGTTATCTCAGTTCATTCTGTTCATTTCATTTCAATTTATTTTGGATAACTGCAGTGCCATTCATTATTTTAAAAATAATCTCGTATTTAAACCCAAATGTCAGTCTTGATACTTGTCTTTTTATGCATAATGCTTCCCCCTCCCCATTGTTTATATTAGAGCAGCTCCTAAAGGCGGCAGCTGAAATCAGGTCCTTTGGTGCTGGGCATTGTACACACACATAGTAAACAACAATCTCTGCCTTGAAGAATTTACAGTCTAAATAGACAATACAAAGAGGTGAAAGCATATATTACCCTATGCTCAAAATGAAAAATTGAGGAACAGAGAGATTATATAACAGCCAAAAATCACACAAGAAGACTATTGCAATATCAAATTTGAATCCAGATGTCCTGAGTTCCAGTTCGGTGCTTTAATCACAAGACCATCTTTCTATTTCCTCCTAAAATAAATACTGCAGTAAAGTAATTTTTGCCTATCATTCTCACAAAATGGATGCAGAAGAGGCTTGCCTGTCTGATCATGCTTTTATTCCAAAACCTAAATTGAAACACTCCCATTTAGTTAAATTAAGTTCATGTTGCTTATTATACTTTTATAAATGATTTCCCATTGATTGTTTACTTACTGTTTTAAATAACTGTACTGTATCCTTCATTTATTGAAGAGATAAAGACTGAAAACAAAACTAGACTTCTCAAGTACCATCTGTCAAATCACCATGTGAGCTGCTGGGTTAACATCTGTTCAGGTGTCATTATAAGAATGGAAACCTTCCTGCATTAATACTAAACCTTAAGAAATAATTAACAAAACTTTTTTAGAATTACATAATGTGATTTTCTTTCCCCACTCATGTATCCCTTCTTTTTCCTTTGTTACTACCAACTATTCACAATTTAAGCAAAAACAAACAAAACAAACCACCACCAACAAAAGATGCTTATTCCATTGTGTGCATTGTTCTTCAAGGAATGCTGTGAAAGTGGTGCTGTCTTCTCATGACCTCTGTTGTCTTCTCCCAGTGGCTAAGTTCTGAGTCAGATGTTTCTCAAACCATTTCTCTTTTCATGTGGTATTGTAGTTAACTACTCTTAGAATGGCAAAAAACAAAACAAACAAACAAACAAACAAAACCCCCCAAAAAACCCAACCCCACAAAAAACACTTTTTAAAATGATTATAGCACCTCTAGGCAGAGTTCAGACTATAAGAATGATCTTAAAATACAATAATTATTAAATCTTAGGTGTGAGTTTTGACAATAACAAAGTCTTCTGAAGAATGCTGTTTTAAGAACAATAAAGAAAATATCCAGTCTGATATTTTTGCAAGGTGAAGTCACATAACTTCACTCCAGAAAGGTTTTCTTTTCTCCCATGCCTCTTTGTATAGTCAAAACAGAACTATTTTTAAAAATTATTTTCAATCTTGCCCTACAGAAATGGCTAATGTGTTTTTATTTCTTTAACAAGCATACTTAAACGGCAATGAAAGAACAGATGGTTTGTGTATTCTGTTGGAAGCAGGGGAAAAGGTGCTTAGCCTATCAATATGCATATATCATTCAGTTTTCAGATAAAGTTACACCATAGAAAGATATTTTGATATAAAA
This sequence comes from Pelusios castaneus, assembly GCA_007922175.1. Classification (NCBI taxonomy): domain Eukaryota; kingdom Metazoa; phylum Chordata; order Testudines; family Pelomedusidae; genus Pelusios; species Pelusios castaneus. The sequence goes on from ML685832.1 coordinate 3,737,008, forward strand.
GAAGCATTAAAAATCTCAATGTGTCAGTTCTTTTTGTCAAACAGTGTAAAAAGAAAATATACAAATGAAAGAATAATTTAGAAGAAAGAGCATTATTAACTGAATATTATTATTTGCTTGTTTGTTTACATTCTGGTGGTGCCTAGAGGCAGGAACTAAGATCAAGTCCTCATTGTTTCAGGTAATGTACAAATGGAGAGTGGAAGATAGTCACTATCCTAAAGAATATACATAATTTTATAGTCAACTATATCAAAATCAACAACGATTGCAATAACAATCACTTTTATAAATGTGATAAAAAGTTGAAATGCCCAAATATGAAATCAGTAGCATGACCATTGCTTTTTTTGTGATGGTATACCCTGGTACAGAGTAATGGCCCCTTTTTTTCAAAGCAACGTGGCCCCAGCTCCTGCCACCACTGCTGGTGGCCCCAGGTTCCCAGCTGGGACTGGGACCAGATCATGCTCCTGTTGCCACAATGGCCTGGCCCCACATCCCCAGCCAGGGTCAGGGCTGAATCGCCATGGTGGCCAGGCCCTGGGTCCCCTGTGGGGTAAGGGTTGGATCAGGCTGAGTACCGGCATCTTTATTTTACAAAGAAAAGCACTGAACATAACTTTAGGAAATCTTTGGCCATGCAGTTTTTATATGCTATGTTCTTTCTCTCAAATGTGTATATTTTAATAATTTTGTTAGCAATCATACCAATCAACAACTCACCCTTCATGACATGTAATTCATGCAATGAGTTAGTTGCTGCAGATTTAATTGAACTGTGCACACAAGTGCAGCACTGGTTTTCTTTGATTTCTTTAGTGTAGCATGGGCTGAGAAACTTAACTATCAAGCTACAGTAGCTCTTCTGAAAATTAGCTGGCTTATTTATGCAATCAAATTTTATTATTCTGTTTAGTGTACCTACTCAGTAGTATGTTGTGTTCTTATGGTTTACTGGTTAATTTTTGTCGATGTGACTTTATCAGACTTTGTCTCCTATACACAGAATAGTAACTTGTATTACATAATGATTAAAAGGTATATATAAGGTTGTAGAAAACGGCATGGTTGTATTTTATTATTTGAAAAATAATGCACGATCATGTAATTACAGTCTGTACTTACAGAGTTAATGTTGGGTATTCAACCGAAACTAAGGTATTTCCTGACTTTTGAGTTTTTAACCATTCATTTTCTAATAGTTCTCTCATAAAATTTCTCAGATTTTATTTTTAAGAAGAAACAAGATTTTAAAAAATGCACTTTAACAAAGGAGCTGTACTCTCAATGGCTTTGAAGCTAAAATTGGGAGAGTCACAGAAAACAGATGATTGGCTAGATTATCAGTAAATAAACTTTTCTAATTTATTAGGAGATTAAAACATTGGATGGCCCACTCTCCCCTGGTATCAGCACTTTCAAGCAAACACTATATTTCTCCACTTTCTAGAAAATTAGTTTTATACAGAAAACTAACTTTTATAGACATGATGGTGTCTGGTGAATTAGGAAACAAAAGATTATAACTAATTTATATCTATATTTGCAGATAGCTTTTCTTATAAAAAAGTGTCCATATAAGTAATGCTGGGAAAAGGACGTGAATAGACAAATCATCCCTGAAGAATGGAGTTTGATCTGCAAAAGGAGAAGTAGCAATCTCAGACTATGTAGTATAATAAAAGATATTTTTTAAAAAAAGATACTGTTTCAATAGTCAGGTTGAAAAAAACATAGAAAGACTGAATGGGATAAATGTTGGAGAACTTGTGGTGAAAAAGGAGATTTCATGCAAATTTATGGACATATCCAGTCATCAGAGAGTATTGGGATGCAATTGAAAACCAAATATCACAGATTATTAGATATTTATTACCAAATGCTCATTCAGTGATCCACCTGGGGCTTCCTAATGGAAATGGTGAAACAAAAGGAAATGAAGAATTAATCTCTCAGCTGCTAGTAGATGCTAGTCTATTGGTGGCCTCTCAGTGGAAAAAGGAAACAGCCCAACCATTGAGGAATGATTCAAAATATATGAGAGGTTGTGGTTATGGAAAAACTAATACACCAATTACATATCCATCAAAATAGACAACGGACAGATAAGACATGTATTTAGTTGTGTTTTATTCAGTACTCAGACAAAGTATATTCACCTGCAAGAAAATCAGCTTGTCCAATTTTTTTTAAAAATGTTAGCTTTTGATAGTTATACTTAGTCTGTTAAATATATGCCAATAGAAGTTTCACTCAATTTAATAAAATCACTAGAAATGACAGAGGTGTTATATTGATGGTCACTCTATGACAACCCCTGTTAAACAGAAATATCTGATTGCTATATTACTGTTTAATTGCTCCTTAAACAAAAACTAACTGTTGTCATAACTGTTTTGTTTCTAACATTTGCAAGATAAGGCTTTGTGAACTTATTAATACCTCCTAAATAAATAGTAAAATAAATAAATAAATTGAAGCTTTGCTTGCATTCAAGAAATGAGCCATAGTACATTCAAATTTGATAGTCAAGAACTGTTTGGCTAGATATCATTAAAATAGCTTCTTCTCTGTAATTTAGGAAGTATGAGTACTCAGGAACTAGAACTGAGGTCTGCAGTGGCTGATTCCCACAATGTCACCAGACACCTATGCAAAAATATAGCCATGGAGCATTATTGAGAATAGGTGCTCCAGGGAACTGGAGTGATGGTACAACATAGCCCTCTGATTGAGCGAGCCCTCTATTTTGTCTCAGAGCAGACCTATGGACTTTGGTCTTGTATGGAGTTTGATCTCCTGATTGCCAGCCTTTGACTACAGACTGACTCTAATCTTTTAATCTGGTTTGCCTCTGGTCTTGGACGCTGCACTGACTCCTGCTTATGGAACCTGGGTGTTAACATTCCTTCAGCTTCTGCATTGTGATTGCTGTCCCCTGGTGGGAAAACTTCAACCCAGCTGGGCCATGTGGATTTCCCCGTGGCTGGAGCTCCTCTGCTGCACAGGAGCTGGCAACCCCACGTGGCTTGAGCCCCAGGGCCTGCGGCTGGGGCTACTCTGGAACTGGAGGCCCATCTGGCTCTCCCTTCCCCCGAGCACCATCTCCCCTGAACCCATCTCCCCCAAGCCGTGGCTCCCTTTTCCTTAGTCCCTTCTTCCCCCAGCCGCAGCTCTCCCCAGCCCGATCTTCCCTGGCTGCGGCTCTCCTCCATCGACCTAGCACCTGCCAGTGTAGACGCATGCAGTCAATTTAAGTGTTAAGTGTGGACGTTCTAAGTCAACTTAACAAGGTCGACTTAAAGACTTTCTGTAAATAAGTATACAATCAATGAGACTGTGGCAGTGAAGACAGTAGACAGAAATGCTATAATGAATAGAATTTCCTTGTTCCCATAAATTTAATTGTCCAGTGTAAAAAAAACCCAAATCTTTCTGTGATTCTTTACCTCTCTTACGTGATACACAGCATTCCTCCCAGACCTCTTCACATCTTCAAATATTTAAAGGGACTGAGCTCCTGCATAATATACAAATACCAAACCTCCCTAATCCCTTTCTACTTTGAGAACATTTTTTTTTAATTGGGCAGCTATGTCAGCGTGTAGTTGTGCAGGGCAAACTATATTGTCTATAAACAATAGAAAAAAGCCTTTTGCAAAATATACTGTACATGCACAGTATGCAATTTTCAGTTGGTCTTAGTACTGTCTAATGAAAGCCAGATTATATAGGAATGTTCAAAAGTACTTATTCCTAACATTTGTTACTCTCACATGAAATATTTAATGTCTACCATAGCCTTTTTATCTGTAAGTCTTTTTAGAAAAGGTTGCCAGAATTATTTATAATTAGAAATGTGTATATGTTTCATTCTCCTCATTCAAACTCACAACTAGCAAAAATATTTTCTATTTAAACTTCTAAAAAGTCAATTTTGAACAGAAATTAAGCTTGGAAAATTTCACCCCAAAGATAAAAGATTCAGAAACTTATGAGCAACTTAGAAGGAAAATCATTAAGCAACCTTGGTTGTTATGTGGTGACTGTTGCCATTCCCACTCTAGCAAATTAAAATAAATCACGTATATGTCGAAAACACTATAGCAGAGTGCATCAGACAACAAATCTTGAACACAAACACACAGGCTAGGGAAGAACAGAGTTGCAGAGTTGGAAAATGAAGAAGGACCACAGCTAATGGTAACTGAAGGTGGAAGGGCAAAGAAGAAGAGAAGAGCAGTTTATCCTATACAAAGAATGGATGAACCAATGGAGATATCACCAAATTAGAGCCTTAGGGGGATCCAAGATTGTAGATGATTCAAAGAGATGTTGAGAGGACTGGCAGCCAGAAAGAACAAGGGAGAGGTTGGAGAATTCACACAGTCACTAGGAAAAGGTAGGTCTATGTGATTGGGACTCCCTACTGAGAAGGACAGACAGGGCCTATAACCAGAGCTGATCTGGAGAACAGAAAGGTGTGCGGTCTGCCCATTCATAGGATATAAGATGTTGACCTGAGGCTGAAGAGGCTCCTAGCAGGAGAAGGAAAGAATCCACTGATTGTCTTTCATGTGGGAACAAATTATATGACTAGATTTTCACTGGACCTGGTCAAGGGAGACTATGCCAGGCTAGGGAAGACTCTTAAGTAAATCAATGCTCAGGTGATCTTCAGTGGGATTCTGCCTGTCCCTAGAGGAGGATAACAAAGGTGTGACAAGATTGCTCAAACAGTGGTGCTCTAAGGAGGACTTTGGGATTTAAAGCCACATTGAGGCATTCATGAACAGAGGATTTAAAAAAGAAAAAGAGGTTATCCTGCAATTTATTCTTCACTCTAATTTTGGATTACAAGAAACTGCAATTTAACCATCTTAAATTTAAGTGTGATTTTATAAAATGTTTATTATACAGACTAATACTAATACTATTCACACTATAATGTAAACTTCTATCTACCTTTTTTCTTATAAAGTTCTTAATATTATTTCTCTTCTTCTTGCTCCAGGGGAAAAGATCCACCACATTCTATCTGGTAGAGTCTTAAAAAAACCCAAACCCTTTCTGCTTCATTTTTCTTCACTGTGCACAGGACCAGATCAAGGCAAGGGCTTTAGGGGCTGCAGCCCAGGACATTGGGTGAAAGAGAGGCTGCCATGCAAGATCTGACCCCACTTAGGCTAGCACAGCACTAGCTGGCCCTGGGGGGCATTGTGAAGAGCCTGTGGTGCTGCAGGAAGCCTGAGGCCAGAGGCCATGGTGCACAGTATTGCTGTCTTGCCCCGGGGCTGGCTGGTCTCCACAGGGCCTCTGATGGAAGCACTTCAGGGCCAGGACCACTGTTGGGCTACCATGCTGTGACCACCATGGCTCAGGCTGACCTGACCAGTCTCCCAGGGCCCCCTGTGCACCAGCTTGACAGTATTCCTGGCCCCCAAGTGCTGCTGTCAAGGGCCGCACCGTGCGCTGGTCTGCCCTACCCCCCTGGGGCAGACCAGCCAGCTTGGGGGTGGGGCAGGAGCACCATGGCCTCAGGTCTCCAGTCTCCCCCATCACTGGTCACCCCCTCTCCTCTTCAACACAGAGCACCAGCCCCATGGCTATGGTTCTGCCAGCACCACCCCACCCCCAGTGCCGAGCATCACGCCACCCTGGTGGGACACCATTGTGCTGGGGGGGCCCCACAAGAGTGGGCAGCCCTGGGCCCCAGGGGCCTTAATCCAGCCCTGACTGTGCATACATGTCCTTGAGGCAATAGTCATATTGTATTAAGTAGACAAAAGAAACTGTATTTATTTAGTTAAACCTTAAGGTTCAACTAGATGAGTTCAGCAATTTCATTTGGCTAATCTGAGAATTAAATGGAGAGAAAAATGTCCTAAAAGGAAGAAAAGTGCAAATGTTCCCTAATAGTAGGTGTTGGTTACTTAAAAAAATTCTTTTCTGATTTCACAAGATTAATTTATAGGAGAGGATGTCATTCTCAAAGAGATGAAGATACCTTTCTCAGCCTAGAAGGTGATGAATGTTCTGCAGAAGACAGACTCGCAGTCAGTGGAGTGTGCTTTATTACTAATCTCAAAATTACATTTCTTCAATTGTCACTATCTGAATGTTAATTCAAATTGGTATATATTTTTGTCAGTAGATAATCTTTTTAAAGTATAGATGCCTTACTGTGTAGCAAATTTATTAGCATGGTATTTGCATGCATTCTAATTACCTTTGACAGCAGCTAGAGATTTGAACAACAATAACAATCTTTAGATGGATAAAGTGTACAGTAATCAGTGACCTCTTAACAAGTAGACTTAATTATTTTGAATGAAAGTTTTATGATTTGCTATCAATGTATTTTGACCTTATTATACTTTTCATTTTTATATTTACTTCCTTAATAGAATTTAGTGCCATTGGGAACTGAGCCATATAGTCTTTACAGCAAGAATACCATCACAGTTAAAAGCTTTTAATAGGAGCAAAAGACAAGTATTACTCTTCTCCTAAACCTTTAGGAACATGCTATGCACTGCCACTGTTTGACCTCTTCAAATGACATTTCCTGGTAAAACTCTATGTTGCATGGAAATTATTTAAGTAAACATGAAACTAATTTCTGAGCTGCAAAGAAAAATTCTTTAAGGTTCAATTAGAAAGGTTTAATTCAGGTGAAAGGTGTTTGAGTGGATGCAAGGACATGAGTTTGCAGTAACCTTATGAAGACTACAAGATTCTTCTACTGTCTAATTATTACTGTACATAACCTTTCAGTGGTTATCTTAAATTTCAAATTTAGATTAAATTTGTAAACTGAAGTATTATTACCTTTTGTGGAAGGCCACCATCTAGTATTTCGGAAATAAATACATGCAGAATTATAGAATCATAGGAATGTAGGGCCAGAAAAGATTGTAAGAAGTCATCAAGTCCAGCCCATTGCCCAAGGCAGAACCAAGACCATCCCTAAATGCTTTAGATAAGAAAATACTTTACAACTTAATTTCATAATTCATTACCCATTGTTGCAATCTCAGTGGACCTGGATTGCAACAATGGGTAGTTGTGGAGACCCACCACTAGCAGTGTTGATGGTCGTGGAGACCCACCACTAGCAGTGTTGTTGGTCCAGGCCCATGTGCTGTGCAGCACTCGGATCCATGTGTTGTACAGCACTCGGGAGAAGTAATGGTTAAAGGGTAACTATAGAGCAAGGATGCAAAGTCAGAAAAATAGCTGCGGCGTAGGAAACCAAGGAATCAGTCTGAGCAAGGAACCAGTTTGGTAAATAAGAACTCAGCACAGCTGCATGATAAGAAGTTGTGATCAGGCCAAGAACTGAAACCTTGTTGATTTAGATGTGAACCTGTGTATGTGGAAAATTACCAAGTGCATTATTTGAAGGGTATAAGAATGGCTGTAAGCTGCTAATAAAGTGATTTCGTGCTTGCATCAGCCGGAGTCCGTGCCTTCATACACCACAGGTAGTGAAGTAAAATGTCGCAGTATGAAAAAAAATGAGACTGTGTAGCGATGATATATTACTGATATTTATTGACCGATAAACCAAAGGCCCAAAATCTGAATAATAGCCAGATTGTTCTAGACAAACACACAGGCAGTGCTCACATACAGGAAGGTTTGATTCCAAAGAATTAACAACTGAAATTTGAATTTACAGGTGGGAAAGATTGGTAATAGATACCCTGAGTGTAAGGAACTGGCCAATGAACTTCCAATGACAAAAAATAGAAAAGATGAGTCTTAAGTTATATATTTAAAATAGAAATATCAATGACATAAGGGGAGGATTGTTGTCTGTTCCAGATAGGTACTAGAAAAAAGGCAAAGGAATCAACCTCCAAGAGTAAGACGAGGAATTCCAAGGAGGTCTGAACTTGCAAAGGTGAAGTGAGGAAACAGGGTATCTCCTTTGAGATCATGGGAATTAATTTCAGGGATAAGGATACATGGGTCCTTGAAGAAAAAAAAATGTAGTGGATTCAAGTTCCAAAGGGGTAGCCAAGTTAGTCTAGTTTAGCAAAACAACCACGGAGTCAGTGGCACTTTTAAAGACTAATAAATTTATTTATCACACAAGCTTTAGTGGGAGAAAATCCCATCTCTTCAGATGCTTTGAAGATGGGGAACTTACAGAATGGGAGGGAATTAAATGAAGGGAAGTGTATGACATAGGATCAGGTCAGGCTGTAATGGCAAATCAAAGTAGCCTGTGGCCTTGAATGGTCCTGGCCAGAAGGAAGCGGCGGCTCCCTTTTTGCTGGGACCTGTGGGGGTCCTGGAGAGAAGGAACCCCGCAGTCTCTTTTTGCCAGGACCCGTGATCGGGTCCTGGCTAGGAGGGAGCCCCGCGCTCCATCCTAGCCGGGACCGCGTTCCAGCTGCAGGGAAGCCTCCAGGTCTCCCCGTCAGCTGGAGGCTACCGTGCTGGCAATTGCTGGCACTCCAGTTGTTTGGGGAGGCCCAGCGGCTTCCCTAAACAGCTGGACCATTGGCAACTGCCTGCACGGTGCTCCGGCTGTTTGGGAAGGCCCGAGGCAGAAGTCCCAAGCAGAAGGGAGCCGAGTGGTCCAGGGCAGAAGGGAGCTCCACCCTCCCTTCTCCCCCGGACCACTCCAGGGCTTACTGCAGGGCTGGCTCTCCCCTGGATAAGCCCTCCTAGCCTGGGAAGACGAGGCTCCAAAGGAGCCTCCCCTCCCCCTCGACCTAACTAGTTGACCTAGAGAATCTAGTGTAGACTCTCTAAGTCGACTTAGTATGGGCCACTTTAAGTCGACTTAGGAGTCCTGTGTGGACTCTCTAAGTCGACTTAATAAGGTCGACTTAAAGTCGACTTTTTAAAGTCAACTTAGTAAAGTCGACCTAAATTCCCCAGTGTAGACATAGCCTATGAATCTAACCTGTGAATCCAAGATCTCTGTGCTTTGATGCTCCATAATACATCATTTACCTTCATGGGCTATATTGTGAGCTGAAAGAGCACTTTATCTTAATTAATGCTTCTTTTCCTGTTTGTTATGTTACAATTATAGAGGGTTACAGTAAAAGCACTCAATATCACTGTATACCATGAGATACCTATATTATAAGTAGAATTAACACACACAGCATTCTACAACTGTTCCTTAAAGTCTAAACAAATTCTTACAATACTAATATACTGTGCTTTTTTTGTAAAAAAAGGTGCCCGTACTCAACCTGATTCGCCCCTGGGCTGAGCCACTATGGTGGCAGAAGCCCAATCCAGCGCTGACCCTGGGCCACATCGCTGTGAAAAAAGGTGCCTGTACCAGTGTGTACCATCACAAAATAAGCACTGCTAATATATATTTTAATTATACTAACCCACAGGTACGGCAACCCACAGATACACCAGACTGCTTCCCGGAAAGATATTTATTAGTGTTCAGTGAGTTCTATGGCATTGGCATAAGATGGCACTTGGTCTGTAAGCATCACAGTGATTACCTTTTCTGACCTCCTATACAACACAGGCAAAGAACTTCACCCGGTAATTTTTGTGTGATGCCTCACTTGTGCTTGAGCTTTAAGAAGACCTCCAGTCTTGACTGAAAGACTTCAAATGATGGAGAATCTGCACCTCCTTTTGTAAATTGTTCCTGTGGTTAATTTCCTTCACTGATAAAAAATTGCATCTAATTTCTATTCTAAATTTGTCCATCTTCTGTTGCCAATCATTTAATCTAATCAGGTCTTTTTTTGCTAGATTAAAGAGTTGCATGCTATTAGACATTGCTTTCTCATGTAAATACTTGCACAGCATGATCATCCCCTTTTAACATTCTCTTTGATAAACTAAATAGATTGAGCTATTTTAATGTTTCATTATGAAGCATGTTTTTTTCAGAATTAAAATAATTATTGTAACTCTTTTCTGAACCCTTTCCAATTTTACATTACCCGTTCTGAAATGTGGTCATCTGAACTGGACACCATAGTCCAGTAATGATCTCACTAATGCTGTACACAATTACCTCCCGCATATAATAAGTGTTTAACTTCATTGTTTGTTCCTATATATATGATTTGGAATTTATCAATGTAAAAATACATGTTCCTCAGATGAACCCACTTTACCAAGTGATCTAGTTTGGTCTGACTGACCTATCCTCATCATTAATGACCATTCCACCAATTTATGTCATCTGTAATTTTTTTCAGCAATTATTTCATATTTTCTTGTCAAAGTCAAATGTCTGCAGAAGTTTAAATATATTATGTCAGTTATTCTTGCCAATCAAACTTGTAAACTCACAAAAAATTAGAATGTTTAACAAGACTAGTTTTTCATAAAATCAGGTTGATTGTCAGTAATTACATTACCATTCTTTAAATTGTTAGAGATTTTTGTTCTATATCAACACTTCTATGATTGTTGCCCATGATCAGTGTCCATTAGCTGGTCTATAATTATCTGAGTCATCCCATATATTCCAAGATTTCCTAAAATTCAGTAATAATGATTCAGAAAGATCATAAAATATTAGGATTAGATAGGACCACTGGAGGTCATCTAGTCATCTAGATACTTAGCCAATTCCTTTAATATATTTGCTTTCAAATTATCCAGTCCTGCAAATTTAAAAATGTTTAAATGTAGTAGTTGCTCCTTCACATCCTGCCTACTGACCGATGTAATAGAAGATGTTTCATTATCACTGCCAAAGATCATCCTATTCCCTTCTAGACAGAGACCATGATATTTGTTGACTACTTTTGCCTCTTCTGTGTTATGATTGATAATTTTATCAACCTTGTCTGGTGTCAGATGTATCTCATTTTGCTAGAGTTTTGTTTGTCTTTGATATATTAAAATAATTCCTTCCTTAAACATGCTAGACATATTTTTTCATTGTTATCTTTAGCTTCCCTTATCATTTTTCTTATTGCCTACCTACCAATTTCTAGTTCCAAAGAGTTAGCCGTGTTAGTTTATTGCAGAAAAACAACATCTTACTTTCCCATCTTACTGTCTACTGCTCCATTTACAACTGAGAGTTCAACTCTTGTGCAATCCGAATTTTTATAGAGGAGTAATTTTTATCTATTCTACCTTAAACAAACTGACAAGGGCTGTTTCCTTTGTTACATTTGGACATGTGAAGTTAACCAATGAAACAACAGAATTTTCAACACTGCTGTTTTCCTCTCAGTTTTATTATGTTTCCCAGAGTTTTGTAAGAATGGCTTAGAAATAGAGAAAGTTAGGAAGAAAACATCAGTGCTATTCTTCTAACCAGTTTGAGTGTATTTCTCTGCCACTCATGCTAAGTCTCTGAACCACTGTGCATGACTAGACTCTGAGGTTCCTGTTTAACCTCATTTGTATGCAGTAAGGAGCAGACCTCTGCAGCTGATGAGCTTCTATTATGAATCTGTACTGTTCTCCCTAAACACTTTATTGTATGTGATTGAAGTAGACACATATGCCTCTAACAACTGCTTTAATGAAAGTTGATCTTCTAGTCCTAATAAGTTGAGCCCTTTCATTTTTAGGATTCTGGATTCTACACAGAACATCTACTTAGAGGTTGACCATTAAGACAATTTATCTTACCTATCATTGTATTTTTCTGATGGATACATTTTAATGCCCAGCCCTTAGGTTCTGTTTGATTATACTGCCTATTCCATTAGTAATGATATTCTATTATTGTTGTCTTGCTTGTGAAATATATCTGTTTGTCTCTGGTTTGAAGTTACTATTTTTCACTGTCGTTAAACATGAATGTGACTTCTTTCTTTCTCTAACCAATTTCAGGTCTGGAGTTCTCTGTGGGATGCACAGGGAGGGGAGTGTAGGATTATTGCACTTGTTAGCCCATAATATCTCCTTGCTGCCAAAGAAGCTCCATTATGTCCTGATGCATTTCCAGCTCAGGCCCAGGAATCTTTGTTTGTCTACTCATTCCTTTTCCAACAGTCTGCAATACCCACTCGCCGGGCCCTCTACTCATGGTCCGATGTAACAGGACTTGCAGGATCTCATTGAACATGTCATCCTAAATCATTCTTTGTCTTCCTCATCTGGCTTAGCTGCAATGGCAGTAGCTACAGATGGAACACAAAACACACAGAGGTGCCATTGCTACAGGTACAGATATAACACACAGAAGCACCATTGTCAGCATAATCATAATGGAAGGGGGAAAAAAAATAAAGATTCAGAACTCCTTTCCCTAGCTCCCTGAAAGTTTTAAACCAGATATGCTTATAGACACGTCTGCTTTAGAATGCTTGTGCACAGCACCACTCACAGCTCTAGTCATGGTGGATATGGCCTGCCAGTGGTGACTGAAAGAAGGAGAGAATTGATTCATTTGTGAAACATGGGACTATCACACTAAATACTGGCACCATTTTCCTTCTGACAGCTCACTTCTGAGCGTAACAAAGTCAAAGAGAGAGAGAGAGAGAGCGCAGCTGCTGCCTCTGCTTCTGCTGTTCCAGAACCATTGAGGCCCATATGCAGCTAGCCTGGTCACTGGAATGGTGACTGCTGAAGTCATCATCAATTGGCATGGAAACATGTCCTACTGCAAAGGAAGAAATACGTTCTAGAGGGCTAGCCACGTTAGCCTGTGTACAGCAAAAACGAGAATGCTGTGGCTAACAGATTTCTTCGGGCATAAGCTTTCGTGAGCTCCAAGCTATTTTGTCAGATGCATGAAGTGGAGACTATAGTTGAGAGGTATATATACACAGCCCAGGATGAAGGAGGGTAAGTGCTAGCAAATCACTAGGTTTGCCATCCCTAGAAACCTCTAGGGTTATGTCTACACTTGCTAAAATTAGTTCAAATTAGTTAGTTCCAACTAGCTTAATTCGAACTAGCATGGCCACACTTGAATGTTAGTTCGAACTAAGCAAGCACTTGCTTAGTTAGAATTAGCGATCCCCATTCATTTCAATGGCTGATTAGTTCAAACTAAGAAATTAATTTGAATTAACATGGCCACATTGGTTAATTCGAACTAGTTAGTTCGAATTATCCCCTTAGTTCGAATACCCTATTTGAACGTATTAGTTCAAATTAAGGAAGCCCTTAATTTGAACTAACTAAAGCCTAGTGTAGCCATTTAGTTTGAATTAATCCTCCTTAATTCGTACTAACTTGCCAGTGTAGACATAACCTAGGAGAGGATTGCAGTATCTCCTTGAAAGTTCCATCCAGAGTTCTCAGGAGGATTCAAGGGATATTCCTGTACATAAACACACTGTTCCACATACATCCTTACATCCTGCTCCCCTGACTAACTCTACTGGAGATTGAAAAGCAGTTAACTCTACCTTTCTCTGTACCACTACTACTTCTAGTATGAATAAATGCAATTAAAAGTCAATAACTGTGTCTTGCTAAATTGGGAATATATTGATGGGGAATATATTGATGGACTTACCCAAGGTTTCTTCCCCTGTGTTTGGCTCGTTTGTGCACGACTACCAAGACTGACTGGACTGTGGTGAATTCTCAAACAAGACCTGATTTGTGGCATAACTGAACCCTCTGGTTGCATGTTCTTCTTCATTGTTCTTGCTGTTCATGCTAGAGGCCTGTGACTAATTTCTCAGATGTATCCATGGTGGTATGAGGGGTAGTGGTGGTGTGGAATGGAAGAATGGAATGGAGCTCTTTATAAAAGCAGCAGGTTAGCACTGGATCAGCTGTTGGCCTCCTTGGCCTTCTGGTATGCCTGCTGCAGTTCCTTTATTTTCACATAGCATACCCCTACATCTTCTTCTGCATCCCCTGTGCAATCTGCTCATAGATGTCTACCTTTTTGTTGCTAGTCCTTAGCTGTGCTTGCACAGCCACTTCTCCCCACAGGACCAGGAAATTCAATATCTATATCTTACTCCAAGGTGGAGCATGTCTGGAATATGTAGCTGGCATGGTGAGCTGAGCAGTTGCTCATAACAATTAAGAGCAACTAGGTATACTCACCAAGCTAGACATTCAGGAAAAGGCATTTAAAAAACAGACAGGTGGGGAGGCCTTCTGGTCCCCCTGACCTTTGGGCAGCAGAGTTCACATTCATAATCAGAATGGTCAGTGTCCAGCATTATGGGGCAGCTGCTCAAGGACTGTTAGGGTTGGCAGACGTAATGCAGTGTCTACTTTTGTGTTGTGTTGACCTCAGTACATCAACCATGACTCAGCAGTGCTGTGGAAGGTGATGTTATTGTGTTGGTGTAATGGAGAGCTACATCAGTTGGAGACCAATGTAAGTGTAGACACATATGCAACCTTGGTCAATGCATGTTGACTTACATTGACCTAACTATGTAGTGTAGAGAAGGCCTCAGGTGCTTAACTGCCAGCTGTACATTTGAAAGTATCTGCCATGTAGTGTTTGTGGTATGCTGGGCGGGAGGTGTTTTTATCTCTGTGTTGTTCTGCATCTAGCATGGATGTCTGTTTGGCTGTGTGCATGTGTCTCTGTATGTGTGTTCCCTCAGGATTACCCTTGGCTTAGATCTCTAAATGGGGAATCTGTTGTCCCAGTGATCTAGAGCCTGGTTTGGACACTTAATGAGAACAATTTAGCCTGGTGGTCCTGAACTGAGGTGCTTCTTTGCTTAACACTTTGGGTGCTATCTGGGGTTCTTGCTCAGAGTCCCTTTCAGGTTCCCTTCGTTCAACCCTTTGACCCATTTGTGAGAAATGTGCCTGTTTTTTCATGTATTGTCCCCTATAATCAGTTGAGTCCCAGGCTCAGTAGCTCCTCCCCTTAGGCTGGGAGAGGGCCCATCAGCTGTGCACAGATTTGCACCAGCCCAAGTTCCCGTAATACCCAATAGGACCACTCTCTTATAACTATCATATCTGACTTTGTCATACCTTTTACTTTTATATCATCTTTATAAATCACATAAAATTCCTGTCTCAGTTAATTGAAAAGCATATATGCACAGTTGTTTGATTTCCTATTCAGCACTATTGACATGATGTCTGTCATTTTGTAAGATATCTGAATGAAAATCTTCATTTTTTTCAGTTTACTAGTAAAGGAGGTATACTAATAATTTAAACATTGAGCGTTCAAGTCTTGAGAGTGAATGACAATATTTTTGCAGTATTATTTTCATTAATTTTGATGAAAATTTACACTGGAGGGAGGGAGAAATCACAGTACTGAGCTTGAAATCTATTCTTTTGATCATTCACTATATTTAGTAACACTTATTATGTTCATATAAATTTTAATTGCAAACTATGAAGGATTTGATCCTTTGATGAAAAGGTGCTGTGGGTCAGACATTATTTGGCCTTTTTATGGGAGCCAAAAATGGAAAAGGGTCTGCTTATGGACCATCCAGAATTGCAGTACCTCTACTCTTACTTCCTCCCTATTCTACTGCGATCACACAGCATTTCAAAGGTGAGGTGTTCAAATAAAACAGTAGGCATTGTGGTAGCACTTGCAAGGCACAAACCCTCCTGAAATCGAAAACTAAAAAGGAAGCAGCATTTGTAATGGAAAAGTCTTACCAAGCATTCAGGAAGCTACATACAACCAAAACTGAAGCACACAAGCAGGCAGGCTACAAAACTGGCAGATGAACTGAAAATTGCTAGGACATCACACAATCCATATCAATGTTTAAAGAAAGATATTGAAATTTTCTTCTAAAAAAGTAAAATAAATAATTGTATAAAACTGTGCAAATCCAAAAGATTTCATGCAGGACATGCATATCCACAGCACAGTACACACTATGTTTTGTTGAAGGGTCATCCATAAAAGAGCAGGAATAGGAAGACGTTTGGTTGCAGCGTCTCAGTTGTACTAAATGGTTACTTTTTGTGAGAATTGTCTCCAAATTAAGCTTATTAAATTTGGTGCACTGAAAGTTAATGAGACTTGTGCTTCTACATCCCTTAGATCAGTGGTTCTTAACCTTTTTTCCATCGCGACACACGTGGCAGATGATGTTCCCCTGCATGACAGACTACAATCTGCAGGTGGCAGTGTCATTTGGGGAGGGAGCACTTGGGAGGCTGCGGCGCTCTGGAGGATGAAGCCCTCTGGGACCTGGGTGGGACAGAGTCAAGCCAGCACAGGTTGGAGCCCTGCTGGTTTGGCTTGATGGGGCTGGGTTTATTTTTGTGGGGCAGGTAGTGGTCCCTTCCCCACCCCGGGTTCTCTGGATTGCACCCTCTAAATCCCTTTATTCATCTGGCCCTGGCTGCTTCCTGTGTTGTGAAGCAGGAGAGGGCTGTTGAGGGCAGCAGAGAGCAACAGGTGGCAGGAGCCCCAAGCTGGCTCCAAACTGAGCTGCCAATTTTCTGTAACACACCTCCCAGCAATTTATGACATACTGTTATGTCCTGACACGGTGATTGGGAACCACCGCCTTAGATGCTTTTGAAAATCTTCTCCAGAATGTTCGCAAAATATAAAATGTATATATAAAGTTCTTAATTTCCAGAGGGGTAGCCGTGTTAGTCTGTGTACAGCAAAAACGAGAGTCCTGTGGCACTTTATAGACTAACAGATTTTCTTTGGCATAAGCTTTCGTGCGCTATAACCCACTTTGTCAGATGAAATTTTGGCTCCTTACTAGGTACATGCTTAATTCTAAAAATTACCACGGGAATTTTCCTAGCTATACACTACATACCAAACATCTCAACTGCTTTTTCATCACTCGTCCACATCACCCGAGGTGTTCAATATGGCTGATTAATCTGAAATTTACATGCTAATGGAGCCTCCTTATTCTTCATATGCATTTACTTTCATATTGGGTGTGGCATCTACTATGTATCCTTCCTCAACAAAAAAACCTGATATACTGGCGTCATCCTCTTATTTCTAACGATAGCCACCACATTCATTGGGTATATTCTACCCTGAGGTCAAATGTCTTTCTGAGGAGCCACAGTCATCACCAACCTCCTATCAGCCGACCCATATATTGGTACAACCCTTGACCAATGAATCTGAAGTGGATTCTCAGATCTGACGAAGTAGGTTATAGCCCACGAAAGCTTATGCCGAAGAAAATCTGTTAGTCTATAAGATGCCGCAGGACTCTCATTGTTTTTAAAGTTCTTAATGTACTTCACACTCTCTGCTTTGAAATTGTTTGCCAATGTGCATTCAGTCACTATGAAAACACAAAGTGACATTTTTACATCTCTAAACTGTACACACAGCCAAACACACTCAAGTTTTGGTAACAGAGTATTCTAGTATCTTACAGGGAGCTGGGCTGTTCTCAATAGTAACAAAGGATGGAACAAGGAGCAATAGTTTCAAGTTATAGCTGGGGAGGTCGTAGTTGGATATTAGGAAAAACTTTCTCACTAAGAGCGTGGTAAAACATTGGAATGGGTTACCTAGGGAGGTGGTGGAATCTCCATCTTTGGAGATATTTAAGGTCCAGTTAGACAATACGGTGGCTGGGATGATTTAGTGCTTTTAGCAGGAGGTTGGACTAGATGACCTCATGAGGCCCCTTCCAACCCTATGGCTGCGTCTACACTGGTAAATTAAGTTGACTTTAGCTTGGCTTAAGTCAACTTAATTTGCCCTGCGTTGACACTACACTTTGCTTAAGTCAACTTAAGCAGCTTGCTTAAGTCGACTTAAGGAAAATAAAATCGACTTAATGAAAATTAAGTCGATTTTATTAAACCACCTTTTCATTAGACTTAAGGCTTAATTCAACTTTTTAAAGTTGAATTAAGCCAGTGTAGCCCTGGGGTAGCCGTAAGTTGACTTAGGGCCACCCCAGCACTACACCAATGCCCTTCCTGCCGGGGGGGTACAGGGGGAGCCTGGCATGCCCCTCAAAGGGTAGGGGGGCAGGGTGTGACACTGTCTGGATTTAGGGAAGCATTTATGATATTATTTTCAATGGATATCTCATAAATGCTATAATCCATAGGAACTATGTCATGTTTGGTATCAATAGAAAGGTAGTAATTTGCTGGGAATGATTATATAGTTTATGTCTAGGAATTCTATTTCAATTAGAAGTTAGGAATTTGGTGTTATATCTATACTTTAACTTATGTTATTTTATTGAAATGCCTGAGGGATGTGTCTATGCAAAACCATTGTGTTCTTAATGTTTAGGAATGTGCCAGGACAATGGTCCCAGAGAGTTACCTGATGAGCCATTAAGGCCATAAGGAATATTACCATTGTGTCCTTAATGGCTCATCATTTTAGGATCATTCTTTATTATTATTATTATTTGTTTCTAATACCATCCTCAATGCTCCAGGTATTGTACAAACATAAATGAAGGCAAAGAACTTATCTAAAATGAGAGATAAAACTGACAAAGGGGCATGTCATGAAAATAAGGTGGCAATTGGCCATGTCCTGCTATTTTGATAACAGAATGTTATTTGGAACAAAATAATTGTTTTTAGTGATATAGGCTAACCTTAATTGATGGTCAATCATCACATTATTAGTCAGCAAATTTCATGTAGGAGACATGACGAAGATGGATCTTCAGGAGAGATTAGAATGCAGAGAAGATAGAAAACGTGTTGACCAGCTAAAGCTGGGCTTTACATGTACAAGAGTACAAAAATATTATATCATATAAAGTTCACGGAGCAATTCACATTTGCTTCTTTGTTTTCTGTCAGTAAAACAGGGTTCATAGTACTTCCCTACTTCATTGGAGTGTTTTGAGGATAAATCCATAAAATGTTGTGAGTGTGATTGTATCCCTGGAGGGCAGTCTGGACTGTGGAACCAGCCTGGGCTGCCTTTGATACTGTGATGCTGATGTAAAAGATAAGCATGCGTTCTAAATCCTAAATTTTTAGTCTAAGCAAGATTTGAATCAAACAATGTCTCATCCTAACAGAAGATATAAGCAGATGGTATACTTGAATTTTAAATTTAAAATGGCTATATTCTGAAATATTTGGTAAAGGCAATTTTTTAATCTCTTCTGATACTAAACTAATGGTTTCTTCCTTTAAAAGAAAGATTGTAGCATTACTGGAAATCTCTAGATGTCACTACCTTAGAAACTCTTGCTAGCTCTATTTATCTGAATGTATCCAAACTAGGTTTTGAAATAAGTGCTTAGTATCTGATGTGATGCATATTTTTAAAAGCTGAGCATAATCTAGTACAACCTTTTCTGCTTGAGTCCATCTCGAGGCATATTTTTCTTAAGTGTATTTGCTACTTTCAGATTATATTTAATCAAGTGAAAGATTTCTTTACATAATGTAAAATGTATTTCTATACTTTATATATTTCTAAAAATCAGGGCCATGATATCTGAAGTGGAGAACTAAATTTTGAGGCACTCAAAATCAGTGGCTGAAAGTGATTGGTCAAACTTCAAGTCTGTAAACAGAACTTAGATATCCTGATTCCTTTTTTTATTTTAATGATTTGACCATTAGACTACAGTTCCCAATTGAAAGATCCTTAAGTAACCTTGTAATAGTGTAAATTCATTAAATTCATTGATTACTTGATTCTTCCTTAATACATTATGCATTTACCAAAAAAGGCAAGGAAAAAAATGTTTGCTAAAAGAAAAGAATGAGATGGGAGAGGTTGTAAAGCGAAGTTATGGTGAAGCGTGCATTTTTCATTTTGGTAGATATACATGTTCTCCTTTAAACTGTACATAGCAGAAACTCAGCCATGGTCTTAATATTTTATAACCTTAAACCCTATAAAAGTTTAACTCTCAGTATAAAAGTAATACGTCAACAGAAGCTAGCTGCTGAATAAGAATGTTTTGAAAAGGTTTCTTAAGTACAGAGAAGAAAGTATTGAAATCATGTGTGAATATTTCATGTAACAAGAATCAGTTTCAATGAAAAGCTTCAGCTTTTTGGCACAAAGACCATCAAAAGGTTAGGTATAACCTTTGGGAAAGGTTCTTCCACTATTACTAAGCACAGAAGTATGTGAAATGCTTGCTAGTATATGAAATGCTTGTTTTTAATAGATACATCTCTGTGATCAACTAAAAATATCATTGTTTAGGGATAAAATCTCTTCCAAATGAGTAGGACTTCATCACACAGAGAGAATATAAAAACAGATGGAGAGAAGAAAAAAATTTGTTTAAGTAATTTAGGTTAAGAAAGATCTCTGTATGCCTTATTTCATTTGGGGGAATTGAACTGCAGTATCTGAACTGGTTTTAAATTATTGAAAAAATGGCTGGACAGTTTGACTGGCCAGTGGGAATGCAGCAAAATTATTTGAAAACTATGTTTAAAACTTGTTCATCTACCATGTTTTAACTGGGCCTAATCTCCACTCCATAAAGAGTGCTTTGGAGTGCAGTAAGACACCAAAGATTCTGTGCCCAGCCCTATCCCTGAGCTGCTTTGTAACATTGAACAAGTCATGTCACTTCTCTGTGCCTCAGTTTCCCCAGGAATAAAATGATGATCATTATATTTACTTGCCATTGTAAAGCATTTTGACTTCTATGATTAAATATGTTTATTATCTAAAATGATATAATTTGGAAAAGAAATTGATCAGGACCTTCAACATTTTGTTTTCTCTTTTGTTCATTCATTATATTCATCACTGGCTGCGTCTACACTGGTAAGTTAAGTCTACTTAAGCTTGGCTTAAGTCGACTTAATGTGCCCTGCGTCTACACTACACTTTGCTTAAGTCGACTTAAGCAGCTTGCTTAAGTCGACTTAAGGAAAATAAAGTCGACTTAATGAAAATTAAGTCGACTTTATTAAACCACCTTTCTACTCGACCTAAGGCTTAATTCGACTTTCTAAAGTCGAATTAAGCCAGTGTAGCCCTGGGGTAGCCCTAAGTCGACTTAGGGCTACCCCAGGACTACACCAATGCCCTCCCTGCCGGGGGGGAGGGACAGGGGGAGCCTGGCATGCCCCCCAAAGGGCAGGGCATGTGGGCACAGTGTGACACTGTCTGGATTTAGGGAAGCATTTATGATATTATTTTCTATGGATATCTCATAAATGCTATAATCCATAGGAACTATGTCATGTTTGGTATCAACAGAAAGGTAGTAATTTGCTGGGAATGATTATATAGTTTATGTCTAGGAATTCTATTTTGATTAGAAGTTAAGAATTTGATGTTATATCCATACTTTAACTTGTGTCATTCTGGAGAAATGTCTTAGACAAAGGGTGTGAACAACCATTGTCTCCTTAATGTTTAGGAATTTGCCAGGTGATATGGTTCCAGGGAGTAAACTGATGAGCCATTAAGGATACAATGGTTGTATTCTTTATGTCCTCAATGGCTCATCAGGATACTCCCTGGGACCATTCTACCTGGCAAATTCCTAAACATTAAGGAGACAATGGTTGTTCACACCCTTTGTCTAAGACCTTTGTCCAGAATGACACAAGTTAAAGTATGGATATAACATCAAATTCTTAACTTTTAATCAAAATAGAATTCCTAGACATAAACTATATAATCATTCCCAGCAAATTACTACCTTTCTGTTGATACCAAACATGACATAGTTCCTATGGATTATAGCATTTATGAGATATCCATAGAAAATAATATCATAAATGCTTCCCTAAATCCAGACAGTGTCACACACAGGGCTCTGCCCTGCCAGGGTCCCTGTCCCCCTTTGCCCCATTATACACAGAGGGTGCTCCCCCTCCGCCGCCCTGGACCTGCCCAAGGTCCCTCTAGCTCCACAAGGTCGACCTAGAGCATCCAGTGTGGACGCTCTAGGTCGACTTTGTAAATTCCCCTTTAAGTCGACTTAAATTGTAACTGTAGACACACTAAGTCGACTTAGTTAAAGTCGACTTAAAAGTGCAAGTGTAGACATAGCCACTGTGATTGAGCCTGCTACTCCTGAGGAAGGAGATTTTAGTCTTTACATTATTCTATTGGAATGAATATTTTTAATGGTACTTTAAACCAGGAATAAACTTGTGGTTTTCACGGAGTTTCAGTTTGAGGATTTTAGCAAATCTCATTGAGTACAAAATGAAAATAGAGAATTCGCTAGAACCACTGTTCTGAATCACACAGATCTAATTAAAAATACAATTTATGAGGACATACTTATAGCCTTGGTGTTGCCCTCTGCAATGTTTTCTGCCCTAAAGGGGGCCAGAAGGAGCAAGAACATGAGTCTTCCCTACCATCCATGTTGGCCACCCGAAATCCTTAAGTGGTGTTGCAGCAGGCACACACTCAGCATGCCAGAGTGCTCCAGGAGTGATTATGCCTCCCTTAAAAGAAGAATGGTGGGGTTGCTCCTTAGTGTTCCCAATTCTGGGCTGCATCTAAAAGGCACAACAAAGCCTTTGTGAAAATGGGCCGAGGTTTTATTGAATCTGAGCTCAAAGGAACATCTGAGTTACAACATCAGTCCAGAATAACTCTTGGTAACCAAGACCAGAAAATGGGTCAATATGTTCAAAAATTAAAATATAATTGTTGTCCCTTTAAAAAAAGTAATAATGTCTATGAAAAAATAATAGGATGTAGCATAAGCGTTTTCATCAGTGCTTTTTTTGGAAGAAACTGTACTGTACTCAGCCCTATCCAGCCCTGGCATCAGCTGGGGACCGGGGTGCCATGGCATCAAGAGCCCAATCCAGCCCTGACTCTGGCCCCAGCTGGAAGCTGGGCTGCTGGATGCAGCACCAGCCAGGGATTTGGGGCTGCCAGCAGCAGGAGCTGGGATCACATCACTGTGAAAAAAGGTGCCAGTGCTCCGTACCAGTGCATACTGTCACAAAAAAGCACTAGTTTTCATAACTTTTAAAAAACTTTGACAAATAGACATTTTCATCTAATTTCTTGATCAGTTGTTGATCAATTTTAACATAGCACTAAGAATATTTTTGTTATCAAGTTTTTAATCTTTGTCTGTAGAATCTACTTTAAATATCTCTGGCAGTCATGAAACAATTAATGAATAAGTATATTAAACAACTGTGTGTGACTGTGCAGTGCTCAACACTAACTCAAAACATATAGAAGAGGTTTTGAGGCTTAGCAAGAACTGCAGGTAATTATCTAATCCTTGT
>ML685832.1:3760168-3919338 GCA_007922175.1 Pelusios castaneus
TAGAAAATTAGTGCATGAAGAGCAAACTCCTTTAAAAAAAAACAATGGATTTGCTAAGTTGAGGTGAGAGAATAGACAGTATACATACTGAAAACAATTGTTTCATATACTGATCTTTTTCATAACACAGATAAATAAATACAAGGACTGGATGCTCAATTCATTTAAATCAGCAGTCCTATGAAGTGGGAAGGTATAAATGGGGAAGTGAGAAACAGATTTAATGACTTGCCTAAGGTAATGCAGGAAGCTTGAAGCAGAATCAGTAATTGATCTCAATACTTTTGGCTCCTTGTTCTGTGTTTTAACTACACCAGGGGGTTTCAATCTTTTCTTCCTTTTTTCAAATGGAGGTAGACACCCCATTAAAAATTTTAGAGAGTCTGTGGACCCACAAGGCAGGGTCTGCAGACCACAGGTTGAAAACCAGTGAACTAAACCATCCTTCCTCCAGTTTTGGTTTGTTTCCACGCTGTCCTCAGTGTCGGGACTAACCCTTAAGATCACAGTCAGGACACAAATTACCTAAGTTCCTTTGATGTGGCTGTCTCTTTAGCATTCTGGAAGCTTCTAAATCTTTATACCATAAATACATTTTTTTTTCTTAAACCTACAATAGTATACAAACCTAGGGAAAAAAAAAGAAACAGATTGAACAGAGCATGCACAACAAATGTCCAGTAGAAGGAAGAATGATAAAAAGATTTTAAAGAGAGACTTTTGAAAGTTCAATTTGGTTCATAATATTTGAGACATACTTTGTAGAATTAAGAAGGAGAAAGCAACTAAATAAAAAGTCTTCATGTTGGAATCTAGATTAACAATATTTCCTTAATATATTAATGGTCTCTACGGGTGTGTCCACACTTACAAATTAAGTCGATTTAAGCTTGCTTAAGTTGACTTAATTTACCCTGCGTCTACACTACAGTTTCCTTAAGTCGACTTAAGCAAGCTGCTTAAGTCGACTTAAGGAAAATAAAGTCGACTTAAGGAAAATAAAGTCGACTTTATTAAACCTCATTTAAATTTGACTTTTGGCTTAAGTCGACTTTTTCAAGTCAACTTAAGCCAGTGTAGACCTGGAGTAGCCCTAAGTCAACTTAGGGCAACTCCAGGACTCCCTCACTGCCCTCCCTGCTGGGGGGGGGCACAGGGGGAGGCTAGCATGCCCCCCCCACAGGGCGGGGCAAAGCCCTGCCCACCTTGCCCCTATGCCCTGCCAGGATCCCTGTCCCCCTTTGCCCCATCGTACCCATGTACTATGGGGCAAAGGCTGAGCCCCCTGCCACTGGGCAAGGGGTGTCCCCCTGCCACCGTGGACCTGCCCTAGGTCCCCCTAGCCCCTGGAAGTCAACCTAGGCATCCAGTGTGGATGCTCTAGGTCAATTTTATAAGTTCCCCCCAAGTCAACTTTAAAGTCGACCTAAATTTACAAGTGTAGACATAGCCTATGAAATTAAGACTAAAGGGAACATAATAGAAACATGAAGAAGGATATAATTAGAAACAGAAAGAAGGAGAAAGTTTCAAATGTGTCACATTTCAAATGTATTAGACTGTTAACTTTTGCATTATACTATGTTAACTTTTATATTTTTGTATAGTATTTTAAAAGATAATTCATGAATTAACTGTTTAGAAATGGTAAGAACTTCAGGAATTATTGTTTGTTTGATTAGTAGCTGAGAAAATAAAGAGTTCAGTGACTAAGATTTCTCTCTTTTCATTTAATAAAGCAACTTGTCTATTCCACCTGAAATCAAAGGCAAACACATTGTCCTTTCAAATCTACCTTAAGTCCGTCTGAAGAAACACCTGAAGTGTGTGTGAATGTTTGATGTAATTTTATTACATCTTGTTTTTATTGAGTATTTTTTTTTTTGCTTTGACAAAAGGGAATAAAAGAGACTTCATAAACTTAATAGATGAGATGTAACGTATTAGCTAGAGGATTAAATAATTAGATCTAATTTTCTGCTAGTAAAAATAAAACAAACAAAAAAGTTCATTATTAAGGTGAGTACCAACTATGAAAAATCCAGAGTGGTTTTCTATTAAATAACTTCTATGGTACATATATTAAGTCATAAACAAAATAAGAACTTTTCTTGAACATAGATAATTTTTTTTTTTCAAGTTAAAAAATGTCTATGGTTAGATCCAACTTTCTCAAAGTTCATGGGAAAGTGTCCTCCTGGTTATAGTCTCCTATCCTCCATGTGGGAGATGGCTCACCGGCTTCCACAACATGGAACCCTACTTCAATGGAGCTCTCTCACTATAGTCCAGTCTGCACAGCAAGAAGGGAGAAAGGTGGGAGGGAGAGAAACTGTGGGAGTAGTGGGCAGGCTGGTAGCTGGGGACAAATATCATCCCCTTCAGCCGTGTAGGAGATACTGTGTTCAATTCTGGTCTCTCATGTTGAAGAAAGATGAATTCAAACCAAACTAGGTGCAGAAAAGGGTTACTCAGATGATCAGAGGAATGGAAAATCTATTTTATGAGACAAGACACAAAGGGTGCATCTACACTGGCAACTTAGGTTGACTTAAGGACGCTTAACTCGACCTACACAAAGCCATGTCCAAACTGGACTTGAATTAAGTTGACTTAAGTGCTTCCTTAAGTTGACTTAATAACAGCTTAAGTTGACTTAATAACACCACATCTGAAGGTCGACTTAAGCCTTAAGTCAACTTCTTAAGTCGATTTAAAGCCAGTGTCGATGGGCAATAGTGCTAAGTCAACCTTATTAAGTCGACTTAAAGCCAGTGTGGATGGCTATGTCTATTGTTAAGTCGACTTAACAAGGTTAACTTAAAGTGTAGCCACTCTGTTAAGTCGACTTAACAAGATCGACTATAAGTCGACTTAAAGTCGACCTTGTTAAGTTGACTTAACAGCTTCGACTTAACTTTACAAGTGTAGACATAGCCAAAGAGCTTGACTTGTTTAGCTTGAAGGGCAGATATGATTGGTCTCTATAAATACATCAGACAGTTAAACAACAGGGAGGGAGAAGAGTTATTTAAATTAAGCATCAGTGTGGACACAGGAATAAATGGATATAAACTGGCCATCAGTGGCTATGTCTACACTTGGAAATTTAAGTCAACTGTAGCTAAGTCACCTTAACTAAGTCGAGTTTAAGTCAACTTAGTTAAGTCGACTTAGTGAGTCTACACTTAAATTTTAAGTCGACTTTGGGGGGAACTTACAAAGTCGACCTAGATCATCCACACTGGACACCTAGGTCGACTTCTAGGGGCTAGGGGGACCTAGGGCAGGTCCATGGGGGCAGGGGGGCACCCCTTGCCCAGTGCCAGGGGGCTCAGCCTTTGCCCCATTGTACATGGGTACAATGGGCCAAAGGGGGACAGGGACACTGGCAGGGCATAGGGGCAAGGTGGGCAGGGCTCTGCCGTGCCCTGTGAGTGGGCATGCCAGGCTCCCTCTGTGTCCCCCCCAGCAGGGAGGGCATTGATGCAGTCCTGGGGTAGCCCTAAGTCGACTTAGGGCTACCCCACATCTACACTGGTGTAATTCGACTTTAAAAAGTCGAATTAAGCCTAAAGTCGAATTAAATCTAGGTTTAATAAAGTTGACTTAATTTTCATTAAGTCGACTTTATTTTCCTTAAGTCGACTTAAGCAAGTTGCTTAAGTCGACTTAAGGAAACTGTAGTGTAGACATAGGGTAAATTAAGTCGACTTAAGCAAGCTTAAGTTGACTTAATTTACAAGTGTAGACGCAGCCAACAAGTTTAGGTTTAAAATTAGACAAGTTTCTAATCATTAGGGGAGTGAAGTTCTAGACAGTTTTTCAAGGGGAATAGAGAGTCAAGAAACCTAGCTAACTTCAAGATTTAGCTTGATAGGTTTATGGAAGAGTTGGCATGATGGGACTACTTAAAATGGCATGTGAGCACTCTAGCAGCAAATATCTCCAGCAGCCAGTGATGGGTCACTAGATGGGGACAGATCTGTGTTACTACAGAGAATTCTGTCTGTCCTGTGGATTTTACCTATATGCTCATGGTCAAGTGGATTGTCATATTGGGAAGGAATTTTCGCCCAGGTCAGATTGGCAGAGATTCAGAATTATATATTTTTTAATTTTTTAAAAATATTTATTTATTTATTTTGCTTTCTTCAGCAGCATGGGACATGGTCACTTGCAAGTATAATTTGTTGTAAATGGTGGATTCCCTGTAACTTAAATTCTTTAAATCATTATTTCAGGATATCAGTAACTCAGCCAGAGGTTATGGGTCTGTTCCAGGAATGGATGGGCAAGGTTCTGTGGCCTGCAGAGTGCAGAACATCAAACTAGATTGTCATGATGGGCCCTTCTGACTTTAAAGACTGACCCTATGAGTTACCTGAAAATATGAATACGTTGTTAGGCAGTACTGACTTTCCTTCATACGTCTCACAAGGCACCTACCAGGGCGTGAAGTAGAGAGAGTTTTTGGTATCACAGACAGAGTGGACACACATACACACACACAAACACCATGCAGATGATCCTGGTCTCCTGAAGGCTAGTCAGGGTTTGGATGTGGCATTTTCCTAAGGAACTGGGGCATCTCTATCAGGAGTTTCTTCAAAAGAAGTTGAAGGGGACAAAGTATGGAACATATTCATATATTTTGTAACATGCACTGGAGTCTGATCCCAAGCCCGTGGAAGTCAGTGGAAGAAGTCCCGTTAGCTTTATATTCTTTGTATCAGGCCTGTTTACGTAAGTGGGAGCTACACATGCAGAGTAAATGAAATATATTGTTTTGAAAGTGGAAAACATAAAATTGTAGTTTTAAAATCAATTTAAAATCTTTGGTTTCTTTTTTTTTTCTAAATTATCTTCAAAAATAATGTAAAATCAAGAACAAGTACAAGCCCAGAAACCTGTCATTTTTCAATTCCTGCCTGACAGTATGCCATATTAACAATATTTGTTGTGCAACTTGTATGTTTGTCTCTACATTTCTTTTTTTTTAAAAAATTAAAAGTAAATACATTTCATAATTTACAATCTAAAATAGAATGATTAAGTTGTACCTAGCAACAACAACTTTGAAAATTTCAGACCTGAAATATTTTAGGCCTACAAATATCTGAATTTGCATGATTTTAGATTATACAATAAGGTAAAATATCAAGATATAACTATTCAGCTGTTTTCTACCTTAACAAAAATTTTATGTATTTTATAGCAGTGGCCTAAAATGCTACTATTGATTAAATTAGTAGAGTAACTTCAATGAGAGCAGGTTCATATCTCCCTATCAGTGCAGAATACCTTTCTATTTTTCTAAGGATGTGTATGTAAGTGTAATCAAATGGATATGCTTAAAATGCAATGCGGGCAGGGAAATGTGATCCTTTCAAAGGATACGTATTTCTACTTTATTAAAACTCTGAAGTTTCCTTATTCTCAGATATTACTATTTTAAAACAGCCTATCTTTGAAAATACTACTACATTGCTATTTTAATACCAAAAGACTAAATCTAGCTCAGCCATGAATGCTTATTATTTCAAAGTGACACTCTTTCCTCTGTATCAGCTGCATGCTGCCAGTTAAGGCCAGCTGAGGACACAGCTCTCTCAGAAGTGTGATAAGATTTCAATAGCCATATACAGCAGGCAGACTCATGGGAATAATGTTGGAGGAAACACTGATCTTGCTCATTTTCCCTCCTCATATTTTAATATATTATCTCATCTTTCACTAGTAGTACATGATTCAGCCATGGAAGTTTTTAAGGTACTGGGTTGAATTCTGAAATGACCAGAGTTCAGGATTTACCCCAATAATGGGTGAAGTCAGCCCCCTCAGTTGAAGGAAGACTTTGCTTAAATAGACATTGAAAGGCAAGGCAGGGAGGAGATGCAATGCAACTATTTGTGGTCTATATTGACTATATGTGTATATAGAGAGATATTTAAATATAGAAGTGAGAGACCTTAAAAGAGTCTGTCATAATCCACCATACCTTTATTTTACCCCCTCTTCTTACATAAACACACACATTTTCCCTGAAGGAAAAACTAAAGTTGTTTAACAGAGATTTTTCTTTAATCAATAATATATATATTTAAAACTACCAGTGCATAGCATTGAAAACCATACAAGCTCCTGTTATAGCAGTTTAAGTGGAGCAACTCCACTGGAGACAAGTTACCCTACACTTGCAGTGGTTTAGTGGTGAGAGTGCTCTGTGTTCCATTTCACAATTTATGTTGTTGACACTATACATTATGATCTTTCCTTTCTCTTTTGTATCCTGTTTTCCCACTTCTAGTTCGAGACTCTCCTCCTGCACTTCACTTTCTTTTTCTGAAGTCTCCAAACTTTCTCCCTCTACCTTTTATATTCCTTCATTAGGTCTCTCATCCATTCCTTTCCCCTTATTTTAAACCACTCTTTCTTATTTTAAACCACAGGCTCCCAGGCTCACTCTGGGCTGCCCCACCCACTCCCCTGTCTTGGTGCACAGCCCACAAGCCATCCGCATCCTGCCTGGTCCCAGAGCACAGCTGGAAACTGGAAGGAAGCCACTCCTGTCATGGAAAGCTTGGTGGCAGCTGACTATATGCTGCCTAGTCCCAGCGTGCAGCTGGGAAGCTGGGTGGTAGCTGCCCATGTCGTGGGAAACTGGGCAGCAGTCACCAATGTCCTGGCCAGTCCCAATTTCCAGCTGGAAGGGATGCTGCAGCCGCCCACCTCCTGACAGGTCCCAGCTCCCAGCCAGCAACCTGGTAGCAGTTGCCCACATCCCAGTAAGCCAGTTAACCTTCCACCTCTTGCCCAATCCAGCATGCAGATGGGAGCCAGGTGGCAGCTGCCAGCAGCCCACCTTGTCCTGGTGTACAGATGGGAACCAGGCAATTGCCACCCACATTCCAGGAAACTGGCAGCAACTGCTCATATCCCTGTGCCCGCCTATCATCCCCTCCAGTCTAGGCACAAGACAGGCTCCAGATTCTCTGGGCTTGCAGCAGCCAGGAGCAGGAACCAGCCTCCCAGCTTTATTGTCAATTTCACTGCTCCAGCAGAGTAGTGAAACTGATAAGATTGAGGGCACTTCCACTGCTGGAAGGGCACACAGTATCTAAACTGGCATTGCATCTCCCTAGTTTTGCCAAAAAAGCCCTATACCTTTAATCGAGGTGGTTTTATTTTCTCAAAAAATCAGGGCAGTTGTGTTGATGTGACTGTAATGTGTTCACCTGCACTGGTTTGTCAAAAATAGCTGACTTTTGTTGACCAAACTATCTAGTGTAGACCAAGCTTAAGATTGCTGATTCTAAAGGGATGTCGGAAGTATACCACTTTGGATGCAGGATGAACAGATTCAGTTTTGCTTAGTTGGGAGGATCTTAATGATTATATCAATCCCATTTAATTATTTTAAGATGCATTTTTCTTTTTAAAATAAAATCTTTATGTGCCTAGGATTCTGAATAGGTATATTTTATATCAATTAGAATAAATAGTATTCATTACCTAGCTAGATATTTAAGTATTATATTTAGGCTATCTTTTAAGGGCCTTACATAACCCCTTCAGCCAGCTGAGGTATTAATCTCTATTTTCCCCCTCTCTTCTGAAGCACAGAAGGCTAGCTTCACTATGTATATTCATTGTTTATATATCTACCTAAATTAGTAACTAAACAAGGTTGGTATGTATGTCCTGTTAAAGGCTGAGGCTCCAATTCAAGAAAATCCATTCCAAAATGTCATCATGTTTTTGAATCCCATTGACTTGGAAAGAATTTATTTAAGTGCTTTAGTGAATTCAGGACTATATAAATGACTTCTGCATCTCAACATTTCTCCATGAACCTGAATAACAAGAATTCTGATGTTCCTTCCAAACTGGATCTTCTGCAAGGTTAAACTATCAATTTAATCTTTGCAACAAATAATCACCAGTAAAATTTTACTTTAGTGGATGACCAGAGAACCCAGGGGACTCAAAAGTACCAATCCTACTTCCACATGAAATCTCTGCAGAAAAGTAATGTAAAAAAGCAGCTAACATATCATGGATTATTTAGATTGTTAATAACATTTGTACAGCCACCTAAATTTGCTTTGTGCTTTACGGACAAATAAAAGACAAGTTTCTCCACAATTAACTTATAACTTAGGGCCGTGACCCTTGAAAGACTCAAGCATGTGCTCAACATTTTATATAATATTTCTAGTGAGGGTTGTGACCGGGGCCTCCTGGGATACCCTCCTGGACGTGCAAAAATCAGGGCAAGCTGCAAAACCAGGAGCCAAACTCCTCACACACTGATGGGTGGTACTTAAACCAGTCTCCCTATCAGTCACAAACAGGCTTCTGGTTCCCCACACCGGTACCAAGAAATCTGCCCAAAATAGAAACAGCTCCCTTTATTGCACTCCAGCTCCTCCGGCTCCCACCTAGCCACACGGTCCCTTAAAAATATAGGTTCTCCTGACCCCAAAGGGCCAGCCACGGCACACAGAACAATATAGGTTTGGATCTTACCCAAAATACCACACTGGTAGCCAATCCTTTAGCAACTACAACTGAAGGTTTAATATAAGAAGAAAAGAAGCAAAATATGAGATGTTAAAGGGTCAAAGCGAATCACATACATACAAATGATTTAAAGTTCATAAAAAGCAGTTTGCAGGCTTGTTCCTCTGGAGTTTGCAGGCTTGTTCCTCTGGTAAACACCCAGCACCAGGGTGGGCCTCAATTCTTTGTTCAGTCTCAGAGGAATAGTTTCAGAGATGGGTGTTGGCTGTAGACTGGGGACTTGAGAGCAAGATGGAATCGGGGCTGCTGCCTTTTATCACCTCTGGCCTTCTCCATGCTGTGTGCAGTTCTTTCCAATCAAATTGGAGTTGAGTCACATGTTCAAGTCCTAGTGGCTCAACAGGTTTTCTTCCTCGGCCCATTATACTGGGGAGCTTCCTTAATGGGCCATTAAGGAGACAATGGCTGGGTAGACATTCAGTCTGGGGAGTTTCCCCCGCCTTACACAAGTTAAAATATAACAATCATATTCCTAACTTCTAATATGAATACAAATCCTACACATAAACTATATAATCATTCCCCACAAATTATTACCTTTCTATTGACACCAAACATGGCACAGTTCCTATGGATTATAACAATTATAAAATATTAATCCGAAATAATATCATAAATGGTTCCCCAAATCCAGACACTGTCACAAAGGTAATATGTAAAGTTAAGGAAATGCATCCATTTTTGTGTGTGTATGTCTACACTTGTTAATTTAAGCTGATTTAGCTAAGTCGACCTAACAAAGCTGACTTTGTCAACTTTCTTAAGTCGACTTAGCATGTCCACACTCAAATTTTAAGTCAACTTAGAGGGGACCCTACAAAATTGATCTAGAGCGTCCACACTGGATGCCTAGGTCGACTTGTAGGGGCTAAGTGGACCTGGGACAGGTCCACGGTGGCAGGGGGGGCACCCCTTGCCAAGTGCTAGGGGGCTCAGCCTTTGCCCCATTGTACCTTGGTACAATGGGGCAAAGGAGGACAGGGACCCTGGCAGGGCATGGGGCAGGGTGGGCAGGGCTCCACTCTGCCCTTTGGGGGGGTACGCCAGGCTGTGGCTGTGCCAGCCACTGTGGCAGGGAGGGCAGTGGGGAAACCACAGAACCCCCTAAGTCAACTTAAAGTCGACTTAGGGCTACTCCACATCTACACTGGCTAAGTCGACTTTCTAAAATCTACTTAGCCAGCAAAGTCAACTTAAAATGAGGTTTAACAAAGTTGACTTAATTTTTCCTTAAGTCGACTTAATCAGCTGCTTAAGTTGATTTAAGGAAAGTGTAATGCAGACGCAGAGTAAATTAAGTTGACTTAAGCAAACTTAAGTCGACTTAATTTACAAGTGTAGACGCACCCCTAGTGTGCAGCCTGCAAGCCATGCAACTGCTATGCTTCCCTTAACTATCTAACTAGGATGGACTCCCAACAATGCCCTGCTGGTGAGGAAGAACTTTCTGGCCGCTCCATTGTTCTACTAGAAAAGCTGGTTTGTGGGTGTTTCTTCCCTCACAGGATATTTTAGTAGCATATTCAACGTTTTATAACTTCACATACAATGGTAGCACATACAATCCACCAGGACATTAATGTTTATCAGATCAAGAGTTTGAAAATAATACCTCACAAGGTGCATTTTGTACAAAACATAATAATTATATGACAGAGGTGAATATGGGTTCTGGGTGTTACTTTCAGACACAGACTGTCACAGGCCTAAGTGCTAAATTGTGTTTGGTCATTCTGGTGTGGAAGGAGGTGGAGGATGCTAGGAGTCTCTCCCTTAACACATCCCAACAAGGATCAGACAGAGTAGCATCTCCCTGTGGACTCTTTGTGCAGTGTTCATCGAATTCCTGGATCTTCACTTGTACCAAAGGACCAGGATGTTATGCAGCAGGTAACTTAATACAGGTGTGAACTTCTTGATCAAGGAGTTCTGTAGCTGTTACATAAACATGACTCTTTGTATTTGTCCACACATTATAGTCTTCACTAGCACTGCAGACATGCAATATTCCTCAAAATAATAGAAGAGGGAAAGAAGATCAGGCTTTGGTATCATACACCTTCATAGTGGTCAACAGAGAGGTGAACACATTGCAGTATACAAAAAAAATAAATAAAAAAATTCCAAATGGGTAGCCATGTTAGTCTAGGTCAGCCAAACAAACAAGGAGTCCTGTGACACTTTTAAAGACTAATAAATTTATTTATCCCATGAGCTTTTGTGGGAGAAAATCCCACTTTGTCAGATGCTTTAGACCCTTAAGGCATCTGACAAACTGGGATTTTCTTCCATGAAAGCTCTTGCGATTGAAAAAAAATGTAAAAGATACACCCTCATATTCTGTGGAGCTGTGGAAGAACTAAGCACAATTCCTCCTGAGCCATTGTGACCAGAAAAGGCTGGCCCTTGCAGCATACAGTCTGGCCCTAACATAATGACACAGTATGGAGTGCCGGTCAAAGGAAGAAAGACAATGGTCAAAACAGAAAATATAATTAGGTAAACTATTGTAGGTGAATGTCCTACAGGTTACTCTTTTCTCTCCCAAGTTAATATATGAGGGAGCAGAATCTTACAGAAAGCGTAGAGCACAGAGCAGAAATACCAATATTAAATAATTTTTTTGCAGTCAACTTTTTCTTTTATTATGGTCTGGTACACAAATCAACATAGTGTGCTATTTTTAAAATACCTGAGTTATTTAGGAGCGTAAGTTGTATTGCTTTTCAATGGTAATTGCGCTCCTCAGACTTTCAAATACCATAAAAAACCAACCAGCAAGAAAAACATCCCCACAAAACTGGAAAAGTATGTTATCTCATTAATTTTCATTGGAATCATCTTTTTATCTTTTGGACTGAATTAATTTTATGACACTCCCCACCACCTCCAATTAAAAGAGTATGTACTGCATATTTGTAGGCTTTCTGGCTGTCTTGCCTTCTATTGTACCATTTATTATTATGATAGTTTTAAAATATACTTAGTCTATGTATCTTGTTAGCAAGATAATTTGTGTGAAGATGAAGTAGGCATATGTGTGAGAAATAAAATAAATGAAATATTTTAATAATGTAATATTTGTAAAAAACAAACAAAGAAATAGGAGATGCTTTCAAAACCACGTGAGAAATATTTTAATCTTTATTATTGTCATTAAGTGGTTAAATACAGTTTATAAAACAATTAAGTATTTATAAACTAAGAGGTTTATTTATGGTTTTTAATGATTTATTTTAGAAATAGGATGTGAAAACTAAAATGGCAGCGGCCACATGCTGAAAAGTGTGGACTAAGCTTGTTCTGCTTCTTTTCAAATCCTATAGTATGTTCATCAGTGGATATGCATTCGCTTTCTTTTTTTTAACCCTAGTCCTTAAGCAGCAGTAGTTTTTGTGGGAAAATGGGAAGGAAATGCTGTGAACATAAGGTTTTTAAGTGATGGACATATGTACCATCTGAGGCATGAGCTCAGAAAGGCATACTATAGTGATTAATTAACCATACAGTCCACCAGATATCTCTTGACAGTCAAACATTAATATATCTAGGTCTCTTCTAGTTGTTACAACTCCAATAGGAAGCTTTAAAAAGAAAAAAACAGCTTTCACTAGTCTTTTATTCAATGGTGTAGATGTTTCCTGCACACAACCCACTGAATGAGTGCCTCCTGACAATGGAATTGAGGAATTGCTCAATGGTATTCCCATCTGGTGGCTTGTGCTCTGTCTTTTTGCAGTCAGGACCTCAATCCTCCAGCTGAGCCCTTCTCAGTTCCAACCCATCTGGGATTAAGCACAGTCCAGGCTGACTTTGCTTCGATGGCCACTGTCTGTCCATTAACCACCCTCTGGTTGTCCAGAGGATTCGGGAGGGACCCAGGCCCACCCACTTCTCTGGGTCCCAGTTCAAGGATCCTATGCACTCCAATTCAATGTCACCTCAAGCAGAGGCGGCCTTTGGCTATTGGGGGCCTTAGGCAAAGGCCCATTGTCAGGGCCCCCCATAGGCCCATGAGGGCCCGCCTCTGTGGCCCACTCCCCCACCCCCACACTCCCTCGCCACCCTGCCCTCCCTCCTGCCCCAGCTCCCCACCTCATGGCCCTGGCCCCCTGAGCCCAGCTCCTCCTGCTGCTGACCAAGGCAGATGCAGCTTTTGGAGTAGGCGAAGCAGGCGACGGGGCTCCTCACTGCTTGGCCCTAGGTGTCTGCCTGCTTCGCCTACCCCAAAAGCCGCCTCTGACCTCAATGTCCCCACTCCAGTTTGGCCTGCAGTTCAGATTGCCTGGTCTATATCCTTGCCTTCCCAAGCACCGGATCCCTTGTAGCAGGTCAGAGTCCTCATCGAACCCTGGCAACCTGCAGTTATATTTTGAAATCCAGTTATATTTTCAAACACTAATGATATCAGTGGGTCCATTTATGACTATCATCATCAGATGAGTGACAGAGATTAGATAAAATCACAGAGCAATGTGGAGCGAAAAGAGCTGATACTGCTTTCATCTAACAAGGGAAAAGGGAGATTAAAAATACACAGATTGTTCAGAAAAAAGTTTTCACTCCTATAATTTAAAACACATTTGGCTTAAATAGATACCATATATAGTTCATTTGGTAGCTAAACTTGGAATAATTCATACAAAAGTGGATTTCATTACTTGAAATACTTAAGCAACTGACAGAAGAAGGTGTGTATGATTTTATACTACTACAAAATCCACCTCTTAATGAAACAGGGTTTTATTTTAGGGGAAAAAATATTCAATTTTCTTTTAATCTGATTTGTTTTCCATAATCTGATTTGTTTTCCAGTGTATATATATATCTATATACCTATATAGATATAAAAGGATACATTAGACTGGACATTTTGGTGAACCTATGTGAATCATAACGTATAAGAGCTTTGGAACTTCTAACAGATTCAGTGTTCTGATTTTTGTGCAATCTGAATGGAGGACATGCATTTCAGTTATTTTGGTGGAAAAAGCTGATATGTGTCATTCCTTTTATTTTACTTTGCATGTCAGAAAATGCTGTAACCTGCAGGGGGGGGGGGAGAAAGAAAATCAGACTTTAAAATAAATGAAGTTACACCTGTGTAAAATGAGCATTATTATTATTTAGTAGCAGTGGTAAATTTTTATATTATGATAATACTCAGAAGCCCACATTATGGAGCGTGAAATAGAAACAAAGAAAAGAGACAGTCTGCTCCCTGAGGTGTTTAAATCTAAAGACACAAACAGGCAGGTTAGGAAATGTGGATGCTATATTTAAGAAGAGAATCAAGCTTCTTATTCTCTGAGATCCTAACTATTAAGACCATCTTATACAAAATATACACTTCCTTCTCTCTGGCAGTGGTACATGGAATTAATGGATTTGTAAGATGTTAACATTCTACTTCTGTGTTAATTCTTACTCTACAAATTGTCTGACAGCTATATTTGCAACTTGAAATGTAATGATAATTTTTCTTCATATAGTCTCCAAATTTGGAAATCTGTAAACAAAAATGTTATGTAAATTTTAGTGATTTATAGAATGTCTAGACACTGCAGTGATGGGTTACATTATAAATACCACAAATAGATTAGTTAGAATCCTTTCTTTCATTGTGCATGAACAATTGCCATCCCTTGTGTATGAGCAATTTCCATCCCATTCCCCTCTCACTTGGATTTCTGATTGCAGGTTATTGTAGCTGTGTTAGGTGCATGGTATGAGAGAGAAAAGGTGGGTAAGGCAATATTTTTTATTGGACTAACTTCTGTTTATGTAAGGGACAGACTTTTGAGCATCACAGAGCTTTTCCTTGTTGGTTTAGAGACAGTAACTAGAGTGTTGGAGCTAAATACAGGATGGGACAAATTGTTAAACATGAAGGTCATACACCTGGTGGATTAGAGCACTTAAAATAAAATGTCCAGTGAAGGGTTAGCTGGCATTGAGGTTTATTACAAATTGTTATAATGAGTCATAAAATCAATGACTATGTTAAGATCATGGTTTCTTATGTCTAGCAGAACCATTATTCTAAGACCTGAGACTGTTATATGATAATAAGAATAATTACCATCTGTCCCAGAAGAAAAACATGCAGATCACTGCTATACAACTATATAGTTCTGAATTTCAGATCCTACAGAAGTGTCTCAAAACTAGAAGATGTTGTTGATTATTTAAAACCCTATCTGCTTAGGGATGAGTTGTTTTCCCTGTCTGCCAAGGTGTTTTAGTCCATGTAGACAGGGAAGAACTTGTGTTTTACAAAACTGGTATAATCTAAACAAACAAGGAGTCCTCTGACACCCTAAAGACTACAAATATATTAGCACCGGTCCTCTGCAAAATAATGTAGCTCAGCCTTTTTTGTACGTGTGTATATATACCTAGCAAATTGCTATTTCCACTTCATCCATGAAAGTGTATGCCAAAGTTAATATTTTAGTCTTTAAGGTGCCACAGGACTTCTTGTTTGTTTTGCTGAAACAGACTAACATGGCTACCCCTCTGGATCTGGTAAAGTCTGTAGCCTGTAGTTATAGTATATTTTTAAAAAGAATTTATAAAATAGTTCATCCTCATCTAGGCTGATCAGAGAAACAATATTTGAACTGGAACTTATAAAAAAAGGAAAGGGAAATTGATTTTTTTTTAATGTTCTCCTTTTTAAAAAAAAATTCATTCATTTTTGTCTAGATATGTTGCTCGTCCAAACAAAACAAAACAAAACAAAACAACCAACCAAAGGAAAGGGAAATTGATTTTTTTTTAATGTCCTCCTTTTTTTTCTAAATTCATTCATTTTTGTCTAGATATGTTGCTTGTCCAAACAAAACAAAACAAAACAACCAACCAAAGGAAAGATTCTTTGGTATAATTTTGTCAGTGCTGATTTCAAAGCCTTTGGAAATTTCAGTATCTGGGACAAAAATGTCTCACTGTAATTAGAACCTACCTACATTAAATGTGTTCCAAGAAGCTCTGAAAATATGGGGTTGGTGCAAGTGAAAACAGACCCTAAGATGACGGCTGAATGTCTAACTCTATTATCATATTTGCTATGATTTCTGAGCTCTATCCCTGAATCTATCCATTTCAGACTTAATTTACTCTGTCTCTACACTACACTGTCCTTAAGTCAAGTTAAGGAAATTTTAAGTCAACTTTATAAAACCTAGTTTAAAGTCGACTTACTGGCTAAATTGACTTTATTAAGTCAATTTAAGCCAGTGTAGATGTGGATTAGCCCTAAGTCGACTTTAAGTCGACTTAAATGGCCCATGGGGCTCCCCACTGACCTCCCTGCCAGGGTGCCTGGCACAGCCAGAGCCTGGCATGCCCACAAACAGGGCAGGACACAGCCCTGCCCACCCCGGTCCTATACCCTGCCCCTGTCGTGCTCAGCCCCCATTGTATCCTGGTACAATAGGGAAAATGCACTTTTAAAGGGGTGCCCCCCCACCATGGACCACTCCCAGGTCCACCTAGCCCCTAGAGATCGACTTAGGCATCCAGTGTGGATGCTCTAAATTGATTTGGCAAGATCGACTTTAAGTCGACCTAATTTTATAGTGTGGACATGCTAAGTCGACTTATTTGGCCAAGTGTAGACATAGCCCCAGTGCTGTGTAATACATTCTCTTGTGGCTAAAATTTGACAGTTATGGTTAAATAAATTCCCTTGAGGGACTTTGATGTTAAAATGGAATATAGAGAAAACTCCTTTAGAAATGTTAGCAAAAACATGTGTTCTTGCTACCACACAATCCCTTCTCTCCTTGCTTAAGAGTATCTGAACTTCCTGGATCTTTAGTGCAGTATTTTGGAAGCAGAAGAGATAGATGTAATTTCCCCTTTTTTCCACCTATAATTTTGGAGATAAAAGATAGCAACCACCAAATAAGAGAAAACTTATAGCTGGTAAAGTGAAGGTTGCCTGAGATTTCCCAATTTAAGAGCTAGCTTTCAGTTATTTATAACTTTGCTTAACTTTAATCTTCTGGAGAGGAAAGTTAATGATTCCATCTGTGTAGAGAAAAACAAAACAAAACAAAAAATCCCTCCAGCCCTAAAGATTGCCCCTTTCTCTGAATGCTTGCTCTGAATGGCTGCGTCTACACTGGTAAATTATGTCAACTTAAGCTTGCTTAAGTCGACCTAATTTACCCTGCGTCTACACTACAGTTTCCTTAAGTTGACTTAAGCAAGCTGCTTAAGTCGACGTAAGGAAAATAAAGTCGACAATTAAAATTAAGTCGACTTGATAAAACCACCTTCCTAGTAGACCTAAGGCTTACGTCAACTCCCTAGAGTCGACTTAAGCCAGTGTAGATGTGGGGTAGCCCTAAGTCGACTTAGGGCTACCCCAGGGCTACACCAATGCCCTCCCTGCTGGGGGGGGGCACAGGGGGAGTCTGGCATACCCCCCCACCTGGCAGGGCAGAGCCCTGCCCACCCTGCCCCTATGCCCTGCCAGGGTCCCTGTCCCCCTTTGCTCCATTGTACCTAGGTACAATGGGGCAAAGGCTGAGCCCCTGGCATTGGGCAAGGGGTGTCCCCCCTACCCCCATGGACCTCCCCTAGGTCCCCCTAACACCCTAGAAGTCGACCTAGAGCATCCACACTGGACGCCTAGGTCGATTTTTTAAGTTCCCCTTTAAGTCGACTTTATTTTAAGTGTGGACACACTAACTGGACTTAGTTAAAGTTGACTTAAATTACCAAGTGTAGACATAGCCAATATGAGGCAGGAGCCAGGAAGGGCAAGGAAGCAAGAGATCTCAGCAGAGAGAAATGAACAATCAGGTATCTGCCATATGTCTGCAGAATTGTTCCCACTACAGGATCACTTCCTGTCTGGGGTTGAAGCTAGGGACTAGAGAACAGCTGCTGGCTTGTTTTAAGTTATTCACCTGACTTCTCTTCATACTAATGCCTGCCCAAAATTTCTCTTTTATGTTCCTAATACAATGGACAGGCAGCACAATCATGATAAAGAAAATATTCCTCCTCTCTTCCCAGGATGAAACCCTCTGGTAAAAAAGGGAGCAGAGAATCTGCCAGAAGAAGAGAAACAAAGAAAAGCAAGGGAGAGATCTGAACTGGGGAGAGACGGAGGAAAAAAGGAATAGCCAGAAGTGATTTTTTGACAGGGCTTGTGGTTGACATGGATGAGCACAAGCCTTGCATCTCAAGTGAAACAGAGGCTGATAAAAGGCAGAATGAATTGCTTAAGATCTGATTGGGTGGAACTGCTTTCAAAGTGGGTGGGCCATATCCCATCCATAGCTACACCATTACAGCAGGGGCATAGCCAGAAGTAATTTTCTTGCAGGGCCTCTGCTTGACTCAGGTGGGCTTAGGCCACTTCCTCTTTCCAGTCACATAACTGGAAGTAGGAAGTTTGGGAAGCAACTGTGCAGAGAAACTAAGCTGCCAGACCCTCCAGTTACCTTGGCAACTGGAGGGTCAGGCAACATAGCGATTGTCAACTGATTGCTACCCAAACTTCCTGCTTCTGGTCATGTGGCCCAATGCAGGAATTTTGGGTAGTGACCCTCCAAAAGCTGCTGATGCTCCTAGCTTAAGCAGACCATCAGCAGCAGAAGCAACACATTAAATGACTGGCTTTCAAAATGCCACCCAAGCCCACCTGTAACTACACAACCTGCATTGCAAAGGAAGAGAACAGAAAAAGAGTGTGTGGAAGGAACTGAGTGTGTGAAGGGAAAAGAAAGAAAAAGAGGTAGAGAGGAATCTGGGAAGAACAGAAGGGTATATAACGGGATACAAGGGGAGGAGAGAGACAGAAAGAGAAAATGAGGCAAAAAGAAAGAAGGAAATATGGGAGAAAAAAACAAAGGAGAGACCATAAACCAGAAATAAGTAATGGATAACAAAACCTGCAAAATGTGCAGAAATGAAATGGGGGAAAATAAATCAGCTGAAGAAAAATATGTAGAACTATTCTCAGGAAGAGTTTATCAACGCCAATGTATGTTGACATTTTCTAATAGCACTGAAAGTCAAATGCTTTTCCCACCAAAGTCAACATGAAGATGATTCTTTCCATCAGTTAATCTGTTGATAGAGGGAGTTTGTAAGCTCCATGAAATAAGTTGAGACATTTACTGCCATTGTATTTATTGATTTATTCATGTTATAATATACACCTCTGTCCATTTACCTATGCAGGATACAGTTTGACACAAAATTGCATTTGATTTAAAAAAAAAATTAACACAGCCAACTTTGTGCCTTTTACTATGTCCCTACATTTTCCTTCCCATCCCTGTTAAATCAATAGCAGTTTAGAAAGTTCAGGTCACCCCATTCTGAACATCATCTGCCTCTCTACATCCTGCTGCTTGTTCTTGTTATTCCCACACAAACACACAAAATCTTTCATATGAGTTATTCTGTTGCTGTCAATAAAAACTGTTCTCATTCTGTGACTCCAGTGAATTTGCTATTAGTATTCAGCCAAAATGGTTTCCTCTCATAATTTTCACATGTTTTCTTTTTTTCCAAGTCCTCTTACTTATTGTCCTCTGATAATGTTAATTTTTGTTCTCACCTTTATATCCCCCTGGTTAATTTTATTCAAGAAAGTGCTCCCACTGAAGTGAACACAGCTTTAATTATAATGCATCCAGTAAAGCAAAGATCATGTAGATATGATATTTTTCTATTTGCACATATGTAAACTAACATGATCCCGACATCATGTCAATTGTATGTTTACTAATCCCCAATTTTGCTCTTTCGGTATTATAACATCTTAACTATTAAATAACAACAGAATAAAGTAAAGTATACATTTCAATTCAGTAATACTAAATCAAAAAGTAAATTTTGAGACAAATTAAATTTATCTTTTTTTCATCTTTCCCTCCGGAATAATTACAGGGCATGACTGGCAAATAACTCTTTTTTTTAAAAAAATGCTGTTAAAAAGCTGATTTACATATCACCTATATATTATTAAAATCAGGGGAACTACTCCCAGGCTTATTTGTAAGCA
This sequence comes from Pelusios castaneus, assembly GCA_007922175.1. Classification (NCBI taxonomy): domain Eukaryota; kingdom Metazoa; phylum Chordata; order Testudines; family Pelomedusidae; genus Pelusios; species Pelusios castaneus. The sequence goes on from ML685832.1 coordinate 3,779,790, forward strand.
CATTGCTAGCTTGTACTATACTGAATCTGAACTGGGCTGCACTAGTTCAATGGCTCTAAACAAGTTGTATGCATTGGATAGGGTTTATAAAATGTTATAATTTTAAAAGTTACTCTGATTCTTTTCTTACTGTGTAAACAATGATAATTTGCATAAAATGCAAAGAAAATATGGGGAAAAGCAATTTTGAAGATTAAAAAGATCATATACACCTTCATTTGTAATTAATTCTGACATTCTAATGATATACAGTGTTTTGGCAGATCTACATTATCATTTATGTCTAACATACATTGCTCAGGCGTATGAGCAAGGGCAAGACACGGCCTTGAGTGATGCAACTTACATTAACCTAAGCACTGTCCATACATGTGCTAAGAAATAGCATCCACCTTTTGTGGAAGTAGAGTAATTAAGTTTGCACAGAGCATCACCAGATGCACTATAATGGCACAGCTGCACTAATGAAGTTAGACCTGCCTTTGGAAGGAAAATGCCTTTTTTGGAAATCTCTTAAAAGATATCAGATGTCCTTTTTTGGAAAGAAGTTTTTAGTAGTAGTGATCACGTCTGTTATTATAGTTTGATTCTGTTTTGTCTTAAGACACAATAAGGGAAACTCATGTCACAGGGAAAAGAGAAAAGAACAGCAAATTATACAAAATTTTCTTTCTCTGTTGTTTGTGTGCAATGTTGTTGTAGTCAGGTTGGTCCCACAATATTAGAGAGACCAGGTGGATGAGATAATATATTTAATTGGATCAATTTATGTTCATGAGAGAGATGAGTTTTGCAGCTGACTTGAAGAAGAGCTATCTGTAACTTGAAAGCTTGTCTCATTCACAGCAGAAGTTAGCCCAATCAAAGATATTACCTCACCCACCTTGTCTTTCTCTGATGCTTACATGCTAATAATAAACAACACATGACAGTTAGTCACTATTACAAACTGACTTTACTGCCCTGGCTCTTAAAAATGTTTGGATATGCTTCTTTTATTTCCCATCTCTGGCCAGTTTATTGGCCATTTTGTGGGATGCAAAATATAGCCAAGAGACAAGATGAGATTGTGGTTAAAGTACTAGCTGTCATGCTATCTAGAGTGGTTCACAGCTATGAGTGCCAATCCCAGATCAGACTGTCAAAAAGAGGCCAGACATCCCAAACTGGTGGTATATTCTAATATTAGATTTCCCCAAACTAATAATGAATGACATGGTAAGGAGCCAAAGAGAGTCCTCATAAGTTCTCCAGCCCCACTTTATCACTCAGACAAACTGGATTTTGAGATGAAAGGTAATTAAACCCCCAAATCACCACACATTATGTCACTCCCAATCTCACTTACACCAGGTCAATGGATCTTCAGGATATCACACCAAAGGTAATGCAGTAGCCAATTTGTCTAGTAAACTAACTAAAGATTTTATTTGCTAAGAAAAATAAATTTAATACATTGAGAAGTTAAAGCAGGTAAAATCATTACATTACATTATGGATGAGTCAGAGTTTGTAAATCCTACACACAAATGAATTGGTCTGATCACCAGGGGTATTGTTGCCTCCCGAAAATACTTTGGGCACAGGTCCCCTAGGCTGGTTTCCCATAAATCTCTTAGACTACGTCTACACTTGAAAAGTTGTCGACTTTATAAAGTCGACTTAAAGTGGCCCTTATTAAGTTGATTTAGCAGAAGTGGAGTTAACTTTTCAAGTGTAGATTTGGCCCCTTTTCGACCTTATTAAGTCGACTTAACATATTAAGTTGACTTAAAAAGGTCCATCTGGGCACTACTCCGCATCTCCACTGGGCTAAGTAGACTTAATAAAGTTGACTTAAGCGATACTTCTAATTAAAACGAGGTGTTATTAATTCAAACTAATTTTTCCTTAATTTGTCTTAAGGAGCATCTTAAGTCGACTTAAGGAAAGCCCAGTGTAGACATGGAGTAAATTAAGTTGACTTAAGCCTCCTTAAGTCAACTTAATTTGTAAGTGTGGACACACCCTTAGATACCCAAAAACAGCTTTGGGAATCTCTGTCCAATTGCTAAGAATTCTCCCATCAGACTCCATTAATCCAGAGATACAGGATTGCTTCTAAAGTTCATTCTTATAGTTATCTTCCCCAGAAATCAGTCTGGCACGTGTTCCCATCACAACATGGGTCCATAGATTTCCCACTGTTGAACGCAACTACTGACGCTATAAAGTCAACATGCTTCTCATTTAAGGCTTCAATCCTGGTTAATCAGCAATTCAAGACCAACATAATACATTTAGTGTAAAAAAGCTCCTCTATCGTGGTGGGTCCAGCTCTTCCTTCTAGTGGTAGGCCGGAAAACTAGTTCAACTCTGGGTATTCTTTTCCCTTCTAGGGTGATTGACGGTAATACAACCTTTCTAAGATGGATGTTCTGTGCTGCCTCCTAGGTTGCGTCTACGCTTGTAAATTAAGTCGACGTAAGCTTGCTTAAATCGACTTAATTTACTCTGCGTCTACACTACACTTTCCTTAAGTTGACTTAAGCAGCTGCTTAAGTCGACTTAAGGAAAAATTAAGTCGACTTTGTAAAACCTCCTTTTAAGTCGATTTGCTGCTTTAGAAAGTCGACTTAAGCCAGTGTAGACGTGGAGTAACCCTAAGTTGACTTTAAGTCGACTTAGGGGGCTCCAGGCCTTCCCCACTGCCCTCCCTGCCAGGGTGGCTGGCACACCCACAGCCTGGGAGGCCCCCTCACAGGGCAGGGCAGAGCCCTGCCCACCCTGCCCAATGCCCTTGCAGGGTCCCTGTCCCCCTTTGCCCCATTGTACCAAGGTACAATGGGGCAAAGGCTGAGCCCCCTCCCCCCGCCACTGTGGACCTGTCCCAAGTCCACCTAGCCCCTACAAGTCGACCTAGGAGTCTAGGTCAATTTTGTAGGGTCCCCTCTAAGTTGACTTAAAATTTAAGTGTGGACATGCTAAGTTGACTTAAATTAACACGTGTAGACATAGCCCTAGTTCTGTCTTGGTTCTCATAGGCCGTTACTTCTTTGTTGGGGTTCTTGTCTCTCCAGTGAATGGCTGGTGGGGGATGGCTCGATGCCACCCTCGACTCTGGGCAAAAACCCAGGAATCTACAAGTTAAAACCTTGTGTTGCTGCTTCAGGAAACCAGCTAGAGTCCCTAAGTTACTTCTCCTTGCCCCCTTGACTTAATGTCTGGACTCTACTCAGATAGTGGCCTCCTTGCCAGCAGAGGCCCTTGACCTCTGACAGTTCCACTGGGTGTAGTAGTGTCCAGTTAAATCTTTCCATTCTGGCAGGGTCTTTTTCAGCAACCATCCAGTCTGATCCTGTCACATTAGTTACAGCTGTCCAGACAATCTTTCTTTAGTTCTCATGGACATAGCCAGAAACAATCCTTCTTTCGTTTTCATGCAGCTTTACACATTAAGTAAATTGCTAATACATCTATCTATCTATCTATCTATCTATCTATCTATCTATCTATCTAGCTGAATGATCCCCAAAATAGAAATGTTCAGTGCTTAATTTGTAATGAAACAGGTGCCAAGCTCACTCAATTTCTTTACTTTCATAACTGATGTGATATATATATCCCTTTATATCTCTCTGTACTTAATTATACACAATTATATGAATTGTAATCTAATAACATTCAAGAGGTTACAGATACATGAAGAGAATACTATCACGTTTCCTTTTAATTATGCCTATACACAAATGAATTATTCTATCACTGAGGGTGATATATGGGGCACAGGCTCTCTAGGCCCACCCCTCCCCATTTTCCTCTCAAACCACACCCCTGCCTGAAACCACACCTCCCCACCATGCTCTCCCACCCCAGAACCACAGCACCCCCCACACTCACCAGACTTCAGCTCCCCACTGCAGGGCTACCTCTCACCTGCTGCCAGCCTGCCCCTTTGCTGGCTTCCACCACTGGCTCCTCGCCCCCTCCCCCAGCCAGCTCTCACCTGCCACCCCCGGGAGCCCAGCTCTCACCAGCGGCCAACTTGCTGCACTCCAGCAAGCTCTCTGCTGCTGCACCCCTCCCCCTCCCCACACCATGCTTGACTCACAGTGCTGTGAGTATTTATTTCAGCACATACACAATCCAACCTCCTCAATTCCTTCTTAACCATCCAGCTGGGGAGCACAGCCAGCAGGGGACAAGAGCCCTGTGTGCGGGCCTGGGCCAACAGGGAGAAGGAGAAGGAATCCCTGGTCCTGGCCCTGGTACCGGCTGGCTCTATCCCGCCCCACTCTCTGAGCTAGTCCATTGTTCCTGGAAAAGCTAGGCTGTTTATGCATATTTTAGTGAAGTATAAACTGCCTCTCTACTTTTGGAGTACCTCAAGCTATAAGACACATATTCAGGAATATTACATAGCAGAGCTTCATAATCATACATATGATATTGCAACAAACCCTAACCCTAACAATAACAACAGAGTCTTGTGGCACTTTTAAAGACTAACAGATTTATTAATCGCATGAGCTTTCGTGGGAGAAAATCCCACTTCGTCATGTAGAAAGACAACAGAGTCTTGTGGCACTTTTAAAGACTAACAGATTTATTAATCGCATGAGCTTTCGTGGGAGAAAATCCCACTTTGTCAAGTTGATGGATTTCCACTTCAAACGGCTGTATTCAGTGCCCTCCATGTAGTCAAATTCCAAAGGGGTAGCCGATAACGTCCAGCATGTCATGAGCATTCCAGAAACATCTTACATGACATAGTTTCCATTAAACAATATACAGTTACACTTTACGGATGAACAAGAATGATACACAATCATAGGGTTTAGATGGGGTGCAGTGTGTCACAGTGTCATTGATATTGCCACTGTTAGGCAACTGCAGTAAATCTTGTACAAAGTATGCTATGTGCAGTATCAATGGACAAGTTATGATTTGCTAAATAAGATTGTGCTATTTGAACCATGTATCATCAATGTACCTGAAGTTATGAATATTGGATACCTATATCTCAAATGTATTTGTTCCAGTTTAACACCCACAAGCTAGTATAGTTTACATCTATTTTAGCCAACATATTATGAATTAATAGCCATTAACTACTCTTCACTCTAACAATGAGCCACAGAAGAAACTCATTTTGTCCAGATGGCTCTTCCTATGCATCTCTTAATTTTCAAGGAGCCAGCAGCTATCTTTGTGTGTGCGTCTACACTTACAAATTTAGTCGACTTAAGGAGGCTTAAGTCAACTTAATTTACTTTGCGTCTACACTGGGCTTTCCTTAAGTTGACTTAAGCTGCTCCTTAAGTCCAATTAAGGAAAAGTTAGTCCTAATTAATAACACCTCATTTTAATTTGAACTAGCACTTAAATCGACTTTATTAAGTCGACTTAAGCCAGTGGAGATGAGCAATAGTGTCTAGTTGGACCTTTTTAAGTCGACTTAAAATGTTAAGTCAACTTAATAAGGTTGAAAGGGGGCCATGTCTACACTTGAAAAGTTAAGTCCTTTTCTGTTAAGTCAACTTAGTAAGGTCCACTTTAAGTCGACTTAAAGTGAACCTTATTAAGTCGACCTCATAAAGTCGCCTTAACTTTTCAAGTGTAGACATAGCCTGTGAGTCATCAAGCCATGTGGTATGCTCATGTGACCCTGGACTCTTTTGTGCCAGTAACATTATATAAACTGGGCTGTGAGTTTTATTTGAAACAGAAAATTTGCAGGTATATGACAAAGGGTGTAAAAGACTCCTGGAATGACTCCATTTTGCCTCTATCCTTTCCTGATTCTCTGCACTATAGATTTCTATCTAAAACCAGCACATTGAACTGTGCACTGGGAACTTTCAATTATTTGGAAGTTGCCAGTAACACTTTACATGGCAGCAGTCTATAACATCACTGCTAAAACCTGATCTGAGGGCATTGCTATGATTGTATATATTGACCTGACTAGGTGGCTGATCTTTTGAGGTTGAATGAACCCTACATGGGATGAAATTGGTTTTCAATAATTACTCATCACAGAATCCAGTGTCTAGATTGTGAGACAAACACTGGAATGCCAAAGGAGACTGCATTTTTTACTTCTTGTGAACCAGTGTGGAAAGATAGAATTTTAATCTTTACTAGTGGCTTGTAAAATCTAATGATCATCACTTTGGGATGAGTCTGCCCTATTTCTCAGCAGTTTATCCTGAATTTGGCACATTCAGTGGTGACCTGTTGAGGTATGGTGACAGCTTGACGTTGTGTGGGGTGGGTAGAAAATCACTCAGAGAACTACAAAAGGGACAGAGAAGCAATTAAATCTGCACCTTCAGCACTTCCACTGACTTTATTAGACTGGCTCTGGCCCTAGATTACATGCTGATGTTAATCTGCTGCCACCCAGTATTCATAATAATATATTATTATTATTATTATTATTATTATTATTATTATTATTATTATTATTGTCCGCAGTGGGTAAAAGATGGGAGAAGGAAGGCTCCTGGAAACTTAAAGTGGTGGCCAAAAATAATAAACTTTATTAGTCTCCCTCTTCAGGACGCAAAGGGTTAACAGTTGGGCTGCTTGCTGGACTAAACTCAGAAGTCAGCTTCCCAGATAACAAGATAGCCCCAGGGGATTACTTCACAGTTTAACATACCATGAGTTACACAGAAATAAACGTTTAGAATAAACCCTCCTCTTGGACTCTTTTGATAATTCAGAGATAAAGTATAACAAGACAGAGACCAATACATAAACAATAAGCATAACAATAATCCCCAAACCTACACCAATTGTAATACCTTGGGTTAAAACTGAGGTAGAAGAATTATTCACATTCAATCATGAGGAGTAAACGTGTGTGGGGGGGGTAATTCGGGTTCACATACGTACCATGACTATCAGGCAGGTAATTAGCAACAGCATGACGTCTTAAGGCGGAGGTTGAAATCAACTCGGGCCGGCACTTTCGGGGGAACTCCTACTGCAGGGTGATCAGGCCTAGCAGTTAACTCGAGGAGACTCCCACCTTGCTCCATGCGGCATGGAAGCTTTTATTGCCCAGGCCACGGCTTCCTGCCGAGGGCTGTGATTGGCCAGATTTTGCTGCAGCAGGAATTTTGGGGCGAGGGTCTGGCCGGTTCCTCCTGTCCTTATTTGTGCAAAGGAATTTTCACCAGTTCTCTAGGTTCCGGGTCAGAGCCTTCTACACCCCTGGGGGGGGGGGGCAGAGCAGCCATGATTGACTTGCCCTTCAGCACATGGGCAAGGGGGATGACCCACCCCTTTGGGAGCTGGCTGAGAGCGAATCAGGGTCCGAATAAAGCATGTTGATAGTCACGAGCCTAGCAGCCAGGAGTTCTCTACGTGCAATAAAGCATGTTGATAGTCACAAGCCTAGCAGCCATAAGTTCTTTACCTGACCTGGGGGGCAGTATCTGGTATGTGACCTGGGAAGAGTATCTGATAAACAGTTTCTCTACGTGACCTGAGGAGAAACAGTTTCTATGTCTTTATATCACAAGGGAGGTGGTGGCCAGTTTATGGGGTGCTCATAACAGCACCTTAACAATTATTATTTTCTATAGTATGTAGTATTGTTATATACAAGTACTATAAAGGGTTTTTTGTTTTGTTTTTTTCCCCACTGTCTCTCTGCATCTTTATTTTTTGAAATGGTTAATTACCAATAATGGTCACTCTTATATAGTGCATTTTTAAAAATATAGCTAATGTGGCATCTATGCAAAAGTAAACACTAAAGACCCATCTGTTATGTGGGAGAAAACGTTGAAGAAAAGTAACAGAAATATATGTCTATGGTTAAAAGAGATTAAAGAATGTTTAAATATGTGCATTTCATTTAACAATAAATGTATCTTTTCTAAATGGTGTTTGATTAATTGTTTCATTCACTTGTTATTGTTAAGATGTTGCTAAACAGCTTAAAGAGCTTTATGAGGATAATTGTGATACAAGCCTGAATTTTTTAACATATACAAAATGTGATTGATACTTTATAGTATGACACTAGCACTTCACACTTTGTTTGTGTTTGCTTATATTCTTCTACTGTGGCCATATAAACATTTCTCCTGATTCAGGCATTGTAATGCTATTCATACACCACAGAGAATACACCCTATACTGGTCTGGCTGATGCATGCATGCTGGTCATTAAGACTGTCTGTTTTGTAGAGAGCCAGGATTTATTGAGTGGACTCATGTTATAATCTCTTTGATTATAATCTCCTTTCTTCCTCCTCTTGATGGCCATGGTGTTCCCTCCTTCCATGGGAGAGATGGGCTCCCTACATGAGAGGAGAAATGCCTGCATTATCATATGCTTATAAAGAAATATAAAATACATATATCTATTAGGACAGTTCAATAAAATAATTTACTTTTTTAAATGTAAGGTCAATGAGCTAATATACAAGTTTTCATTGTTTCTATCTAAAGGTAAGACAGTGTAGATGTTTTTTGTTTTTAAACTTATCCCATGCCCTAATGAAATTATACTTTTAAAAATGTGTTGGAATGTTTTAATTATTTTGTCTATAACTTGATATAATTCTGCCATGATGTTCAAGCTTATGAATTTACAAGAATACATAATACCACAGACAGGTTAGACACAAATCCTGTTTCATAAAATAGCCCCCTTTCCCCAACACACAACTCTCTTCCAACATAATTCATCTAGATGTCAGTAAAATATGTTAGTTTTCTCCTCAAAACAAGCTGAAACATATGGCTTAAAGATGTTCTAAGTCACATTTGTTTTATTGACTAATACAGGTTTTTAAAAAAGAAAATGAATATATTGTTTGAAAGTCACTAATATATTTATGGTGTGTTAAATTTCAATGTTATAATTGCTAGATTAATTAATAAAATTATAGTAAGAGAAATATTATTCAGTCAAAACAAATACTGTCCTTTGTTTTATTCTTTACCATTTTTTTTCAAAGACATTACACAACTGTATTAAAAATGCATGAAGAAAAACAACAGGGCAGTCTGCAGAGTATCTTCAGTGCCTGCATACAAATGCAAGAAGTATGGGGAACAAGCAGGATGAATTGGAAATCATGGTATATGAAGTAAATTTGATTTAATTGATTGATTGATTAATTGACTTTGAAGAAACTTGGTGGGACAATTTCCATGATTGGAGTACCGGCATTGAGGGATATAGCTTGTTCCTAAAGGTATTGGGGGGCTGGGAGGGGGGGGTAGAGCAGGATATGTTGTACTGTTTATTAAGAATATACACTCTTGCTCCGTGGTCCAAGAGAAAGTGAGCTATAGACCTACTGAGAGTCTCTGCATGAGAATAAAAAGAAAAGAAAAAAAAAACCAAACAAACAGCAGCAATTAATGGTGGGGGCCTTTTATAGATGAGTCATTCTCAGGCAAGTAACAAGATTAGCTAATACACATGGGGGGTTTTAACTTCCCTTTTGTGTGTTGAAAGACTGTTACAAAACATAATATGTTCTTCAAAATGTTCTTCAAAATCTTAGCATGTGCAGGGGACAGAAAGTTGAGGAAAAAACTGGCGTTATGAACAAAAAGGACAAATTAGTTGAGAATGTGAAGGTGGTTGGGAACTTGGGAGGAAGTGATCATGATCTGATAGAATTCAAGATCGTATAAAAAGGCATTCATGAGAACATCAAAACAAGGACACTGGACTTCAGAAAGGCGAATTACAACCAATTAAGAAAAAGCGGACCCATAGAAAGACCAGTTATGAAGAAAAAGCATTTAAAGGGGCTGGCAGTTCCAAAAGATGTAATATTAGAGGTTCAGCTTTTAATTCCTGTAGCCACCCAGTGGAATCCACAAGTGGATCCACAAAAGCTAGGCTGTTAGGTTGGAAGCTTCCTAACCTAATCAATAGCTGATGCTGACAAGAGGAGCATGTCCTAACTCCTCCCTTCTCAGACAATTAGGCTCCTTAATTCAGGCTAAAGGAAAGCAGGCTTCTCATCTTGGGATTCACAGTCATGAACACCTTCCTGGAGTCAGATGCCTAAGCCATTTCTTATCAGAACAGTAGTGGTACATGTCTGACTCCACACAGAACATCTGGGAGGAGAGAAATATGAGTTAAAAGCTTCCAGTGAAAGGCTTAGACCAGTTGTTAAGAAACTCACCCAAAATATGAAAGTGTATCCTCTCCACCAGTTAAATTTTCCAGTGTGCTTGCTTAGGAGAAGGGATTTAAATATAACATTTCACCTACTAAGTAAGGGCTCTAACCAATGAGCTATGAGTTGGTTACTCATACTGAAGTTTAAATACTGAAGTTTAAATAATTTAAATGCATTGGGCCAGAGAGAGTAAGAGGATGACTGTATAGCCCAGCTTTATTTTTAATAGAAAGAAAACATTTTATATGTGGGGTATTTAAATAATAAAGCACTTATATTTTTGTTGTCTTCAGTGTCTATTTTAATCGCCAGTCTTATCTTTGTGAAGGTCCATGTTTCAATAGTCAGTGCAGTGTTGACCAATATATTGAAAGCAATTAAATTAAACTGCATTTAAACAAAACTTTTTTTTCTTGTTTTACTTAAATGCAATTTCAATTTCACTGCAACATCTAAATGTGTAACACAAATGGTCTAGGAACTCAAGTCTGTTATTTCTCACTTCTCTAAATGAAGTAAATATTCAGAAAATTATAGCCTCTAATTTGCCAGAAGCCTGTAAACAATGTCCATGAATTTTGCATCCTATTTTAATGTAATCCTTATTTTCGTCCGCTTTACACTGCCAGGAAAAGTTGGCGACAGTCAACAGGAGTTACACAAGCTAGACAGAGTAGCTTGCATAACTCCCATCAACTTCCTAACTCACCTTCAGCGCAGCATCTTCCCTGTGCTGTGCCATGTGTGGGAGGGGTTTTACTAAGTTGATTTCCGGATCAACTTAGTGTGTCTAACTGACCACTGAGTCAATCTGGAAAGATGGATCTAATGGCTAGAACCTTGCAGATCAGTGGCTATCTGGTTCTTATCTGTGGATGCAGATATCCCCAGACTCGTTGCTGCGGATTGGGGCTCGGATGCTGATATTATTTTTATCTGCTCATGGCAAGCCACTGTGAAAAGAACACTTTTGCTCCACCCAGAACATCTGATTGGTTACATCTACAGCCCTGGCTGAATCCAGGGGCCAGTCCAGGTGGAGTAACAGTTGCTGCTCCCTATCACTTCCCCCACTGCCGGCCTCCCCCCACCCCCTCCCAGTGATCTCAGCAGTCCCGGTTTCACACAGCCAGCCCAGGCAGAATAAGATTTGATCAGATCTGGGCTCGCTGGGGCTCTGAACAGCATCGGGAGCTTATAGTAAACTGTCAGGCAGCTTTTACTGGCTAGTCCTGAGTCCCGGTCTCAGCTGTCCTTCAATGTCTGACTCCAGACTGTGAGAGCCTCAGCCCAGCCCATCAGAGCTGGTATTCAGTTCTGGCGTCCAGTCCCTATCTCCATCCAGCTGAATAATTGCAGCAGCCCCAACTTCCCAGCCCAGCCCAGCCCAGCCCAGGCAGAATAACAGTTGCTCAGATGAGAGCCAGCAGAAACTCTGAACAATACTGGGAGCTCTTGGTAGCTCTCTCAGCTTTTTCTCGGACTTCCTGAGCCTAGCTCACCAAAGCTGTCCTCAGTGGTCAGACTCCACACACTGATTAGCTGATGATGGGCAGCTGCTCCCCTGATTCCCTGGTTGCCAATCATCCGATCTAATCAATCAGTTGAGTGAATTGCCTCCCCCGCACAGAACAGTTGAGTGATCTTAGTCCCAGGTTCTGGCTTGCCCCAGGTGGAGTAACCAATGATCATGGTCAGCAGGGGCTCTGAACAAACAGCATTGGAAGCTGCTGGCTAGTCTCGCCCCTCTTCCCCCTTCCTTGGGCTCTATGTGAGCCCAGCCCATCAAAGCACAGTGGCTGGTCAAAGCTGCCAATCATCATCAGCAGGACTGAGTTAGGCTTCAGCTGCCAGGAGCTGGAACAGCCCCAGCCACCATCAGGACAGTGTGCCATGCTACACTCCACCCACTTATGCTAATAAATACGAGTGAAAGTTCGTTTCTTTTATCCCGTTGTCAGTTCATCAGTGTGAACTGCAGTTGTCACTGCATCACCCTTACAGCACTTCCTTACCAGTTGCCGCCGAAAGAATCCATGTGAATCATCTCCTAACTGATCCCAGGATCAGAGGAATGAAGAGATGGCAATAAAGAGCCACTTTTGCCCATTCTGCCTAGAATCAGGTGCTGAGACGTTGGCTCTTAACCAATTCTGATTCAGCTAACTTTCAAAAGACACAGAATTGTGGAACCAGAGCTGTTCCGAGGTCAGTTGATCAGCAGGAGCCAGCCCAGAGCCCACCCCGCCTCCTCTCCTTGCCACAAATCAGCTGGTGTCGGAACAGCTTACAGTGCCATCCAATAGCTGAGTGGGCCAGACAGGCAAGGGGATATTAGCCATCAGCTCTTCAGGGGCCGTAGGGTAGAATCTCCCAGCTATTTGGGGTCCATTCGCCAGGAAGCAGTGGAGGTTAGTTACTAGGAAGGCAGCTGCTGCTCTCTAACAATCCAGGAACTGACATAAGCAGCTGCCCCAGGAGAAAACACAGAGGGTGCACCAGGATCCTTAGGACTCTCTATAAATTTGTTTAAAATAAAAAGTGTGTGCACATTTACTAAGCCCCTGCTTTTAAGTCGTTACATTACAGTACACACACAGGCAGGAACCCAGACAAACAGAAGCACAGTGTGAGGACAAGGAGCAGAGCAGAGCTGCTGCAAGGCAGGGGAAAGTGCTGGTGTGGATGTGGATACCCACAAAACATGGAGAGACAGATTGCGGATTGGATACATGCTTACGTGGCTCGGATATGGATCAGATGCGGATCCACGTTTGTATATCCGCACAAGGCTCTACCAACGACAGTGATTTTGTTGCTGTCATTGTAAACATGGCCTTTGTTAAAGAAGGAACAATTACCTTTTGAAAAGAAACAATGTAATTTATCAGAGTACAAACCCAAAGGAGCATAGCAAGAATTTATCCAAACCCAGTCTGACTCATTACAGTGCCCTCTGGAATCTTTGTTTATAATAATGTTATTGTAATGTGAGATAAATCTGTTAGATATGTGAGTAGATGGATTATCATCTGATAATAAGGAGGCAGCAAACTCTCAGCTCCATGCTGAACCTTTATTCTCGAGCAGCAGGCAAACCAGACAAACATGGTTTTCCTAACACTAAAACACCCACCCATCTATCACTATAGCAATCCCAATGACCTAAAGTAACCAAGGTAACCCAGGACACCACAAAATCTGTTATCAAAGCAGCCATTTTCACTGCAACCAAGGTCTCTATAAATATGCAAATGAACTGAAAGCAGTGATTGATGAGTGGATGATTATTTCAATTTCACAATGATTCTGCTCAGGCAACAGCAGGGAGCAGCAAATGTGCATTATGTGGGGAAAAGAATCAAGCTTTCTAATATTCCCGTTTTCCCAATTTTCCTTAAAACCTAACAACATATAATCAGAAAAGACACACTGAAGATCATTCCACATCTGTTATCTATTGGCTGAAATTTGTTTCAAATTCTGTATGGCATGTTTACAAAAAAAAGGTTCTCAAAAAAGATGAGACACTAACATACAGACCCTGCAATACAGAAAGGTCTGACACAACCTTAACTATGGTCTTGCTGTTGGAAGACTATGATAATTTAATAGAAAGATTTCCTAAGTGATATTTTGTAAAGTTCTAGAAAGACCTCTATTCAGTAAATCAGAAAAAGAGTGTAAGAAAGATAATAACGACTACAAAGGAAGTAGTAAGTACAGTTCAGAACTCTAGATATTAGTTTCATACTGTATCAAAGAGAGGACTGTTACTTTATTTTCTTTTTAAAATTAAATATATTTTTCTATTGTCATTTTTCAGTGTCTATGAATACAATACATATGAAAAACAAGGAGTGTCCTGTGGCACCTTAAAGACTAACACATTTCTTTGAGCATAAGCTTTCGTCGGCTCCAACCCACTTTGTCATCTGACGAAGTGGGTTGGAGCCCACAAAAGCTTATGTCTGAAGAAATTTATAAGTTTTTAAGTTGCCACAGGAATCTCATTGTTTTTGCTGTACACAGACTAACATGGCTACCCCTCTGGAACTACATATGAAGTTTTACTTTCCATTTTTATATTTTCATATTCACCAATAATAATCTCCATAAGACTGTAGAGGTTGAAGATGGATTTCTTGCTCTCTAATGTGCAAATTTTCAGCAGTTCATTGTTTCAATTTAAACAGAAAGATCTGCCAAGTTAAATGACATATTAAAACTGACTTTTAAAAGATGAAAAGTCTCTTGTATATTTATCCTGTATCTTAGGACTTAACTAACAAGCATATTCATACAAAAGCTATTTAAAGTTGAAGAATAACAAATCCTTGTGCCCTGCATGACATACCAGGGTACAATCTTGTGGTGTTCCCTCCCTGCAATATGGAGGGGTGTGCCACCGTGCCCCTGATTCCCCTGTCCTGGGCCCTGAATCACCCTGCCTTGCTCAGTGAACCCCACTCCTGGATCAGCTCATGCCAGCCTCCTGCATGCAATCAATCCCTCAGGCAGTGGAAGTGTACACACACTAGTCACTCATGAGATGGTCCCCCAGTCAGCAACCCCAGCCCCTAGATGCAATTCCAGGAATTCACGTGTTGCAGGGATCAGGACTCTTCCTGTTCACCGTAAGTAAGCTCATATTCTGCTCCCTCTCTTTTATAGTGTCCAGTGTCCCTCTTGAGAAACATTTCCAGCTGAGATTCAAGGGACAAAGAGACTATTTTGTAGGATAGAGAATACCCCCTGATGTTTTTTAACACCTGTTTGAATTCCCTTTGTTTCACTTTCCTGTTTGTTAACTCTCTTTACCATTTAAATGTACAACACACATTCCTATAATTAGGAGAGATGTCTTTGCCAACCTCAGTATGGAACATGTGTTCACACCACCTTAAGGTTGAATCTTATAATTTTACATACAATGTTGCCACACATATTTGATCAGGATGGTACTTATCAGCAGTTTATATTTTCAAAGGATACCTTACAAGGCACATTTTGTACTAAGATAATTACAATTATTATAAGATAAAATACAAATATTATAATATGTAGGATGTGAATATGTGGGTACTTTATGTCACACCTCTAAAACCACATGCCCTATTCATCTTCAGTTTCTAAGTCCCTTCATTGTTGCTGAAGTGTTCATATCACTTGAAAAATTAAACTTTTGCAGTAATATCAAAGGCAGAATCTTAGGAAATGCAGATTTTGTTTTCAATGAGTACTCATATCTTAGATATTTTAATTAGGAATTAACGGAATCTTTTCTCCTCTTCAAGCATGGGAGATTTTTGTTGTTGTTTTGTTTCTACATATCTTCTATTAGCATTAATTAGTATTACCTGCATAATAACCCTATTGACCTATGGGCAAACAGAGCCCAGAGTTTCTAGTAGGGATATAAAATATTTCTTAGGTGTAATGAAGACTCCAAGGTAATGTTTCAACTAATACAGAGTACTGGAGCTGAAATGTTATTTTCTTTTATATTTTTCTGCCAATAGACTTTATATATATATATATATTCATTGGAAATTTTGGTGTATCTCAATTTACTTTTATGTGGCTCAACAGAGTGCTGGCTGAACTAGCTTCAGGGTCCAGGAGAAAGAAACATGACTTTTCATATATTTGCATATTCTGAATATTTTAGTTGAGATTTTTTATTCCAACCAAAATACTGTTGGATAAGTAAAGAAAAAATATTATAAATACACATTTTAGTGTCTCCTCTTTGTCCTCCCCCACTCTGACTTTATAATAACCTTCCCTAAAGAGAGACTTTATAGTAACCTTCCATTAAGAGGTATTTTCAGATATCCAAGTACAGGTGCTATCCATTTCAGTGGAAGCTATACCCATATCCCACAGTATTCCTACCAGCAAGTTACAGAACTATGGATTGGATGAATGGACTACAAAGTGGATAGAAAGCTGGTTAGATCATCAGGCTCAACAGGTAGGAATCTGCTCTATGCTACTTAGATTAGCTGCTGTTGCTTAGGTTTTTGGCTTTTTTATTTTATTTTATTTTGCTCAATATGTCAAATGTTAAAATCACATGCCTTTACTTGTGGTAGATTTTTCCTCATGCATTGTAGCATGATCCTTCTTCTAAGTAAGAACAGGGCTAATAAGAAGAATGCTTTCAACTGTGCTTGTAATTTCTGTAATGTTTAATATATGCAGTTCGGGTGTGGGTTCTCTTACCAATCCTGTAATAGTGAAAAATATTACCAGTGTTCCTGTTTCACACCAGAAAGACACTCAAGAATCAGGAACCAAGGAATGTACCTTTATAATATGGCCTCAGGAACAATTTTGATTATCATCATGCACAAATGTAAATGAGAAGTAACTCCACTGCGTTAAAATTGGTGCAAATGGGAGGAGAAATGGAAGCATCCTAGCTTTGTCACAGACAAAAGTGAGTAAAGATTCTGTGGGACTAATTTACCATTGTGTTATTCCTTTGTAAGGCAGTGTAATGCCATTGATTCAAATGAAGTAATCTGGTAGAGAATCATGTTCCAGGCATCTTCTTTCTCTTTACCTTTGGTGAGTGGGGTTTTCAAAAGCAGAGTTAGGCCAATGCTGAAGGCTCACACAACATGGTTTTAGAATCAAAATGGTGTAATCATGGTTAAGGTTCCATTAGACAACACAATTAAGGAAAATCTTACCACATTCCCCTCCATTTCTCTGAAGTGCATGTTTCTTTCATCCTGTTACCTGTGACTACATGGCTACATTTCACCATGTGAAGAGCTGGCTTAATTACTAACTTTTCGCTGAAGAGAAACACAATTTTTGACAGTTCACATAATTTTTATATAAATGTTAAAACAGAGGGTGACAAATACAGGAAGCAATGGAAAACAAAAGATGGCAAGTATACAGTACAAGTTACAGAAGATGTACATATGGTTTGTTTAAAAGAGGTATTAAATTTAAAATCAGTTCATAAAATTTGGTCCCTTTTTTCCTTGGATATTTCAGTTATTAATCCAATACAGGCAGCAAATTACAGAGAGCTCAGCTTGCTGTGTACCATGGCAAACAAACCATTGAAAATTCTTTTACAGTCTTTATTAAAGATACAGTAAAGTAGTAAAAACAGTTAAAGCATTTGAAATATATAATATTCTTTAAGGCTTTCATTTTAGCCATATCCCATGTTACCCTTCCCTGAAGAGAATTTTTGGAAGGGGTGGGTGGAGAGAAACCTTCTTTGAAAGTCTGATCCTGTTTCCTAGAAGAGAAAATAAGATAAACACTCACAAAAGGGAAGATAAAAAGAATAGCAAAGATAGAAAATTTCTGTCTTTAGTGTTGACTTCACTTATCCCTCACTTCTGTCAATACCTGGCAAACTGGTACAGCAGGGGCTATTTAGGGCATTGCTTTTAGTTGCTTTTTTTCTGGTCACAGGCTTACAGGAATGATGCAAAATATACAGTCCTGGCTGGGTAACCAGACACTTATTAGACAGAAAGAAAAAGAAGGGAGTAGAAATAAGAAGAAATAAGGTGGGAAAAGGAAAGAATATGTGGGGGCTGGGGGAGACAATATCTCACAGCCCAACTGGGATTTGGGATTTAGCTGGGGCCAGTGTAGGTAGTGGTATCATCTGGGCTCTCTTCACTCTGATCTAGTCAGGACGTCTCTCAGAATTAGGCTGAAAAATTCCCAGGATACCAGGAGATAGTGGGAGTGGTAGTCATGGTCCTGGAGCTCACTACAGTAACCAATCCTTCCTTCCCAAATCTTTAAGGACTCCAAAGGGAGTGAACAGTAGAATAGACTTAATTTCCAACACACCAGGTTTGGTTAACTGATATTTGGACTCACACTGGTTTTGTTTACTAGGCAGTTTTGTTTACTTTAACAGAAACCTTGAATTATATCAATAAGCTTTTTTGTATGGATGAATTCAGTCTGCTTCCCTTGTTTTACCTTTTCCCTTCAACATTGGTTGTTACCTGTTATTGTGATATCTTATAAACTCAAACTCACTTTTTATAGTTTGGTTCACAATTATATATAGGTTCAATTATAACAAGAGATGGGATCTCATCCAATGCTGGCCATAATATGGTCAGTGCAGAGGTACCAGTCCTTAGATGCTCCCAGTGCTGAGTGCTAAGATGGCAGAATGAGTCTGTTGTGGGTAGCATCATTGCATATCAAACCTTCTGAAAACATGGGATCCAGGAAGTGGTAGGTGTATTCAGAAGATGTTCTCTCCTTTCCCCACATGCACTAGATTACCTTATGCCTACTGGCTTGGAGGCCACAGGGACCGTCTGAAGAAAGGGGGACCAGGCAGGAAATTGCAGGGACCTGGGCTAGGGACCTCAAGTTGGTCTTGAACACGCACAACTCTGGTGAAAAAGGATCATATCTGAAGGATGACCAGTGCTTAGTGAACTAGAGATGTGATCCTTAAGAGAATCCCCCTCCAAGTGTCATGTGCTCCTCTGTACCATGTGTACTTCCCCTGCACAGGAGCCCATCCATTTCTGCATGGGACAGGCTTTGTATCATATGCAATTCTGGAGGGTGCTCACCCTGCTCCATGCACTCAGTGGTGCTTTGAAATCTGTGCAGCAGCAGGATCAAGCCCTCTGTGAATAGTCCCATTAAAGTCAACATGACTACTCTCAATGCATAGAGTTAATTATGTATAACAACGGCACAGACCATCTTTTCACTATATGTGTGCACGGGGCCTAGCATAATGGGGCTCTGCTTCTTAATCAGGGCTTTAGGTTATACCACAACATAACACTAATTAATTAATTAAAAATAGATTGACAAAGTTGATCTTGGTTAATATTTAAACCATATTTCTAAAAAGATAAATAGAAGCACTAAATCTTTAAAACGTAAAACCTCTCTACTCTTCCCACTTTTCTTACTACCTTCTCTATTAACCAGCTTTGTGGTCTTGATAACACCTTTTTCTTTTCTTTCTCCTTATTTTACATTTAAGCCCTAATTAAGGTCTGTTGCTACATGACAGTAAATAATAAGGTTGACCTTAACATTAAAAACTCATGAATTTTGTTGTATTCCAATTTCAATTTCTACATTAATCTATTTCTTGCATTGATATAGAATGTTTGCACATTAAACAGGATGAGACTCTGTATCAAATGCTGAGTTGCTCTATGGCTGAATGTACATGCCCCACACTCATTTGGCCCATAAAAGGGTTATGATTTTAAGATTTTCTGTAGTTCCCATTACCACAGTTCTGGGCAGTTGCACCTGTGTTCTCCCTTTATAGTTCAACAAGGGCATACATGATAGGCTTCCAGAATCCCAGTTGTCACCTCTGTTGTATGAAAACCCACATCTTTCTCTCTTATGACTTGGATGTTTCCAAACTGAGCAGTTTCCTGTCCTTACTGTGTTACTCCCAGGAAAAGAGAATCTGCTTCACTCATCAGAGAAGGTCAATGTAATTATTCCAGTTATAAGTTACCACATAGTTCTTTCTAAGCAAGCATATTTATTCTTAAGGTAAAAGCAATATAGAGAAAACATACTAAAATTAATAAAATATCATACACACATGCTAGTAAGTTTATCAGAGATGAGTTTAAACTCCACTCAGTATTTTCCTGTGGTTTCAAGTTCATTACATTCTTTGCTCTAAAAGACACAAAGTAAGACTTTTTTATCCGATTTGACTTTTTGAAGAGACTATGAATAAGTAATCATTCAAACAATGGGTCTCTACTCAAAAATGAAACTTAAAAGGGATGAATGTGAGAGTCTCCTTTGCATTCTGATAATTGGGAACAGTGATCGGGAAGGTGATTGGGAACAGTCAGCATGGGATTCCGCAAAGGCAAGTCATGCCTGACCAATCTGATTTCCCGCCAATCTGATACTTTGAGTAGCTCTGTGGATGTGGGTAAGTGGTGGACATGGTATATTTTGACTTTAGCAAAGCTTTTGATACAGTGTCCCACAGTATACTTGCCAGCAAATTACAGAAGTATAGATTGGATGAATGGACTATAAGGCAGATAAAAAGCTGGCTAGATCATCACCAGAAGGGCTGATTTGTTGACCATAGCCATTAGGCCATGCCTCCCTGACTAAGAGGATTGATTCAGTGATTTGGACCAGTAGGTCACACAGCATAGACTGCAGGGGCAGCCATATCAACTTGGGCCACTAGGCTCAATTGCCCTGAAATGCAGCATGGAAATTTAGACAGAGTATGGTGTGAGATATCAAGGCAAGCTGAAGTCACAGAGTAGAAGAGGGGAGATATATAAGCTCCAGAATGCTGAAGGCTTTGTATCCTAGTGACTAGCTAGGGTTACTGCAGGGTAATTGGGAGTACCTGTGAGCAATTAAGATGCAGCCAGGTGCTTAATAAAAACCTCCCTGCTCCAAACAGAAGGTGAACAAGCTGGAGAAAGAGTAGGAAGACAGTGCTGAGGAATTGACAGAAGGTAATTGAGAAGAGGAATACAGGTAGAGGCAGAGAGCTGAGAAGGGGGGGGGGGAAGAGACCTAAGGGGAGACTGGGTGCAAAAACCCCAAAGGGGCAGGGGAGGGGGAAAACAGCCCAGGGGAAAGAACTGTGAAACTGGGACTCTGTCAGCTGCACCGCTGGGACCTGGAGTAGAGGGTGGGCCTGGGTCCCAAACCCCCTCCCCCCCATGAGTGAAGCTAATAGAGGCACCTCAAGGGGCAAAATCAAGGTGATTGGGGCCACCCTGACCCACTAGCCCTAGGAAAGTGTGAGACCCACTGCAGGGGAACTGGTAACTTGCCACAATGGGTAGTTGACCTAGACAAACTGGAGGATTTGTCCAAAAGAAATCTGGTGATGTTAGAGAAGGACAAGTGTAGAGTCCTGCACTTAGTATGGAAGAATCTGTTGTTTTGCAACAGATGGGGGAACAAATGGCTAAGTAATAATTCTGCAGAAAAAGACCTGAGGGTTACTGTGAACAAGAAGATGGATATGAATCTGCAGCGTAGCCTTGTTTCCAAGAAGGCTAACAGCATATTGAGCTGCATTAGTAGGAGCATTTCCAGCAGATCAGTGGAAGTGATTATTTCCCTTATTCAGCACTGGTGAGATAACATCTTGTAGAATATTGTATTCAGTTTGGGACCCCACTACAGAAAGGATGTGGACAAATTGAAGAGAGTCCAGCAAAGGGCAAAATCAATGATTATGGGTCTGGGATACATGATTTATCAAGAGAGGCTGGGGGCACTGGGCTTATTTAGTCTTCAGAAGAGACGAATAAAAGGGGATTTGATAGCAACCTTCAACTACCAGAATTGGGTTCCGCAGAGGATGTAGCTAGCCTTTTCTCAATGGTGTCAGGTAACAGAACAAGGAATAATGAATGGTCTCAGGTTGTAGTGGGTGTGGCCTATGTTGGATATTAGGATTTTTTTTTTTCACTGTCAGAGTGGTGAAGCACTGGGGTGGGTTACCTAGAGAGGTGGTGGAAACTTCATCCCTATGGGTTTTTACAGTGTGTCTTGACAAAGTCCTAGCTGAGATGATTTGGTTGAGTTGTTCCTGCTTTAAGAAAGGGTTTGGACTAGATAATCTCCAAAAGTTCCTTCTATCCCTAATGTTCTATGATAATCCCAGATTGTTTTCTAGGAACTTCACCTCACATGTGTTTCCCCGAATTCCTTTGAAGTTCCTGATCTCTTCCAGATAGTGCATTAATTCTGCCTTCCTTTAAAAGGAAGTTATTTACAAGTAGCATACAAACATTTGCATTTTCCAATATAAGGGATTCCTCAAGCACTTAAAGCTAATTCAATTAAGATCAATTTAATTCCATAAGGTACATCCAGGATACCACAGGCTATTGTCTGTCTGTCAGATGATTCACTACAATATCTGCTTTTGTAGATTTCTATCCAGTGTGTAAATTTAGCAGTGATCCCCAAATTCCTAATGTTATATATTTTCTTGTGGAATATTTTGTTGAATTGATTTGAAGAGATCCAACCTCTTTCCCTCTCCTGTTTTATATGCAATGTTTGAACATCATTTTGACATGATTTTTTTTCTTCATAAACCCATGTTAGGCATTCCTTAGCTTACCACTCTTTATTAGGAAAATCTCCAGCTCTTCTCTTTTAAATTATTCTAAAAATGTTTTGCAATTGAAATTTGCCTTACAGACCTATAATTCCTTGCTTCCCTTAGTTAAAAACTGGCACAAAGCCAGTTCTATTCCCCAGGTAAAATTTCCTTGAGCAATATTTCTCATATGTGCCAAGGACTATGCTAAATCTGTACTTAATCCTTGCTGCACCACAGAATGAACACTGTCTGGTCCTGGTGATGTATGTGTGTTAGCACATTGAACCATATTCCTTAAGACCCTGAAGATGGTCATCTTACTTCTTCTGCTGGTACATATCAATCAGATATATTCTCTAACTTTATTAACTCTAACTCTCTTTTCAATTACTCTCATAAAAATATTTTTCTTGCTAATTTCAGTGTCTATGAGATCAATAGTTCATCGGTGTTTTCTCAGAACTCATGAGTGCTAAGGGAACCATGGGCTCCAGACATATAGACAGGCATATTTTGGGTTATGTTTCAACTGGGATTTATGATTTTAGGGCAAAGGAACATGTTTATTATGATCAAATTGATTCTCATGCCTGGTATGGCTAATAAAAGGATGTCTCCCCCCCCATTATTAAAATCCACTGCTGTTTGAAATAAATAATTTCCTGAGAGGGCAACATTCTAATTTTTTTCACACACAAATTGTCATGGTTACGTTCAGAAAGCCATCTCTTGATATTGTATGCCTCACCAATTTTCACTCTTTTCAGATCCACAAAAATGATATAGATGCCCAGTGCTGGAATACAAGTACTTAAGCCCAAAATATAGACACTACTTAAATCCTCAAACACTGCTTGGTTCCTGTTTACCCCATGTGTATGCCTGAAATGCCATCAACCAATCTTTTTACTCACTTTTCACTCACATTTTCAGTATATTTTCCCAAACGCCTACGTTTCTACTGCTGGACATGCAAAAAATGTCTCTGAGCCCCAGCAGGATGCTTAAACTAGGTGAAGATAGGAACCCCTTGCCTAAGTCATGTATAGGGCCTGATCTGGTACCAACATACTGATGAGGGCATTGTTGCAGGGCGTTTACACCCTGTGGTTGTACTAACTTCCCATTCTGCATTTCAAGGCAATTGAGCATAGTGACCCAAGTTGATATGGCTTTCCCCAAAGTCTGTGCTGTGTTATCTACAGATCAAAGTAACTGGAGCGGCTCTCTTGGTCATGGGGCCATGGCCTAATAGCCAGAGTCCATAGAGCGAGCTCTCAGTCAAGAGTGTGTGGCCTAGTTATATGTTGGGGAAGTCCCACCTAGCAGTTCCTTGCTTCCCCCATTAGGTGAAAAATTATGAGACATCACATCTCCTCCTGCTTTGGCACTTCTTGCAAGAAACAGCTTAGACACCCATTCCTGTAGAGTGTTCCCAGCTATAGATTCCAAGTGGAGATAAGCGCCTCCCCCTAGCCTGGATTTAGGTGCCCAATTCCTTGAAATGTGTAGGGCTTAGAACATACTCCGCTTTATGGCATTTGTTATTGGCTACCTTAGATGGAGAACTGCCTAGTATTCTGGTTTTTGTGGAGCCTATTCTTTGGCACCTATCTTTCTCAATGCATTGTATGGGAAGTCTGTGTTCCTATGTGTATTCCAGAGATTTTCTAGATATGCTAGTGTTACAATGCTCAGCATCACATTATCTAACTCCCTTTTTATGTGGGCTTCTGTACCCATTGTTGAGAAAGTTGGTTCAATGCAATTTCAGTTACTTGATTCCTCTAATTTTCTTAATCTCTGCCTGGCCTTTGCCATTTATGGAAACATCACTTGTATTAATTAATTTATTTGAATTATTTTTTCTTAAACATGGGAGACCAGAATTGCATAGAGTATTCCAGTTGGGTTCCCACCATTGCCTTGTATAATGGTATGTACACTTCCCTGTATCTATTGGAAGTACCTCACCTGATGGCTCCTATTACTGCATTATCCTTTTTTACAGCTGCATCACACTGGTGAATCATAGTCATCCTATGATCAACCAGTACTTCTATATCGCTCTCCTCCTCTATCACTTCCAACTGATCCATCCCCATCTTATAGTTTTCATACTGTTTCCATTTTATTTTGTTGAATGCCTACAGATCACTGCTGGGGTATATGGTATCACTTTGTAATAGTTTGGCTCTTTCTTTCTAAGGAACCTCCCTTTGTTGGTTTTGGATAACTGCTTATCTGTCCCAGATAATGAGTTCTGGAGGATTCTAGTCTGTCACCTCTTCTGTTCAAATACATTTAAATCATATACATTTAGGTCTATTGGTGCAGACAATGAAAGTAATTTTGTGTTGACATCACTAATATGTGGATGTCACGGTGCCTATCAATGATAGGGACTCTGATGAGAGTAAGCTGTCTGAAATGGTGATAATGGATTGTGGAATTTATATCTACAAAACATGGACCAAAGTGTCCTGAATCTTTGTCCTTTTCTGTAACCTATAAAAAACACTATCTTAATTCATACTGGTACCTTATATGTAAAGTACAAGAGTCATTTTTATTTTAATTTGTTCTCATGTTTAAGTATATATCTCTTATTGGGGTAGGTTTTGATCAATGTTCATTATATCTTGTGGTCTAAAATCTTCATTTAAATAAAATCAGAAGATAATGTACATTTCCTGGGAAAAGTACTTATTTAGGATTATATTTATATGGTTTAATTATTTCTTGCACATCAATTAAAATACATAGACACTGAATTCCTTTTAGTTAAGTGTCTATAAAATACATATTGTTAACTACTGACTGATGAGCCTAGTAACAAACTGTTACCTCCGTACCTCAGTTTACCCAACTGTACTTATCAAATTATTTGAAACTATAGACAGAGGTAAATTTCTAAATTCAGGTGTGCTTGCTTAATGGTCTAAACCCTAGGAAAATATGACTACAGCCCGTCGATCAAGAACAGACACAGAGCAGGAAATGTTTCCAAAACAAATCTTAACATTTATTTGTGTAAGATTAATACAATAAGTTTGCAATGTTGAGCATATTTTGAAGCATTTAAATAAGCGGAGAGCCAAATGACCGTTAGGCAGTCGAATAAAATGTTGCAGCTCTGCTGAACCACTTTATTAATAAGCATTTAACTATATAATACCAATATTAAACTTATACTCTATACCTTATAACAATTAAAATCTTAATCTCCTATGTCATTCAGTAAATGGTGATCAGTCATTTACTGGATGGGTTGGAGATGAGCCCTTCTCACTCAAGCTGCAGTCACTCAGCTTTATTAACACACAAGCTCCACAAGCGCAACCTTTGTCATACTCACAAACTCCTTAAATATTGCCTCTGACTCGTCCTAATGGCTCCTTTTCTGTTCTGTCATTTAGGCAAAGGTAGCCAGAATTTGGGCAATATAAGTCGGAACTCAGTTAGCCGAGTTTGCCTCAAATCCTTAACACACCAATGCCTTACCGAGAAAAATGGGTCCGGTCTGTCAGGATCGGGTCTGAGATGAACTGGTCTGGTACAGCTGGTCTGGCTTGTGATGACACGGCTGGTTGATGGTCAGGTCCAGGCTATCGCGCTGCTGCTCTGGGCTGTGATGATGCTGTGGCAGCACTGGTCCGGGTGGTGGCATACAGACTCGAACTACGGAGGCAAGTGAGTCCGTTGACAGTTGGTTTTCTGCGATGCGCTGAGTTGCTAGGCAGACTATCTGGTCCGGCTTGCGGGAGTGACCAATCTCAGGTTCCGGTGTTCCGACTTGTTGCTAGTTGCTAGGTAGACTAGCAGCATCTCCCTAGGCTCTCAATGTCCAACAACTGTTGCCTGCAATTGGCTGCTCTTTTATAGGCCCTGGGAAGGGGAAAAGGCAGCGTGCATCATGGGACTTGTAGTCCTGAGGGGCAAGGGCATTCTGGGACTTGTAGTTCAGTTAAGGAGGAAAAAGGGGGGGGGAGATCATATGACGATGAGATCATCCTAGAATGAGATCATCCCTAGAGGGAGGGGGGATGAGTGGAAAAAGAATGGAAAAGGGATATACCAAAGCGAGAGAAAGGGGGAACAGTAATTAAAGGTCTATTTCAAGGCTAAGAAGATGAGAAAAGAGAATGAAACTTTGATCTAAAAAAGAAATATAACTTTATGAAATATAAAGTATGACTTTGGCTTGTAGAGGTACAAGGTTTTTCATGTAGTGAGAGAAAAGGCTTTTAAATGGTTCAGTCCTACGTTATCAACGGTCCTACCTATATTGCTACGTAGGTGCTACTTATTCTAATTGCTTAACACACACTATTCCTTACTACTGTTGAAGTTAAAAGAAGATTTAAGTATGTAGATGGTATGGGAAGAGATTGTGTATTGTTGGGGACCAAGATAATATACCAAAGGGCTTATTATGGTTTTGTTATATAAAACAAAATGGAGTTCTCTATAAAGAAAATGGAGTTCACTGACAAAGAGGCTTCTGGGTAAAATGATGTAATGTTCTTGCTACTGAACAAAATAGAGTTCTCTCTAAAACAAAATGGAGTTCATGGACAAAGAGACTTCTGGGTAAAGTGATGTAATGTTTTTGTAACTGACCCTACATACTGTTGGAATATTTTGTACCAGTATCGAACCCTATGCTATTACTAGCCTGCTGGAATTTAAACCCCTTCTGAGGCTTTTCTGCCAATTGCCTCTTCATATAGAATCCATGTCTTAGATATCTTGGGGCAAAATCTCTGGTCACAAAACATACTTTATAATTTCTCCCTAAGATTTTTTTCATATGGTAGGAACACTTCAGAGCAAAGTAGCTGTAGTCCTTAAGGGGCCATTTTACAAATAATTGCTGTTTGTTGTATGTGCTCTTTTATCAGCTGGTAAGTATTAACTCTAGTTATGTTTTCTCCCCTTTTTTATGTCATAGGAACTGCTACATTGTAACAAGCAGTGCCTTATTTTCTATTTAATACAAAATTCTTGCTTATACAAGCTCCCAAAAAGTAAGAACTTGGTTTTGGGTACACGAATGCTTTGATAGAACATACTCAAACCCTATTCCATCATAGCCTGCTGTGGAGCCACTGTAATTATGTTGTAGATAGGTAAGAATGCAGGGAATTCATGCATGAGATTAGATGATCCACTTTGTGTGAGTGTCACGGAGCATAGGCCAACTGTGTATGGAAATTCTTTGGTAACAGGTCCAAGGTTTTGGGATCTGCTGTGGTGTGGACCCTCCTGACCTTCACTCTTGACTGTAGGGGATTGTTAGATGACTGCAAAACCGATTAGGCTGGAGTGGTTGCCATGGAGTGGTTGTACTCACACTTTGGCACTTCTGATGTAGGGAGGATTAGGCCAAATTCCTCAGCTGGGTTTGGAAGTAGATTTGGGACTGTGTTAATAGCATTTTTGAGGTTTAAGTGAGATGGAGAGGAAGAATCGAAGTTTATCAAGCAATAAGACACAACAGGGATTTTAAAGTAACTGTCTATTTAGGTTGTTTTCAATTATTAACTTGTAAAACTGAGCCTTTGAAAACAGCTGCTGCTTATAGGCATTCTTAGAAATGGGATATTTACCACAGTATTTCCCATTCTGAATAGAGAGAAAATTGCAAAACTGCAATAAAGTTAAATACCATGGTATGGTCAATAACTCTTTTGTAACGATGCTAATTGCATTTGACAATCTGGGAACTTTGCAAATGAGGTCCAAATGACTCTCCCTTTGAGCAGGTATGGCATTAGTCAATAATCTTAAATAATAGCAATCACTGAATCCTAAATATTGTAAGGGGGGAGAAAGGGGCAGACCTCCAAACCGAACACTTTTAATATTATCTATAGCTAAATCACCAAGACACATATATACTGAAATTCATTTTAATCAAAAAATATTATCAGTAACCTCTGTGCATCTGATCTTTCCCTAGTATTCAATTGTGCTGCTAATCAGAGCAGGCAAATATGAGCTCACTATTAATATTCTTTATTTATATGTAAAATACAGCAATATAGCATTTCTTGTTAGCTGCTGATTAATCTTGACAGCAGTGTGTATTATGAGCTTATCAATCAACTCCGCAGGTTACTGTTTACTAGCACTGCATTACAAAGTAGTCAAAATATATTCCCCTCCCGACATAGGAAGAGGATGTCTGATTGGCAAAATCAATAGATCTTTCAAAGCCTTTGAACTACCTTTTCATTCTTAATTCTTTATGCTGGGGTTTTTTTGGTCATACATATTCAGATGGCAGCAGTTTCTTTGACTAATTAAAACTAAAATTCTTCTTCATCCCTACTTATGTAAACATTAGGTTTCTCACAACAGTCATTTGGTTCTATTAGTTGGTTTACAATGTGTAATTTGATTAAGTTTTTATAGCTGAAAAGGGTTCAAAGCTGGGCCATATCCTACACAAATTTCAGGCTGAAAATTAGGTTTTAACTTTTCTCAAATCACTATAAATCAATTATTTTCCAAGATCCCTGAATATATTTTCAGAATCACTATTCCTTTGAATCTGAAATAAAAATGTATTTTAATGTGTATAACAAAAAATCTAAATACTGCAAGTCTTTGATACATTTAAGAAGGTTTGGAATTACAGTGATTCCCATCTGACAACCAGTAATATAAAGTCTGGAGCATGAGTGTGAACTTGTGATGTGTGTTTATAATAACTTGTAAGGCTTGCATTACTGATGCTATTGTTTAATTCATGATTTGATCTTGCTGTCAAGCAGTGATACTCCTGGGGCCTACTTACAGAATTGCTGCCCATAAACTGAGTTAAATCTGCACTGAGAGAGCTTTTACTTAGAATGTTATACTTTTCCTACATGAGGGAGTAAATGTCCCCTGCAGACTTTCTTTCTATGCTTTCAAAGTTTATGAAATAATACAATATATTGTTTTTCTCCTCCCACTGCAACTATCTTCTAAACGTTGGAGCACCATTTGCAGCAAAACCACACAGGGAACCAAGGTGGATGAGGTAATACCTTTCATTGGACCAGCTTCTGTTGGTGAGAGAAAGAAGGTTTCAAGCTTACCCAAGGCTCTTCTTCAGGTCAGAAGAGCTTCAAGTAAATTTGAAAGCTTGTCTCTCACCAACAAACATTGGTCCAATTAAAAAAAAAATTACCTCACCCGTCTTGTCTCTCTAATATCCTTGGATCAACATAGCATCCACAACATTGTACAGGGTGTGACAGGCTGCTCCCCAAATGCAGTCTGGTGTGCTGCTATGACCGCTTGAACCCCACTCCTGAACCCCAATTTACCCCGCTCTGCTGGGTGACCGCTCACTCCTGAGTCAGTCCACACCAGCCACCAGCGTGTAATTGGTCCCAGGCAGTGGGTGTAAATCCACTAGCCACACAGGCGTTGGTCCCCAAGCAAGCACACCCAGCCCCAGACACTACACTGGGAGCCACTGCCTTACAGGGATTGGGACCCACTCCCAATCACCTTAGTCTCCAGTCCGTCCACTTAACAAAGAAGTGGATTGTGCCCAGCCTCCCACATCCACACCCTCTAAAGACCACACAGCTTTAGGTAAAACAACTACTAGTTTATTGATCAGAGTCTGATTTCAAGTGAGAATATGGCCAATCATGGCAGCAACATGTTACAAATGAGTCAGGAGTGACCACTATCAAATAAAAGGTATAAACCGCATACTACTCTAACATCTTCACCTAAACTAACCTCAGAGTCCAAGATTATGTGCATGGTGTTTGGCTGTCTGATGTCTTGCAGCCATTCTCTGCCTGTTCTTAGGCAGGGCCCCAATCTTGCTTGAGGTTGGTTGCAGGATGGTGTCTTCTCAGGCTGGGAGTCTGCAGCTTCTCCTCTCTCACAGTCTCTGTGTCTTTGTTTTAACAAACTGCTGACAGCCCCTCCCCTCACTATCCTGTTGTGAGATTTTCTTCACCTCTACCTGAGCAGGGGAGGGCATTAGCATTCCCTTTGATGTGTAAATCTTCAGCTATTGTGCTAGAGACAGTCCTGAGTCTGAACCCTGTAACATGCTTCACATTTATACATACATGTTGCAGCAGGGAACATGGCACCCTGGTAATCACGTGGCCCATGTTCTGAGCATTCTCAGAGGAACCCGGTATAGTGTAATTGTCATCAAATAACACAATTACACTGCAAAACTGAACAGAAAGATTATACAGGTCACGCCCAAGGGCTGCACAGATGTGCATTCCGTCACACAGGGAAACAGTCATTTTAAGCTTTGCTATTTTAATATGTACAGGTGAGTGTGTTGTATGGAAGCAGTTTTGAAAGTTAAACTATAAAAAAAAATCCTACCATACTACTTGATAACAGGTACTAAAACCCCTGAAAATTACAGCATTTGCAATGGAGAGAATTATGATGTTTAGAGATAGGAACTGTGTACACCAAGCAAAATCATTGACAATTTTGATTTAGTAAACTGAGATGATCTAATATCTGATCTCAGTATTTTAATGATAGACTACAGCAAAGAATTGGACATACGAGAGTTCTGACCTATTCAAATCTCAAAATGGAGAGTTTTAGTAAGGAAAAGGGTGTGTCCGTGAGTTAATTTTGATTGCATACCTGGTTAAGGCTGAGGCTTTGCATGTGCAAATGACTCAAGATGTCAGGCAGAAGTGATTGGGTTGGCATTAGTTATAATCGTATACTATGGTGGGAAAAGAAACTGAGTTAGGTTTTTTATCTCTGTAGAATAAAAAAAAAATGCTACTTGACATGACAAAGGAGAGAGATTATTTCAGGCACAAGGAAGAGCTTTTTAGAAGAAGGAAGAGCCGGCAACATGTGATCAGTCAGTTCTTTGTGGAGAACCATCAAGGGCCACTAGTTCCACTGATGATCCACACACTGTTTTCAAAACCAGTGTGGTAACACATTCTTAACATACAGTCATACATACATAGCTCTGCCTCAAAGCAAAGACTGATAGGCTATGTCTACACTTGAAAAGTTAGGTTGACTTTGAGGTCGACTTAATAAAAAGTTGACTTAAAATTGACCTTATTAAGTCAACTTAACAAAAGTCAACTTAACTTTTCAAGTGTAGACGTGTCCTCTTTTTGGCCTTAAGTCGACTTAACTTTTTAAGTCGAGTTAAAAAGGTCCAACTAGGAAGTACTCTGCGTCTCCACTGGCTTAAGTCGATTTAATAAAGTCGACTTAAGTGCTAGTTTGAATTAAAATGAAGTGTTATTAATTTGAACAAACTTTCCTTAATTTGATTTAAGGAGCAGCTTAAGTCAATTTAAGGGAAGCCCAGTATAGCTGCAGAGTAAATTAAGTCGACTTAAACCTACTTCAGTCAACTTAATTTGTAAGTGTAGACACACCCATTGAAACACCAAGTCTCTGAGATGGCCTTATTCATCAATAAGTAATGACTTCACCACATCAGTAACAATAAATACTGGATTGTCTTATTGCTAGATAACATTAGTTGAGCAAATTCTGCCCTTCATTATGGCCAATACATAGTCTGCAGAAATATATCAGACTCCTAGATTAATAGCATAAAGAATATAACTCTCCATTCTCGATGAAGAGTCTGTCTATATATTATCAGTGTTCATAAGGTGTGTATTACTTTGGCATGTAATTGGAGATGCAATTGTCACATCATCAATTATATACTTCTCAGTAAATATAGAGCCCTTATATCCTCACTAGCCTAAATCATTCTCTAGTTTAAAATGTAAGGCTACATACACACCAATTTGCCTTAATCTTTATGCTTAAAATTCTTATTATGGAGCCATTCTTCGGTCCTTAAGAACTTAAAAAGGGAAAGAAAGATTTTGGTGCTACTGGAGCAGCGTAAATGTTCCAGTCAATGGCTGTCTATTAACGAATGTTATATTAAGTTTGGTGTGAATTATATTCCTTTAATATAACTTTGTTCAGTGAAAAATTACTGCACTGTATAAAGTACTGAAAAGTTTTGTTTGTCTTCTCTGGTTTTCCTTAGTATTTTGAGGAAGACATAAAAAATCCAGAGAAAACATTTGCACTTGTTGAAAAACACACTTAATAAATCACAAAGTATTCTCATTAGCATTGATTTATCTCTTAAGTTTGTAAGTAAGATGCTCAGGTGTAGAAAGAAAGCTGAAAATGAAAAATGTCTCAGGAAATAGACATCTTAGTCTAATCAACTAAGCTGTAATAGTGTCAGACCATCACATGCCTGTCCTAAAGAATTTGCAATCTAGTTTGATGTATTCAAATTTTAAAGACCTTTAGTATGATTTAGCTTTTTTCAATGACAACAAAACTACCATAACTGTAGAGTATGTAAATTACTAAATCCAAAATCAGTTTCACTAGTGTAGAATTGTTGTCTTTCTTAATGGTAGGTTAATAGTTCTGGCATTAACATCTTGTTTCCAGTTGTACTAAAGCATCTATGAATATATGTAGCCAAGACTGAAAGCAGTAGACTTTACAACAAAATAATCAGAACTAAATAAAAAAAAATGCAAGAAAATATTTAAAGTAGGTGATATTGTATGTGTTATGGAAGAAATAAAAAATCATAAAGGAAACACATTGTATCTGAGCATATCCTTCATCAACAATAAGTGATTTAAAGTAGTTTCCCTTAGAGAATCCATGTCATGAAGAATCTTCTAGGGCTCTTTGCTACCCTCCCTAATCATATCCCAGCATAGACATGTCCAGGGAAAGGACACTGTTCTCATTCCATCCTTGAGTGCCACAATGAGTCTGTTCAGAACCTTTATAGGTTGCCAAAAATTAAATCGGGCTACTGTGAGATGAGCTGGAATTGTGGGGAGCACAGAGGTAGCATAATGTCACAATTGTCCCACTCCCCTTGAGTGTTGGGCCAACTAAGGTATGGACAGACCTGAAGATCAAGCCCCATTCTTATTGCATTTATGACTGATTTTATTGCTCAGGTACATATGGTAATTGTTCAGTTTTGTAGTCCCTTTGGCTATGTCTACACTTGTAATTTTAAGTTGCCTTTAAGTCGACTTAATTTAGTCGACTTAAAGTCGACTTAGTTAAGTCAACTTAGTGAGTCTACACTTAAAATTAAACTTGACTTAAAGGGGAGCTTACAATGTCGACCTAAAGCATCTACACAGGATGCCTAGATCAACTTATAAGGGCTAGGGGGACCTTGGGCAGGTCCACGGTGGCCAGGGGGGCATCCCTTGTGTACAATGGGGCAAAGGTGGACAGGGACCCTGGCAGGACATGTGGGCAGGGTGTGACGCTGTCCAGATTTAGGGAACCATTTATGATATTTTCTATTAATATCTCATAAATGCTATAATCATAGGAACTATGTCATGTTTGGTATCAATAGAAAGGTAGTAATTTGCTGGGAATGATTATATAGCTCATGTATAGGAATTGTATTTTTATTAGAAGTTATAGATATAACAACCATATTTCTACTTTAACTTGTGTGAATCTGTGGAAATACCCGAGACAAGCTGTCTACAACCATTGTGTCCTTAATGTTAAGGAAGGACCCAGATACAATGGGCCCAGTGAGAAACCTGATGAGCCATTAAGGACATAAGGAATACAACCATTGTGTCCTTAATGGCTCATCAGGTTGCTCCCTGGGCCCATTGTATCTGGGTCCTTCCTTAACATTAAGGACACAATAGTTGTAGACAGCTTGTCTCGGGTATTTCCACAGATTCACACAAGTTAAAGTAGAAATATGGTTGTTATATCTATAACTTCTAAGAAAAATACAATTCCTATACATGAGCTATATAATCATTCCCAGCAAATTACTACCTTTCTTTTGATACCAAACATGACATAATTCCTATGGATTATAGCATTTATGAGATATTAATAGAAAATAATATTATAAATGGTTCCTTAAATCCGGACAGCGTCACACAGGGCTCTGCCCTGCCCTTAGGGCTACCCCACATCTACACTGGCTTAATTCGACTTTAAAAAGTCAAATTAAGCCTTAAGTCTAATTAAATCTAGGTTTAATAAAGTCGACTCAATTTTCATTAAGTCGACTTTATTTTCCTTATGTCGACTTAAGCAAGCTGCTTAAGTCGACTTAAGGAAACTGTAGTGTAGACGCAGGGTAAATTAAGTCGACTTAAGCAAGCTTAAGTCGACTTAATTTACAAGTGTAGATGCAGCCATTATGTCTACATAGTCATTAAATTTGAATGTCTGAATCAAAGTCCTATTCATGTATTTTCTTGAGGTATTCTGCTCTACAGACTATCCTGTTTGAATTTAATAACCAAGATTATTGTAGAAATATTTGTCTATATAAATAATTCTTATAAATATACAATAATCAGAACTTTGAAATGTTGAACCCATTGTAGAAAAGGGTGTTCAATTTAATAGACATGCACAGTCTATAGCTAAAACAAATGTGTGTAAACAAAACAGACATGAACCTAAATAGCAATCAGAAGTTCCTTTAATCTCTCTTCCGTTCTGACTCTGGCTTCCTGTGCCCAGAAATTAGTTCTGAATAGCTCCCTCGGAAAGAAAGGCAGGGCATTAAAAGCATACTACTGCTAGAAGGCACAGTTTCATTACAGATACAGTTTCAGATGAAACAGCAGAAGTAAAATAACCCCAATATGTCATTTATCTTCACCTATTCTATATATTCATTTGAATCTTCTTTAAAGTGTCCTATTTAAATCAAGTAATATGTTGATATTAATTTTGCTTTGTAAGATAATTTAAGTTGAATTCTAACCTATCGTGCTAAGCATCTATGTATGCTAAAGCACTCAATTGTTGGTTATTATGGCATAATTTTATCTGAAACATGACTAAAATTTAAGGCAAGTCACATTTTTAATAACATGGTGGAGTAGGCAGTTCTATGGATTTTTTTTGAAGTTGTTTGATTAGAAGTGCACTTGTGTCCTACAGCTCTCCATATTCATCTTCACCTTTCCCAAGCACATCACTTTGATGAGTCAAGAGAGACTAATAAATCAGAATACCCACAGTGCACAGGTTATTTTTGAAGTGATTATAACTGGATATAATAGGATTAATCGTATTTAATGTGTAGAGCTATGGGTTAGAAGAAAATTCATGATATAGAATCATATAGTATTTTATCACAAGTCTGGCACTTTTACCTCACTTTAACAGTTCATGTCATTTGAAGAATTCTTTTTAGCTATTAATTGTACAAGCATTCAGACTTTCTTTTGAAGGACACTTTTTCATAGATATTGATCCTAATTGATTTTATCTTAATAATGCAAATGTTTATTCTTGTTGATGTTACATAGGAGTTTCATGTATCATATCATCTTTGAGTAAAATGAGTCCTATGGCATTTTTAAAGATTAAAAAATGTATTAATCACATGAGCTTTTCTGGGTGTAGTCCCACTTCATCAGATGCATGAAATAGAAGCTGTAGCATGTTAGGTGAATGAATAAATAAAGAGATGGGTAAGTCACAAGGTCAATTCAGTCTTTTTCAGCAAACCAAAGAAATTGTTTTGATTCAAAGTGTGGAACAACAGATAAGCAGGTGAGAATGCTAAAAGGGGGGAAAATCACATTTGGTAATGAGTGAGCTAGCCTATATTTCTATTCAGAACTAATATAATAGTGTTAAATTTGCATGTGAATTCCAAATCTGCAGTTTCATGACGGAGTCTTGTTTTAAAGTGTTTGTATTGACACACTGTAACTGTCATATCTTTCACAAAAGGTGCAGGGAAGTTGAAGTGTTCCCCTATTGGTTTTTGAATGTGACCATTCTTGATATCTGATTTCTGTCCATTTATTTCTTTGGCCCAATTTGACTAATATATATATATAGCAGAGGGGCATTGTTGACATATATCACATTGGTGGATAAGCAGGTGAATGAGCTCCTAATGGAGAGGCTGGCTTGGATAGGTCCTATGATGGTGTCACTTGAGTAGATATGTGGGCAGAGTTTTCAACGAGATTTATTGCAAGGATAGGTGCCAGGCTTAATGTTTCTGTTGTATGGTTTGTAGTTGCTGATGAGTATGTGCTTAAGGTTTGGGGCCTGTAAGCAAGGAGGGGCCTACCTCTCAAGGCTTGATGGAGTAGTGTCTCTCTGGGTGCTCCCCTGTAGATGTGTCTGCCTCCCTATGTCAGAGAACTTTGCTAGCAGTGTCCCTTGGGCCCACACATGAACTGTACCACCTCATTCTGCACAACAAGGTTTGTCAGTTTTTGAAAGAGCCAACCCTCCTCAGTTCCTTCTCAACCATCCCTGGCTAGAGAATGTAGAGGTTAGCAGTTCATTAGGACTATTGTTCTTCTGTTTGCATTCACAATTTGACAGTTTTCCCTAGCATAGTTGTAGTTCTAGTTGTTGTTCATCTGTTTTTTCTACTAAAAAAACCCAACACTTTACTTTTTCTTTGACTTTTTTACTCACTGGGGACCCTTCTTTTAACAAGTTATGCCCACTTCTCAGGGCTTCAAGAAATGCTGCACCTGTAACTAGTTGATTGTTGTTGCAAATAAGCACTCTCAGTCCCCTAAGTGAGTCTAGAGATAGCTACAAGTGATCACCATCTTCCTCAATATACTAGGCACTGCCAGCACCAAGACCATAATCTGGCATCCAGTACCTCAGGACTGTTGACATCCAATACCTCATGACTGTTGACAGGCCCATGGACCCCTTCAGTACCAAGAGACAAAAGTAAGCATAAGAAGATGCTTCTGATGCATGAGTCCACATCTGTACTGCCAGCAGCAGTTCACCTGGGACTGGACAGACCAGTACAGACAAGGTCTGTGTGTCTCTTGGCACCAGAGGCATAGCCACGGGTAGGGCCAAATGGACCAGGGCCCACCCATTTGGAGATGAGGCCCACTGACTGCAAGACCATGAACTTTGCTGCCATGAAACTTCTGCTCCACTCATGGCTCCTCATCTTGCTGCCCCTCC
The DNA here is from genome assembly GCA_007922175.1 of Pelusios castaneus. Taxonomy (NCBI): domain Eukaryota; kingdom Metazoa; phylum Chordata; order Testudines; family Pelomedusidae; genus Pelusios; species Pelusios castaneus. The sequence goes on from ML685832.1 coordinate 3,817,056, forward strand.
CCCTCCCTTCTCCTCACACAGCTATACTTGCTAAGTAACAAGTGCAGCTGAGGCACTGGTGTTCCAGCTCCAGCTCCACTAGCTACCTAAGAACTGGAACATCTCAGATTGCTTCCAGTCACATGGCTGGAAGCTGCCCATGGCTGGGCCCACCCTGCAGACTCTGGGACTGGCTATAAAATGGGGGTTGGCTACACCCCTGCCTGGCACTGCCACTGGGATGTTTAGTATGGGTGGAATTCTGCCAAATTAGAGACCTTGGCATATGGAACTCACAAGAGTCCCTGCCTCTCAGTACTGACATTGTGGTACCAAACCTTTCTTAAGGATGGGAGATATCCCTGCAGTCATGCCATGCCCATCTGCTGTCTAGTGAGGGTTTGGACAGTGAGCCAGAAGAGGTGGTCTGCCAGGTATCCTCCCAAGTGCCATATAAGTCCCACTACCATCAAGGTCCAAGAATGTACCCCACAGATGGTCCTCACCACACAAAGTCATCATGACTCCCCCACCATCTCTGGCAGGACTTCCATCTTTTCCAGGAACTGGCAAAGAGGGTGGTAGACACCCTCCATACACCACTAGAGAAGACCAAAGATACCCAGTTCCTTGGTATTCTCCACTCTTTCTCCTCCTCAAAGGTTGCTCTCCCAATTAATGAAGCCATTGTCTAAAATGCTAAAACAATGTAAAACCCTGGCATTAGTGGCACCAACTTGTAAGCATGCAGAAAGCAAAAAGAACCCTCCAAAGGAATAGGAGCTCCCTTTTTCCCACCTGCCACCCAATTCCATCATGATGGATACCGTTAATTCCTGGGACTAACAGTAAATTCAGGGCTACACTCTGACATTAGAAATGCCTTGATATCTTTCATAGAAAGGCGTGTTCCTTGGCCATCTTACAGTTCTGTATTGTAAACTATTAGGCGCTCTTGGAGAAATATGACTACAGAAATTACAACATTGATTTTATTGATAAACTGCTAGAGGTGTGTTGAGAATCCTTCAAGGCCATCATGCAGGAAGAAGAATTAGTGGCAAAAACAACATTGCTACAATCTGATCTCGCTGCTACCAACATGGTAGTTAGTTCCCTGTCCACAGCAGTGGTGGTGTGACAGTGATCATGGCTCCAATTGTCAGGATTCTTGAAAGAGATGCAGTGTATGGTAGAAAATATTCCCTTTGAAGGCATGAAGTCTTTGCTGAAAAGACTAAAGCCTCCCTTAATACTTTGAAGGATTCCAGGGCTATCTTTGGGTCACTGGGCATCTATATATCAGGGGAAAAGAGACAATTTACTTCCAAACGCCAGCATAGGCTGTATGTGGCTCAGTGCCATAATGAACTGCAAAGGAAGAAATGTAAATTCCCCATACCAAAAAGGTCTAGTCCACCATCTCAATCCCAGCCCTCTGATGGGCAGATCAAAGTGCCACAAGATCACTTCCTATGACTGACACAGACAACCATGGTTGTATATTTGGCCAATGATTAGCAGCATTCTACAGTGGTTGAGAATGCATAATGTCAGACCAATGAATATTAGAGATTGTCTAATATGGATCTCCATCCATTTCAACTCCCTCCACCCTCCACAATACCCTTCTTACTCCTTTTGAAGGACCTTTCTAACAGGAGTCTACTAAGACAGGAAATAGATCTCCTCCTCCAATTAGGAGACATAGAACCAGTATATCAGCATCTATGAGGCATGAGGGTCTAGTCTCATTACTTCCCAATTACCAATTGGAATTTATATGTAAATTTGACTCCATTGCTTCGGGGCTAAACAGGGACTATGGATTTTATTCTCATTACAACAGGTGATTTGACTTCACCTTCCTCTATATGCTGTTTCCCAGTGTTTGAATCCCAACACCTATTCTGATGATCCTGTCATACATTTCCCTGCATTTAATTTCCCTCCCAAAAGCATCTGACAAAGTGGGATTTTCTCGCATGAAAGCTCATGTGATAGATAAATTTTAGTCTTTAAAAGTGCCACAGGACTCCTTGTTTGTTTAATTCCCAAAAGAAAGGGAAGTTGGGGACTCATACTGGACCTCGGACCTCTTAAGAAGTTCACTAAAGCTCAAATGTTCAGGATGGTCACTTTACCAATGACCATTCTGATGTTGGCAAAGGGAGACTGATTTTTTTGGCCCTTGACCTCTAGGGCACCTTGTATGGGATACATCCATCTGTACTCCGAGTTGTTCACCCAATGAGGATCACCATACAGACCTGTTTGCAACTTCCCAGAACAAGAAATATTCATGCTACTCTACCAGGGCAGGGATGGTACAACACTTTCTGGGTCAGGCTCTTCTCCTACCCTGGGAAAAGGACTTTTATTTCTTTTCTACATTCCTGCTACTGCTGGCGATTCTGCTAAAAATAAAAAGGGGCAGACTCATTGTAGAGATATGCATCTTGAAGGTTATGATTTTAGAGACACTCCACAGGATGAGACAATATTGTGTGAATTGGGAGACATAACCTACAGGTGATTGAACATGGCTACTTGCACATCTGGGAATCATGCCTGTCTGTAAAATGAACAAGGAGTCCTGTGGCACTTTTAAAGACTAACAAATTTATTTAACATATGAGCTTTTGTGGGAGAAAATCCCATTTCATCGGATGCTTTGAAGATGGGGAACTTACAGAATGGGAGGAAATTAAATGCAGGGAAGAGTATTATATAGGATCAGGTCAGGCTGTAACGCAAATCAAAGTAGATGTTAAAATCCAAACACCGGGGAACAGCATATAGAGGAAGGTGAGGTCAAATCACCTTTTGTAATGAGAAATCAAGTGTGACATCAGAAATCACAACATTCATAAACCAATAGGGGAACACTTCAATCTCCCTGCTCACTCCATTGACAACTTGCTAGTAGCAGTGCTCAAACAAATGAATAATAGATCACAGTTTCAAAGAGAAATTGCAGAATTGGAATTTATATGTAAATTTGATTCCATTGCCTCAGGGTTAAACAGTGTTTACCGACTTTTTTTTTATTTGATAGCCCCTTTATACAGTAGTCTTTCTGGACAAGGTCACACACAGGCTGTATCTAAAACTGATCCATAAGGTCACCACCACCACCACCCTGCCATCGTTTCAGATGAATCGATTTTACCTTCTAATCTTCTACCCAAAGACTCATCAAGATAATAGGGAAGCTATACTTCATACCTTGGATGTTAGAAGAGCCCTGGCCTGCTACCTTGTTAGGACAAGAACCTTCAGCAAGTCCTCTAGAATTTTCCTTTCCATTGCAAAAAGATCCCAGACCTCAGCAATATCAGCCCAAACATTCTCTAAATGGGTCTCAGATCGCATCAGACAGTGCTACCAAATTCTCAACATGACACCCCCCCAGACTCAATTTGTGCACATTCCGCAAGATCAATCTCTTCAAGACTCTCACTCTCTCAGAGAACTTCAGAGCAGCAACGTAGACATCAGTCCCCACTTTACCAGAACACTATGCAATCACTGAGGACTCTTCCTCTGCTGCATTCTTCAGCTCCATGGTACTGTAATCAACTCGACTGACATCCCAGTTCTCCAGATGTGGTACTGCTTGGGAGTCACAGTGGAGCACCCATAGGGACACTAATTGAAGAAGAAGAGGAAGAAGAAAAAGAATGGTGGTTCTTCAAGATGTTTGTCCCTATGGATGCTCCACATCCCACCCACCTCCTCTCTGGTAGAGAAGAAACTGAGGAGTGTTAGCCTGTGTACACTGACTAGCTTTGTGGCAAAGCATGAGAAGGGACAGCATGTGTAGAGGCCCAACAGACACTGCTACCAGAGTTCTCTGATTGGTAGCACAGGGAAGGAGACACACTTACAGTGGAGCACCTATAGTGACACACATTTCACAGACATCATTACTGCACAAGGTGAATAACTTTTTTTCTCTGAAAGCTCTGGAAACTTGATTCAAATCTGCACCTCTTGATATAAATTGATGGCTTTGCCAAAGCTGTAACTAGCATTTCAGCATCAGGTCAAGCAAGTGTATTTGTGCTCTAACAGGGTCGCACACTCCGCCCTTGGATGGGTGGCTCCAGGCAGTGTTGTTGGGGAATCTAGCTCAAGTGGGTCCTGTTCTTGCCCCGTGCTCTGCTACTTTTCAGGCTTCTCAGCCCTCCAGCTGAGCAACACTGTCTGTGTACCCTCCTTCTGGGGGAAGTACCTCCTACAAATCTTAGCCACTAGTCTACAATGGCCACAAGTGTTGTGCCACTCCTGGCACTCTTCACACCCTCACCTCAGGGCCACTCCATCCATCTGGACTTGCTGTCCTGCTGGAACCTCTGCAGCCTTCTGTTCCACTTAGTCCCTTCACCTTTGGACCACTCTCTAGCCCTCTACTGCTGTCCACCACTTCAGGACCTCAGGCTCCTGGTCAACTTCCAGTGGCTCACTGGGAGTTCTTCAGTGTGCTGACTGTCTCAGGCAGGCAGACTGGCAGGGAGAGACCTGCTCCCCGATTCCAAACTGACAGCCTAATTCTGCTGCTCACCTTTATACTGGGGCTCTGGGTCCTCATTGGCTCTCCAGTTCTCCCACCTGATTAGCTGTTAGTCTCTGGACCTTTTAACCCCTTAAATGCCTGTGTGGGGCAACTGACTCATCACATACCCCTTTCTGCTTTTTTAAAATCATTTTTCCACCTCCATGGCTTTGTGGTCTGAGCAGCTGCCCCATTTGCCCCACCCTAGGTACAGCCTGGGCTCTGCTGAGTAGTTTTGTTTTGGGGTAGTGAAAATGTAAGGTCTGTGATATGGATTTTTATGATTAAATTAAAATATTTGTTTTAATTTGGTATATCTATTTCTGGCTAGATATAGAAAATGCTGAACCAGAAAGGAATTTCTTTTTAGGTCACAGTGAAAAACAGAGTTTGGATGACCGAAGAAGGCTGCTAAGCAGCCTGGAAGATTCACTAACTGGGTAACCCTGAATTTGCATTCTTAAGTTATGAAATGGCTGAGTTCTGAGGTTGAGATTCAGAAACTGGAAGATTCTAGACACAGGTCAAAGAGGGCTGACTAGAACCTTCATATAAGTAGGTGTAACTTCACTTAACTGAGAACCCTTGAAAAAAAATTATACTGCCATTCTTAAATGTACAAACAATGATACTACTTAGTATATCCTCTAGCCTGTGGTGCACATTGAAAAACAGTCCTATTTTTTTTTTTTTCAATATCGGTCACTAACCTCAACAGTTTGGAAGCATTATTTGGAGCTGGATCACTTACTCAAGTCGGTGGGAGACTTCTGGGTAAAGTTTGATGGGATTAAGAAACCTAAGGAGCAGAAGGATTTTTTATGGGAATTACCATTTATTATTTTATTTTGAGTTATTAAAAGTATGCCTAGAAATCATGAATGGTGTCAATTGTAATCAGATAACCTAAATTTCTGCTGTATTTTTTGTAGCTAATTGAGGGGGTTAAAAGTGGAGATCTGCATATTCCTTATTCATCTGAACATTGCAGAAGTTTCACAAGCACACTTTGTATATGGCCAAATTAAAACTCCATTACAAATGAGGCACTCATCTTAATTGGTTTCTTTATACACACCCATTTTCACCTATCTCTGTGCATTAGAAATGCATTGCAGTGTTACATAGAGTGAAACTTCTAAACTGTATATAAATTCCACGTATGCAAAAAGAATGGAAACTCCCAGAGGCCCAAAGATGCTAGTTCATTTGTCGTCTTAGGTGAAAGAGATAAATTGGGGTCTCTGCCTTCCTTTGTTTTACAGAACAGTGGAACTTTGAAGTATATTCCTTTGAGGGTAATCCTTCAAAGCAAAGTTTGTCAATAAAGGCAGCAATGTGGAGTCTGTGATGTGGTAATGAAGGAGGCACCATACTTTCCTCCTCCATGCATATTTACTGAAATCTGACTTGTTCTGTTTCTTCCCATCTCCTCCTCCTCCTGTTTGGAGGAGCCTGTTTACTATTTATATGTAAACTGAAGTAAAAACATTCCTTTATTTATTGTAGACCCATTTTAAGTGCTTTTGCCTTGGAAGATCTGTCTGGTTTTGAACATGTGCTAATAATACAATACATGGGGAATTAATAATTCAACATATAATACTGCTGCACATATTTCACTATGTTACTAAACAGCAAGTCATGAGTTTTCAAATAAGGCCTCACAAGCCATATTTTATATAAAGTTTATTATAACGGAGTATGCGAGGGGTGAGTACAGGGGTGCTTTTGGTCAGAGTGGTAAATAAGCTTTCTGTTTTCTGTTCATTCACATCATTTGTTTCTTCTGGCCACATACCTGAGAAATACCTTCATGGTCACTGGATCACTAACATGCCTGAGGCAGAACCTTTGAGTATAACGTCGGGTTAAATCTCAATGCTAACTGCAGGAAATAGATAGAATGACAATGCTCCCCAATAGTCAAGTTCCAAAAGGGTAGCCGTGTTTAGTCTGTGGTGTGTGGTGTGTGTTTTTTTTTTTTTTTTTTTTCCCCCCCCTCAATAGAGTCCTGTGGCACTATTAAAGACTAACAGATTTATGTATTGCATGAGCTTTCGTGGGAGAAAATCCCACTTCATCAGACGCTTTGAAGGATTTTCTCCCACGAAAGCTCATGCAATAAATAAATCTGTTAGTCTTTTAATAGTGCCACAGGACTCTGTTGTTTTACTGCTCCCAAAGTGGCCAAGGGTGGGGAAGCTGCTGCCAAACATTCCAACAGAGTTCTAGAGTTTACCTTCAGGGTCTGAGAATGGCTGACAGTAAAAGTAAATGGCTACAATGCAATTCACATGGAATGATCTAATTCCTGCTTTCCTTGGCTATGCCTACACTTACTAAAGTTAGTTCGAATTAATTAATTCAAACTAGAAGAATTTAGTTTGAACTAAGCAAGTGCCATGAATGGCACTTGCTTAGTTCGAATTTGCGAATTGCATTGAGTTCAATGGGCCGGTTAGTTCGAACTAAAGAATTAGTTCGAACTATCATGGCCACATTGGTTAATTTGAACTGACTAGTTCGAATTAACCCTTAGTTCAAATAGCATATTCAAATGTATTAGTTCGAATTAAAGAAGCCCTTAATTTGAACTAATTAAAGCCTAGTGTAGTATGGCTTTAGTTATTTCTAATTAAGCTTCCTTAATTTGAACTAACTTGCCAGTGTAGACAGAGCCCTTTTTAGTTCCTTGAGACTGCAGGAAAGGAACAAAAGAAAATTGATAAAGATAGGTGAATTCTATATTTCCTCTAATACTACCATCTTTCAGTTACGTTAAAGCATTGTTCGTTTGGCTCTATTTGCATATGCTTCGCTATGTAGCCTTGTCTTGAAGGCATTCCCTAGCAACAAGAAGGGAAGAAAAAACCTGTCCACACAAAACAAACGTAAGTTTCAGATCAGGAAAGTGCCCTTACTCAGGAAAGGAATTAAGCTCATGTTTGAAATTGAATGCTTCCTTAAATGCTTTTCTGTATCAGAACTCTACTTTGCAGCAAGCTCATTGCTTTTTCTAAATCTTGTTCAGTACCTGCAGACTGGTGATGTGTGCTTTAGAAATGTTTAGACAAATTAGATGGGTATGGTTAGAAATACTATGGGGGTAATTACACTGGCTTGTAAAAGGGTGAGATATTGGTTTATAATGGAGTAGGCTATTTAGAATGGTGAGAGGACTATAAATGATGTCAGGACATCAAGATCCTGTGAATAGGCCCCTTCTATGGAATCAAAGTAAATAAATAAGTTAGATTGATTACTGTAAATCACTTAGGTTATGTCTACACTTGCAAGTTCATTCAAATTAAGGGCTTCTTTAATTTGAACTAATACATTTGATTGCTTAGTTTGAATTAACAGTTAGTTTGAACTAATCCAATGTGGCCATGTGAGTTTGAACTAACTGCTTAGTTCGAACTAATCAGCAGATTGACCTTCCTGCAACTGACTAATTTGAACTAAGCAAGTGCCCAGCATGGCCCCACTAGAATGCTAGTTCAAACTAGCCATGGCCATGCAGGGCACGGCTAGTTCAAACTAGCATTCAAGTGGGGCTATGTTAATTTGAATTAAATTAATTCGAACTAACTAAAATTAGTTTGAATTAGTTATTTTGAACTAATTTGAACTATCTTTTGTAAGTGTAGACATTGCCTTACTGACTACCTGAGGTGATTCTTGTGGAATCTGTTCATATGGTTTAAATCAAAGTTATAGCCTTATTAAGAATAAACATTAAAATCTCTTCATAAAGTTTCTACATGCATAGGTGTAATATGAATTAACGGTTAGCAATGGATTACTTAGTTGGGAAACTACTAGTATTTCTTCAATCAATTAATTAAAGACCAAATTCTGAAATTATTAGGAAATGAAGAAAAAGATGCTGAAAAACACTATCTTTCTATACCATGAATGAAGAACAAATGACATTGTATGCTGCTCTGTTCCTCTTAGTAATGTATAAATGTGTATAATATACAGACTTTGGTGTTTCCGTTGTCTCAGTTTTTGCTAGTGAAGGTTGTATTCAATTTGTCTATATGAGAATATATCTCTAATTTGGAGATGGAAAAGCCTACTAAGTAAGCTCTGCAAAATATTTCCATATTCTGTAAATGCTTGTTGCCTCCTAAAGTGCATTCTGGTCAGCAAGACTGTCTATAACCTGTACCGCTGTATGTGTGGAGAAAGGCAGGAGTAGGGAGTTCTTTATCAATAGCAAGACCTTAAATACTAGAGATTATATGCCAGATAATGTACCACCCTCTGTGCTATGTCCTCAAGTGTGTCTGGTTGGCAGGCACAAGAGGTTATGTTGGTGCTTGGTGTATATGTTGTTGGCAGAACCAAGTACTAAGTCCATAGCTACAAACTTTTGTGCAGGTTTATGGAACATTTTATTCAAATAATCAAATAAGTTAATTTGCATGTTTGCAGGTAATTTGCATATCAAACTTTAACTGAAAAATGTGGATTTTCAGCTCATGGAAGGTATTAGTTTGATAGTCCTTGGTGAATAAAGTCATTTGGTTTTCTACTGCATAGCACACGGGTACTCTTCCCAAAAATACTGCCTTGTCAGCATGTTTGTTCTCAACCCAAATCTTGCCTTGAGATAGCTACTCTCACAGAAGTGCTAACATGGGCAGGGGTATTATAGCCATATTACACTAAAAATAATTATGTTAATAGAGCATAAGGATATTATTTTTAAAAATGGTCTCTTCGCCTAACTCTGCTCCTATTAAAATCAGTGATAAAGCTCCCATTAACTTCAATGAAAATCTCAAATTCGTATTGTAAAGTCAAATACCTACAAACTAGTAAACAGCTAAATTGCTTCTCCCTTACAGAAATGCATTAAGATAATAAACATTATAGTATCAAAATACAGATTTCTTCAGTATCAAAAGGCACACAGGCCACTTATCCTATGCATGTAAAACATGCATTGTGGATTTAGCATTTCTGTTTCTATTACATCTTGAGCTGAACAAACAGCAAGTTCCCAGTTCTTTGAATAGGCTGATGTCCTTGCCGTTATCTTCTTGATACAATAACTAAATGCAGGCCTGTGAGGATCAGCCTTCAAGCCAGAGAACTTTACCTTCCCTCTGGCATCACTATTTTCTTCTGGGCTTAACTGAACTCATTGATGTTTAGGGTGTGTGTGTTTTTTTTTTTTTTTTTTTTTAAGATGTGCTCTAGGAATGCTTTGGGGAAATTCTATGGCCAATTACAGGATATCAGATTAGATCCTGGTGCCCTCTGGATTTGGAATCTATGAATCTACTACTACTACTATATTTAGATAGAAAAAATCAATATATACTAAGAATCAGAGAAATCTGTACACTGTTACGTGAATTCACAAACTTTATAGTCTCATAGATTCACCAATGCCCCTGATGACTGGGTTTTATATTAAGAGGAATGAATTAGTTGAAAGATGACAGAGATTTTACCCAGCGCTGTGTTTGAGCATTTGTGGAGGCTCCTGTGTATTTGTTTCAGCAAACATAGTACATAAACTATCTCAGCAACTGAAATGAAGCACTCTTGTTTTCCCTGGAAGTATGTGAACTACTGATGTATGGGTCTGTAACCACATCTTTGTTATAAGCATGACTTTTAGAATACAAGCGGGTTTTGTTATCACTTGTATTGTGACTTAGCCACTGAAATTGATCTACTTTGGGAGGTGTATATATTAACACTAGTTCAGAACTCTGCTTTAAAGTTAACCTTTAATTTTATACACACACAATAACATTTCAAATTACAGCAGTTCATGTGTAGGATGGGATGTATGACTCACAGTTCAGGGCAACTGTGCCTGTAGTCTCCTCTATGGTTCAGGAAGGACATTCAGTCTTAGGCTTCTGCCACTAATTCTCTTGGGTGAAGGCATACATCTCTTTCCCTCCTGACCATGGTATTTCCTGGCTGAGAAATTTTCTGTCTATATTGAATTGCCCAAAAAAGTCATACTGCCTCATCAGGCCTGCTTTATTTTACTGCTCAGAGACTGTAAACAGTGTAATTGCCATTGTTACATTACCATACAGCCTTTTCTAACCAAGCTCACTTTTTCTAAGGTAAAAGCAATACACAGAAAATATATTCAACAAAAGAACCTATATACACACTAATAAGCTTAGGAGAGAGCACCCCCTTACCACTAAGGCTCTAGCTTATGAACAGTCTGCCATATAACACCAGAGATGCAAATTCATTCTTAAATCTTTGCTCAGAACAAGAACCTCATGAACATGTGAGTTGCTTCTTTGCGCTTTTCAAGCCCTATTGTTCCTGGAAATTGATTCATACACAAAGTTCATTTCCCCAGAGTGAAGCTTTGAAAGATCAGATCCAGAACTGGACATGTACATTCCCATTCCCCTAGGTATTTCCTAGGGAACCTGTTCAACTAATAGTTTATTCTTGTCTTAGCCCATTGTTTTAAGAGACTTTTGAAGCCCGTAACACTTCCCAAAGTTTACATGTCCTTCGGAAGAGTTACATACAATCCCACGTTTGCAATTTTAATACAATGAGCTCCCAAATTATTTAATTCAATAATATTTGCCCTGGATATTTTAGAAAATTGCCTCATCTGTCACAATGTCTTTGGGAGTTTTTCAGGTGTGGAATCTTATTCACTTGACTTTATCACACTGTAGTAAAGATGGGTTCATGTTTTGGACCCTGGACCAGAACCAAATTCACATCTTACAATGTGCTGCACAGGCTGTCATGGACTTGAGTTGTGACACTTACAGGAGTTCACAGGCTCTGCTGACCAACTGACCCTCCTGCCCTTTTTTCTGTGCAGTTTCTGCATGAATTTTAATGGATGTGGACAACCTTGTGTCAGCCCTCTGTGGTAAAGGTCAATTTCACCAATTGGGAAGATAGGATCAATATGACATAATTAAATACGGGACTGTCATATCCCACTGTTTTAGTTTAAAGAATCCCTAGAAAACAGATACACAAGTAACCCATTAGTCTAAATGGAGAGTTTCCCTTTGAGAGATCTGTTGGGTCAGTGTTGCTAGGCAGATTTAGCTGCTTAGAGCCAGAAGTTTCTGGTATGTGGAGTGGCAGCTTTGAGCATGCTCCACAGGGTCCCCTGCTGCTTGCTGCTGGAGTGAGATGCCTGAGAGCCAGCAACTAGGGTGATTGAATTGAGAGAGGCCCACTGCTCTGTGCACGGGGAGAAGCGAGCCAGGAGCAGACAGCAGGCTGTTTTCCCCAACTCTGAAGCATTTTGCTTCAGGTGGGTAACATTGTTAGCCCTCCAGCAGAGGAAGAGCAGGGCACTGGTTGCAGAAAAGGGACCATTGGAAGAGGAGGGGGTTCTTTTAATTGCATACTTTGAGGAGTTTTAAATACTGTGAGGAATGAACAGTTCTTTAATATAATACTTTGTTATTCTCAGAGTTGTATGTTTTCTTTTGGAACAGGGTCTCTCTTTCTCGAGAGAGAGAGAGTGGTGACTAAGCAGAAAGCTGGCTGAAGAGCAGTGATCCTAGCAAAGGAAGAGCAGGGGTTTGCCTGGAAGATTCCAGCAGATAGAGAACAAGGAGCTGCTTCTTCCTACTCAAGCCTTTGAGTTTAGCACAGAGAGACTATCACTGAGGTCCAGGTGAACTCCACCAGAACTTTGGGACAGTTGAATTGATAGTGTTTCTGAGGGGCTGCTCTGTTTAAATTCATTTTTTTGCTTATATGTGTTGTGGAATAGTAAATGTGAGCTCCCAAAATTAGCCACATCTTGTTATAGATTTATATAGTAGTCATTATTTTGTTTTTTTTATCATAAGATTTATAAAGTAATGAATAATAAAACTCATTACTTTTTGTTTTCATCTGCTTTGAACAATCTTTGTTGAGTCCTTAGAGACTGAACTCTAAACTCTAGCCCACCTGAAGGTTACACTAGATCGGTGAGATCAAACTTTCATAGCAAGGATGCATTGGCTGCACCCACAAAAAACTTTCATTTACTAACAGTGGGAAGATTTCATACTTGTCAAAACATGCAAGTGTTCAAACTTTGAGTGCAAGTATGGGTTTTTGTTTGTTTAGAACTGGTGTTTGTACAAATTTTTAGGAAATTCTGCTGTGAATTTTTTTCACTTGATTCTTTCTTTAATTGTAGTTTTAAGACTTATAAACAGACCTAATTTCTGAAGTCTTCTGCTTATCCACAAAAATGATAAAGCACTAGTGATAAGTGAAAGCTACCCTTTGTAGCTATATAACTTGTTAAAATCAAACTTTCAGTTTCCCTGCCAATCTTTGTCCTTTTCTGCAAATACATCCAACAATGATATACAGTAGAATCAATTATAGTGGTGATTTTTTTTATTTGGACAATTTATTTACTAGAAGTTGTTCTGACACAATAAATTTATCATAGGCTGTCAAATATATATCAGTAACGATTACCTATCAATATTTCCATGATTTGGATTGGAAAAAATAACCGAAAGGTGAAAGGCTTAACAGGGTGTTACCATTCTGTTGAACTAGTCAGCCTTCCAGGCTCTTCATTTGTGTGTGTAAAGATGTGAGAGGAAGTACTTTTCTGAGGGTATGTTTATACTGCAAAGTGAAGTAGATTTTATTTCAGTTGACATTCACCTGCCAAACTACTGAAGTCAATCGGGAGTAATCACATCATGCTCATTGCATTGGGGGAGTGCATCCCTACCAATTGCACTTGTATCAATTAGCCAAGCAGTGCCCATAGATACCTATCCCCAGTGCAACTAGCCACAAGGGCTTTTATAAAGGTTTTTGGTCTCCAATGTTGCAATGTTCTCCCTTCTCCCCAATGTCAACAATGAACAGATAAACAGTTTTTTTTATGCCATATTTTCAGACCATGGCTCTGCTGTGTATACAACATTGCCAGAGAAGCAGGGATTGCACTCAACTCTGCCTTATATTTATCCTGCAGTATTTCCAAGGCCAAGAGAGGAGCTGCAGTGCAAAAAACAGTGACATTACTCAAGCCATCTTGTTACAAGGCATAGAAAGAAGCTATTTGTGGTTGCTGATGGTTGTCAGGCAGAAGCTGAACTGGAAGTGCTGTTTTTGGTCACAGAAAACAGTCCTTGACTGGTGTGGTCGCATCGTTGCAAAGATACGGGATGATGAACAGTGGTGCAAAACTTCTGGATGAATAAGGCCACTTTCATAGAATTTTACACAGAGTGACCTCAGCCCTGAAATGCAGGAATATTCACTTGAAACCTGCTCTGTGATTAGAGAAGTGAGTGGCCATCACTCTGTGGAAGCTAACAATCCCAGACTGCTACCAGTCAGTTGAAAATCAATTTGAAGTTGGTAAATCTGCTGTGGGAACAGCTTGATTCAAGTGTACGGGGCCATTAATAGACTAAGAATAGTAGTGAGTTTGGGAAATGTGCAGGACATAGTGGATGGGTTTGCTATGATGAGGTTCCCTAACTTTGGTGGGACAATAGATGGCACATATATCCCTAAAATAAAAACACTGGACAAAGCTCACCTTTGGAGGGCTAATTTTTGCATGTTCAGAAGGCTGTCTGATTCATTAACAAAACCCAAATTAGTTGTATGTGTTAACACTATTTCTCTACATTGCTGCTATAAATAAAATATTACCCTCCCCCCAATAATAGTTCCCGAAGAACATATTGTCAGTACTAGCTACCAAATCCTGAAGTTCATGCTATCGAAACTGTCAGTTCTGAGACAGCATCCCTGTCCATTCTTCTTCCGCTGAATGATTTTTATAAAGAATCAACATCTGCTATAGTGTCATAAAAGCCAGCAGATGGTTCCACTTATGCTTCATGTTTCATTCTATTTGGAAACAGGTTGCACAAAAGTGAGAATTGTATCTTTGGTTCCAATTTTAAAGCTATTTAGGAACAATGCCAATGAACAAACAAGTTCCCATCTCTCCACTTTTATTTACATAACTTTGAATGATCCTGATCACATGCCCCATATTTAAAAAAAAACAACAACAAAAAAACTACTATAAACATTGACAAATGGTTGGTAGGTGATCATGTCATTAAGATTCTTAATATGTATGGCCGAGTAGACTTGGAGGTCTAAATTTAATCTGAGTTTTGGCATAACCTCAATTTGCAGTTCCTCACTCTGCCACCTTAATCTTGTACTCTCAACATTGTAATTTGTATAGTATCAACACAGTGACAAATCTAATGCAAAATACTTAAACTATATATTAAAATGTGTTTTTATGATGCTAATTCTTTGAATAAAGAATTTTTTTCTTGTAATAGCAGTTTGCTAATTAAAATGTTAATATACCATGAAAGAATTACCAACCTCTTCAATGTACTTGTAAGGATTTTCCTATTTTATATACTTGGTTGCACTAAGAGGTTAAGGAGACTACAATTCAATAATTTCAGTTTTCTGGAATAAAGGAAAATCAATCCCTAGCAGAGATTTAGGGAAATGTGTTTATGTAGTGGTGCAACATTTATTTACTCACTCAATTCTTCATTGTCCAAAAACAAAGTCACCAGATGGGAATGCTCTTGTGTGGGATCAAGTAGCAACCTTGCTCCTCATCCCATGCACAGCATACTGGCTTAGAGATTTATGTATTTTTGATCCTTCCTGCTACAGTAAAAGGAAATCTTTTGCTGTTCTTGAGCAGGGAGTGGGAAACAAAGGAGGGCTCCCCTGGGTTTCTTTATGTTGTAAGAGGCTCCTTCAGGTTTCCCTCATAGATAGAAGAAGGGTTGAAATTCCTCCTCCTGGTGGCACTTCTTTTCTAAGTCAGAAGTTTGGCTATGCTCCTATTCACTTTTCTGGTGCTTTCAGTTTTAAGCAGAGAAGTATCCCATGACTTCTAATGCTGTTTTCTGGCTAAATGCTTTATTTTCAACAGGAATGACTTGCATTACTCCAGCTCCTGGGGTTTTTGTTTTGTTTTTTCCCCAGATAGCAGATATATTACAACAAGCTCCAAAGAAGTAACCATGTTGTTCTAGTTCAGCAAAACAAGGAGTCTTGTGGCACTTTTAAAGACTAATACATTTATTTATCACATGAGCTTTCTTGGGAGAAAATCCCACTTTGTCAGATGCTTGAAAATGGGGAACTTATAGAAAGGGAAGAAAATAAATGCAGGAAATGCATGTTTTGATTTAAACAATGGAAAAGAGCATATAGCAGGAGGTGAGGTCAAATCACCTGTGGTGATTGGAAAAAAACCCTGTAGAGTAAACAGGGTTAAATAGAGACTATGGATTTTTTTCCCATAAAGAAAGCTAACAAGGAAATATATTTACTTAGTTTACAGTGACAGTAAGTAAATCATTAATATGTTCACATGTGTGATAAAACCAAAGTGCAATGGTGGCTGTGTTGACAGAAAGATTAGCTATAAAACAGGTGACAAGATCCATTTGGAATAATAGGAACAATATTCCCTATGTGAGGTTGAAAAAGCAGTGGATCTTCTCTCTGCAGTGCATGGAAGATGGTGTTACAGGAAGGTTACAGAACCCTGGCTACAGCCTATAGTTCAGGTCCTAAGGTTCATTTAGTTTGGTAGGCACAACACTGGGAAACAAGATAAATGATAAAAAGCAAACTGCATTTATTAAAAAAGACAATAAAGCAAAGAAATAGGAAAGCACCAATGCTTATGCCCATTCAGCAGACAGGAACCCCAGTTAAATGACTGTGGGCATTAAGTATGGGAGCGATGACTTGTGGCAGTGAACATAGCAGTTGCCCTGACGACGAGGTTCCAATCTGGGGGGTCAGTCATTGGCTTTTACACCCTTGCTTGCTAAGTGGATAAATGGCACACGCATCTGGTTATTTTCCACACTTATTTACAACATTCCTTTGCCCCGCTCTTATCTTGTTGTTTTACAGAGCTTGCAAGTTATGGCTGCTACTTAGTGGGAGCAAGATACGTCCTTGGTCATTACCAGCTCTGTTTTTCTTATACACAGAGTTAACTTTTGGTCCGGGCTAATTAATGGCCTACACCACCTACTATTAGCTTATCGTGTTACAATTTCTTCCATTGGGTACACAGATGTAACAGTCAAATGGGGAAACTCTGCAACACTTTCTCATTGAGGAAGACAATTCCATGACAGGATTGTTTAGGAATAGGACTAGGCAAGGGTATGAGGATGGTTTAGCTGGTCCAGAAACTACATAAATTTAATTAACCCCATACAAGGGGTTTGTAGCAGGTTATAAGCACTACTGCCCCTGCTCTGTTCCCTGAATATGGGTTGGGATGAAGACTCTCATCCCCTACCTTGGTCCCATACAAAAGGAAAAAAAATGTATGTTCTTTGGGTTTATACAGATGACATGAATTTTCCCAAAGTGGGTAGAAGAGATCCTTGAATTTCGAAGAAGGGCATTCAAGTGCTGGAATGACTTCCAAGGAGAACAGTAAAATGAGATTTTCTGCTGAGGACTGTATTCGGCATTTGAATGTTTTCCGGTTTGGAAAAAAGAAACAGCAAGAGAACACTTCCCAGATCAAGGAAATAATTGTTTATGTTAAAACAAAATTATAAAAGAGAATAACCTCTGAAAATAAAGAATAAACAATCCTAATCATGTCAAACTGCTTTGACTGGAGATGTGTAAGATTTGGGTATATATCTACTACGTAACAGTTTGGCCAACCAATGCAGGGCTGGATTATCGCAGGGACTATAGGGGTTTAAGACCTGGGCCCCAGCCAAAAAGGGGGCCCTGGGCTCAAGCCCCTAAAACCCCAACAGTAATCAGTCCCTGCCCGGCTCAGTGCCAGCAGGTCAGGAGTGCTGCGTTGGAGGGCCCCGAGCCACGCACCAGCTGGCTCCCAGTCCCCCCTTCCTCCTCCTTGCCGATTGGCTAGAGCAGGGCTGGGGCCTTAGGGCCAACCCCCAGCAATGGGGGGACCCCACTGTTGGGAAGGCAGATGGGGGGGGGCCCTGTGGCCAGGGGCAACCCAGGGCCCATGTGCTATTTAATATGACCCTGAACCAATGTTCTGATTAAACACTAAACTGAGTTTGAATAGGAGGAACAAAAGCTATAGAAAATTTGTAAAATATCCAATAATGGTTACTCAGAATATGTGCCATAATGGTTACAGGAGATCTATTGACTACATAGGTCTCATGACTACCTGTTGTAAGAGAGTATTAGCAGAGAACAATTGAATGTCACATTTATGGAGGAAAAAAAACCCCAACGGTCTTTTACGGGTTTGAAAATCATTGGCCAAATATCTTTCATGCATACTGTTAATTAATAAATTAGTATACAGGCAATTTTAATATTTAATTTTCAAGAGCCCCATTGATATCAGTGGGGTTGCTCAAATACAAAGGAAGGTAGGTCTTGGTTCCACAGTTCTAAATTATATTACGAAATAAAATAACTCCTTAGAGCTGGTCTAGTAAATTATAATTAGATTTAGTCTTGTTTTGTAACTGAGTCAGAAAAAGGGCCCTAAATAATAATAATGCTTGTAGAGTTTGGCATCAAGTCTTAGTGGGTGTGTCTACACTAGTAAATCAAGTCGACTTAAGCATGCTTAAGTCGACTTAATTTACTCTGCGTTCACACTGGCATTTCCTTAAATTGACTTAAGCTGCTGCTTAAGTCGACTTACAGAAATTCGAAGTTGACTTTATAACACCTCGTATAAAGTCGACTTCGAAGCTTAAGTCAACTTTTTAAGTTGACTTAAGCAGTGTGGATGCCCTAAGTTGACTTAGTTGACTTAGGGCACGGGGGAAGGGAGCTCCCTTCTCCCCGGGACCACTCTGCTCAAGACTTCTCAGGTCCTGGCAAGAAGGAAGCCCTGTGCTCCAGCTGCTCAGCAGCCGGCAGCTGGAGCGCTGGTCTCCAGCTCTTCCTCCTGCCTGGGATCACTCGGGTCCCGGGGAAGTTCCCCCTGGGACCTGAGCGGTCCCAGCTAGAAGGGTTCCCTTCTTCCCAGGACCTGAGAAGTCCTGAACAGAAGGGAGCCGAGTGGTCCGGGGTAGAAGGGAGCTCCACTCTTCCTTCTCCCCCGGACCACTTAGGGGCTTGCTGCTCGGGGGAGTGCCAGCCCCATGTGGGGCTGGCTCTCTCTAAACCAAACTAGTCACTTAGAGAGACTAGTATAGACTCTCTGAGTTAGTAAGGCCCACTTTAAGTAGACTTAGGACTCCTGTGTAGGGTCTAAAAGTCTACTTATTAAAGTCGACTTTTTAAAGTTGACCTAAATTCCCCAGTGTAGACATAGCCCTTGATACCCTAATATTAAGAGTTATTTTGGTCAAAAGAAACTGAATTACATTTGAGATCACTTACCAACTAAGTTCGTGATTCTTCACTACTGAAGTTAAAGGCTATGTCTCACTTGTCAAAATAAGTTGACATTGCTAAGTCGACTTAAAGTCGACTTTAAGTCGACTTAGCATGTCCACATTCAAAAAATAAGTTGACTTAAAGGGGACCTTACCAAATCGACTTAGTGTCCACACTGGATGCTTAAGTCAACTTCTAGGGGCTAGGTGGACCTGGGACTGGTCCACGATGGCAGGGAGGGCAGTGGGGTAGCCCTGGAGCCCTTTAAGTCGATTTAGGGCTAATCTGTGTCCACACTGGCTAAATCGACTTTATAAAGTCAACTTAGCCAGTAAAGTCGACTTTAAAGCAGCACTTTAAGTCAACTTAAAGAAATTGTAGTGTAGATGCGGATTAAATTTAGTCGACTTAAGCAAACTTAATTTGACTTAATTTGTAAGTGTAGACACACCCAAAGAGACTGACTGAGCAGCAATGATCTATGTTGTCTTTTTCATGGAAGTGTAGCCTAGATAATTTTTGGTTGAGCTGGGGTAGATATATGGCTCTCTTTAATTCAGTGGAAATATTCTCACTCATTGCAATTCTGTGCACCAGTGAGAAGGGTGTCCATAATTTAATATTTTCATCATTTAACTCTGAGTGGTTAGATTTGCTCACATAGGTGAGTTTAAAAGTTCCACTATTTAAAGCTACTATATCTCTTTGATGCTAACCCATATCTTAGAATAATATAATTATCAAATGAATGTTACATTACCAGATGTGTTCCTATAACAAGGTCATTTATGAAAACATATGTAAGATTCTCATTTATCAACACAGGAAGAGAAGGGAAAAATTACTGCAAATTATCAACTATTAATAATTAACATCTAAAAGCATGTTAAATATACAAACTAGTCATCTCATTATACAAATATATAGTCAGATGTCTCAAGAGATATTCAAAACAAGATCAAACATTATAATTCTACAAATTAGCAATCTGAATAACATGTTTTGCCCACTCTTCAGTAACAAATTGAGTAAATTTTGCAAGTCTTATCCTTTAAAATTGTTTGGTTAATTAGTTTCTGCATTCAAATTTAAATTATTCATGGGGTTATCAGACTGTCTATACATTTTTCTTGGCTAAGATAAAAATGAATGTTTTGCACTTTTGCCCAATTTTAACATTAGATTTGATACAAAATTCTCTGTGGATGACACGAAATTGGTATTCAGTCAATGATAACATCAGGGAACTTAGGGTATGTGACTGTAAGTATCTTTAAAAACAATGAAAGTCCCTTGGAACCTTAAAGACTAACAAATGTCTTCGGGCATAAGCTTTTGTGGGCTGCAACCCACTTCATCAGATGCATGAAGAGAAAACTACTGTTAGGAGGTATATATACAGTTGCAAGGGAGAGAAACAATACAATGGGGAGGGCAAGGATTTTTAATGAATCTGTAAACTCAGGGGTTGTAACATATGACTGGAGAAATGGTAACATAGTTCCTATTTTCAAGAAAGGGGATGAAAATGATCCGGGTAATTGCAGGCCTGTTAGTTTGACCTTGGTAGTAGGCAAGGTCTTGGAAAAAAATTTGAAAGAGAAAATATTAACAATATCAAAGTTAATAGTAACTGGGATAAAATACAACATGGCTTCACAAAAGGTAAATCATGCCAGACCAACCTGATCTCCTTTTTTGAGAAGATAACAGATTTTTTGTACAAAAGGAATGTAATGAATCTAATTTACTTAGATTTCAGCGAGCATTTGATACAGTTCCACATAGGGAATTATTAGTTAAATTAGAAACGATGGGTATTAATATGAAAATAGAAAGGTAGATAAGGAATTGGTAAATGGGGAAACTTCAGCAGGTCATGCTGAAAGGTGAACTGTCAAACTGGAGGGAGATTACTTGTGGAGTTCCTCAGGGATCGGTCTTGGGACCAATCTTATTTTATTACTGACCTTGGCATAAAAAGTGGGGATGTGCTAATTAAGTTTGCACATGATACCAAATTGGGAGGTATTGCCATTACAGAGAAGGATTGGGTATCATACAAGAAGATCTGGATGACCTTATAAACTGGAGTATAAATATGTAATAATAATCTTAAAGCATTTAGGGACTAAATAACAAGAATTTTTCCTATAAATTGCGGAGGCATCAGTTGGAAGAGACAGAGGAGGAGAAGGACCTTGGTGTACTGGTTGATCACAGAATGACTATGGGTTACCAATGTGATGTAGCCATGAAAAAAGCTAATGCGGTCCCAGGATGCATCAAAAGAGGTATTTCCAGTAGAGATAAAGAGGTGTTAGTACTGTTATACAAGGTGCTGGTGAAACCACATCTGGCATATTGGCTATGTCTACACTTGTTAATTTAAGTCGATTTAGCTAAGTCGACATTGTTAAGTTGACTTAACATGTCCACACTCAAAATTTAAGTTGACTTAGAGGGGACCCTACCAAATCGACCTAGAGCGTCTACACTGGATGCCTAGGTCGACTTCTAGGGGCTAGGTGGACCTTGGACAGGTCCATGGTGACCGGGGGGCACCCCTTGCAAAGTGCCAGGGGGCTCAGCCTTTGCCCCATTGTACCTAGGTACAATGGGGCAAAGGGGGACAGGGTCCCTGGTAGGGCATAGCGGGAGGGGGGCACTCCAGGCTGTGCCAGCCACCCTGGCAGGGAGGGCAGTGGGAAATCACTAAAGCCCCCTAAATCGACTTAAAGTTGACTTAGGGCTCCTCTGCATCCACACTGACTAAGTCAACTTTCTAAAGTCGACTTAACCAGCAAAGTCAACTTAAAACGAGGTTTTATAAAGTCGACTTAAGCAGCTGCTTAAGTCAACTTAAGGAAAGTATAGTGTGGACGCAGATTAAATTAAGTCGATTTAATTTGTAAGTGTAGACGCACCCATTGTGTGCAGTCCAGGTCACCTGTGATTAAGAAAGATGAATGCAAACTGGAACAGGTGCAGAAAAGGGCTACAAGGATGAGCCATGGAATGGAAAACCTGCGACTTAAAGAGCCTGGCTTCTTTAGCCTAACGAAAAGATTGATGGGAGATATGATTGCTCTCTATAAATACATCAGAGGGATAAATACCAGGGAGGGAGAGGAAATATTTGAATACAGTGCCAATGTGGACACAAGAACAAATTGATACAAACTGTCCATCAGGAAATTTAGGCTTGAAATTAGATGCAGGATTCTAACTATCAGAGGAGTAAAGTTCTGGAATAGCCTTCCAAGAGGAGCTGTGGGAGCAAAAAACCTAATAGGCTTCAAAACAGAACTTGATAATTTTATGGAGGGGATGGTATGATGGGATGGCCTAGTTTGGCAACTGACCGATTTTTGGACTACTGGTGATGGGTATACCAGTGACCTGAGAAAGGATGTTAGAGGGGTGGGTTTTGAATTATTATAGAGCATTCTTTCTTGGGTGTCTGGCTGGTGAGACTTGCCTACATGCTCAGGGTTTTAACTGATCTCCATATTTGGGGTCAGGAAGGAATTTTCCTCCAGAGCAGTTTGGCAAAGGCTCTGGGGGTTTTTCACCTTCCTCTGTAGCATGGGGCACAGCTCATTAACTAGTGGATTCTCTGTACTTTAAAGTCCTTAAATCATTATCTGAGGACTTTAATAACTCAGTCATAGGTTAGAGGTGTATTACAAGATTGGGTGGATGAGGTTTATAGCCTCCCTTGTGCAACAGGTCAGACTAGATGTTCATATTGGTCCCTTCTGACCTTAGATTTTATGGCTATGTCTACATTTAGAAAGTTAAGTCGACTGTAGTAAGTCGTCTTTATTAAGTGGACTTTAAGTCAACCCTACCAAGTCGACATAGAGAGTCTGTACTGGACTCCCAAGTCAACTTAAGGTACACTTTATCAAGACAATGTAGAAAGTCTGCACTAGACTCTTAAGTAAACTTGGGGGCTGTTGTAGGGGTGCATTGTGGGATGTGTGGCCGCGTGGCAGCAGAGAAGGTCTCCTCTCCCCTGGCCACACCTTCAAAACAGGAAGTGAGCTCAGCCTCTTCCCATTGTGTCTGGCAACTCAGAGCCTGAGCAGGTCATGGACCAGCCTCTTCTCCTTCTCTTCTCTACCTAAACCGACCTTATAGTAGAACTTTATGGTCAAGGTGTTTGGCTCTCAGATGTTTGTACAGCCAGACTCTGCCTGAGACCAGGCAGGGCCCCGATCTTGCTTGAAGTTGTTTCAAGATGGAGAGTCCCAGGCAAAAAGCCCTTAATCATTTGATTTGGAGGATGTTGGAGGGGTGCATCGTGGGAAGTGTGGCAGCATGGCAGCAGAGACAGTCTCCCCTCACCCGGCCACGCCCTCAAAACAGGAAGTGGGATCAGTACCTTCCCATTGTGCCTGGAAACTCGGAGTCTGAGCAGGTCATGGATCTGCCCCTGTTCCTGCGCTTTGTTGGCCAGCTGAGCGACACCTGCCAGATAGTGGTAAGGCTTCTTCAGCTGTGGAGCAGGCCTGTCCGGCAACACGCCAGCGCGGAGGAAGATGACAGCTTGCCCCCCGCCAAGCTGCCCCAGCAACCTGATGTGGGTACTGCACTGTGCTCCGTGCCTTGTCACTTCTGGGCATGGGAGGCCTGCAGCGACTGGTGGGAGTGGATTATCCTCACCACCTGGGATGACGACCTGTGGATGCAGAGCTTTAGGATAAGCACATGACTCCGACGCACCCTGCCTATAGACAAGCGAGTGCCCGTTGCCGTGTGGAAGCTGGCAACCCCGGACTCTGACTGCTCCATGGCCCAGCAATTTGGAATTGGGAAAGCCACCGTGGGGACCACCCTCATGCAGGTCTGCAGGGCAATCAACTGGGTCCTGCTAGCGCACCTCATCACCCCGGGCAACCTGCATGAACTCCTCGACAGCCTCACCCGACTCAGCTTCCCTAACTGTGGGGCATTGTAGATGCCACTCACATCCCCATCCGAGCCCCGGAACACTGCGCCAGGGACTATGTCAACTGCCAGGGGTACTACTTCATGGTCCTGCAGGCCCTCGTGGACCACCGTGGAATCTGCTAGAACATCTATGTGGGCTGCCTGGGGAAGGCGCACGATGCAGGGATCCTGCTCAATTCATAGAATCATAGAATAAGAGGGATGGAAGGGACCTCACGAGGTCATCTAGTCCAACCTCCTGCTAAAAAGCAGGACCACTCCCACTAAATCACCCCAGCCATGGTTTTATCTAACCGGGCCTTAAAAATCTCCAAAGATGGAGATTCTACCACCTCTCTAGGTATCCCATTCCAATGCTTCACCACCCTCCTAGTGAGAAAGTTTTTCCTAATATCCAACCTTGACCTCCCCAGCTGTAATTTGAAACCATTGCTCCTTGTTCTGTCCTCTATTACTATCGAGAACAGCCTACCTCCCTCCTCTTTGGAGCACCCCTTCACATATTTGAAGGTTGCTATCAAATCTCCCCTCAGTCTTCTCTTCTGTAGACTAAATAAGCCTAGTTCCTTCAGTCTCTCCTCATAAGTCATGTGCCCCAGCCCCCTAATCATTTTTGTTGCCCTCCGCTGGACTCTTTCTAATTTGTCCACATCCGTTCTGTATTGGGGAGCCCAAAACTGGACATTATTCCAGATGCGGCCTCACCAGTGTTGAATTTGAGTTCCAGCTCTGCGTTTCACACTGAAGTTTGTTTTTCAAGTTTTTTCTTGGAGTATGGCAACTTTCAAGTCTGCTACTGAGTGTCCAGGAATATTGATGTTCTCTTCTACTGGTTTATGTATGTTACCATTCTTGGTGTTTGATTTGTGTCTATTTATTCTTTTGCATAGGGACAGTCCGGTTTGGCCAATGTGCATAGCAGAGGGGCATTGCTGGCACATAATGGCATACATCATAGTAGATGTGCAGGTCAATGAGCTCCTAATGGTGTGGCTGATGCAGTTAAGACCTGTGATGGTGTCACTACATTCCATGTGCGGGCAGAGTTGGCAACAGGCTTTGTTGCAGGGATAGGTTTCTGGATTAGTGTACTTGTTGTATGGTGTCTGGTTGTTAGTGAGTATTTTCTTCAGGTTGATGGGCTGTCTATAAGCAAGGGTTGGCCTGCTTCCCAAGGCTTGAGAGAGTGAGGACAGGTTGTAGATCCTTAATGATTTTGTTGGAGAGATTTTAGCTGGGGGCTGTACATGATGGCCAGTGGTGTACTGTTGTTTTCTCTGTTGGGTTGCCTGGAGGTGACTTCTGGATACCTGTCTGGCTCTGATGATCTGTTTTTTCACTGTCTCAAATGTGTATTGTAGTTTTAAGAATATTTGATAGAGATTCTGTAGGTGTTTGTCTCTGTCTGAGACAAATGCAGTTGTATCTGAGGGCTTGGCTGTAGGCAATGAATCATGTATTGTGTCCAGAGTAGAAGATGGAGGAATGTATGTATGTACTTAGTCAGTTGGTTTTCAATATAGGGTGTATTAATGTGACCATCCCTTATTCGTATTGTAGTGTTCAGTATTGGTGATCTCCCAGAAAATACCATCTAAGTCAGGATGGATATAGAAGCTCCCTACACCAGCATTCCACACAAAGATGAACTGAAAGCCATCAGGAACATTTCCCTGATGATAACATGGCATGCTTGATAGTCAGTGGGCTTCTTGTGTGGACTGGTCCAGGATAAGGTTGATGGTGGGGTGGAAATTGTTGAAATCCCAGTGGAATTCTTCAAGGGACTCTTTCCTGTGGGTCCAGATGATGAAAATGACATCAGTGTAGCATAGGTAGAGGAGAGGTATTTGGGGATGAGATTTGAGGAAGCGATGTTCTAGATCAGCCATAAAAATGTTGGCATACTGTGGAGCCATGTGGGCACCATGACACTGATTTAAAGATATAAATCGTCTCCATATCTGAAGTGTTTGTGGGTCAGGACAAAGTCACAATGTTTGACTATCAAGCATGCCATGTTATCATCAGGGAAATGTTCCTGATGGCTTCCAGTTCATCTTAGTGTGGAATGCTGGTGTAGGGAGCTTCTATATCCATCCTGGCTAGGATGGTATTTTCTGGGAGATCACCAATGGATTGTAGTTTTCTCAGGAGGTCAGTGGTATCATGAAGATTGCTAGGAGTGCTGGTGTCATAGGGCCTGAAGAAAGAGTCCACATAGTCTGACAATCTTGCTGTGAGAGTTCCAATCCCTGAGATGATGAGGTGTCCAGGATTCCTGGGTTTGTGGATCTTGGGTAGCATATAGATTACCCCAGTCAGTGCTCTAGGGGTGTGTCCACGTAGATTTGTTCTTGTGCTTCTTCAGGGAGGTTCATAAGCAGATGTTGTAGTTCTTTTGGTATTCCTCAGTGGGATCAGAGGGTAGTGGCTTGGAGAATCTGGTGTTGGAGAATTGTCTGGCAGCCTTCCATTCGTATTCCAACTTACTCATGATGACTACAGCACTTCCTTTGTCAGCCTCTTTGATTATAACATCAGAGTTGTTTTTGAGGCTGGGGATGGCATTACATTTTTCATGGCTGAAGTTATGGTGCAAGTCATGCTGCTTGTCTACAGTCTCAGCCTGTGCACATCAGCAGAAACATACTATGTAAAGGTTTAGTCTGTTGCTTTGACCATGAGGAGGAGTCCATGCAGAATTATTCTTCTTGTAGCATTGATAGGAAGCTATCTGTGGGTTAGTGTGGTGTTTAATGGTGTGGTGGAAATATTCCTTGAGTCAGAGATGGCAAAAGTAGCCAGGGCTGTCCCTCGGGCCGGGGCCTGGGGCCAATCAGCCTGTCACCCCCATGCTGTGGGGGAGGGGTGGGCAAGCGGGTCATCCCAGAGAGGCCAGGCCCTGAACACCCATCCCTCCCCTGAGCCATCTACTCCACCTCCGAGAGGGAGGAGGGCCGGCCTAGAGAATGGGCTTTGCATTCCCGCCCCGCCCTACCCTGCTGCCTTTGGCTTGCTGCTGAAGGCAGTGGGGTGGGAGGGAGCAGGGCAAAGTGTGGCAGGGGGGCACATAACTGCGGGATTCAGGATGGTCGCCCCACTCACCCCCGACAAATGATGGCTCTGAAAATAGCTTCCAGGTCACTGCAGAACCATCATGTTGATGGAGTTGGTGGGGCAGAAAGAGAGTCCAGAGACAAGACAAACTCTTCTGCTGGGTTAAGTGTATAGCTGCGTAGATTTACAATATTATTGGATGAGTCAAGAGTATCAATTTGTGGTCCCTTGTGGCATGTAGGAACTTAGATAGTTTAGTGTCTTTTTTCCTCTGTAGAGAAGCAAAGTGTGTGTTGTAAATGGCCTGTCTCGTTTTTATAAAGATCAGGCACACGGACGTTTCTGAGGAAATGGCTTTCCATGAGAGTCTACACTACCGAGAGTTCTCTCTTGATCTTCTCCTGTTTGCTGTACAGTATGCTGATCAGGTGGTTCCATAATTTTTTTGAGTGTGTGAGACACAGTCTCTCACCATAGTCTGTGTAATATATAGTATGTAATGGATTTTTCACTTTCAGTACATTAGTACTGAACAGACTTCTGCATGACACTGCAGAACAAGAACTAAATGAAAACTTGACACAATCAGACCTGGGTCTGTATAGGGATTTGGAATGGTTATGGCATTAACAAAAAGTAATTGTCCCTCCTCACACATTCTCACCTTCTAATCAACTATTGTGAATGGGCCTTATCTACCCTAACTGAATAGACTTTGTTAGCACTTGCCCTCCTCATTGTAATGTTTCTCACCCATCCTTGCATGTGTGTATATTCCTCCTAACTGTAGTTTCCACTTCATACATCTGACAAAGTAGGTTGCAGCTCATGAAAGCTTATGCCAAAAGAAATCTGTTAGCCTTTAAGGTGCCATAGGACTCTTTTTTCTCTGTTTTGAGATGCAGCTATGTGTCTGCATTTGTTGAGTTCGTACATAGTATGATGCCCCTAAGCTTTGGCCATTATTAATAATAAAAACTAAACTAAAATGATACTTACTTGTACGGATAGCTCTTTAGAATTTAGCTTTGTAGAATAATTTATAGAGAAAGCATGTAGTTTAGAAATGTTTTTACTGAAAGTGTCAATTCCTTTAAAAGAAAATTATACTATCTCCTAAGCTCAACTTCAGGGCTTGCAGCAAGATTGGAAACCTCATGCCTTATAGATCACATGTATGACCTTGTCTTAGAAAAGAAATTTAGATAATGCAGAAACAAGAAGTGGTAAAATAAAAGAACTTCTGACTCTAAATCCTGCAGCCATTATTACAGATGTTATTATTTATCTATCTGTGTACATCTTCTTTCTCCAAAGTGAAAGTGTCTGAGCTCTTCATCAATGCTAATTAATTACTCCTTTACCAGTCGTGAGAAATGAAAGTTTACTTGTTCCCATTTTACTGATAAGGAATTAAGGCTTGGAGGCTATGTCTACACAAGAAAAAGTTAGGTTGACTTTGTTAAGTCGACTTAACAAGATCAACTTTAAATCGACTTGAAGTCGACCTTATTAAAGTTAACTTAGTCCACTTTGTTAAGTCAACATAACCACCCTTAAGTCAACTTAATAAAGTTGACTTAAGGATTACTCCACGTCCACACCGTCCTTAAATCGACTTAAGGAGTCGATTTAAGGGTTAAGTCAGCCTAATGAGTGATAGTTATAAAGTCAACTTAAGCTTTCATTAAGTCGACTTAAGGAATTTCTTAAGTCGACTTAGTGAAAGCCTAGTGTGGATGTGGCTTAATTTAAGTCAACTTAAGCCTCCTTAAATTGACTTAAATTGCCAGTGTAGACATAGCTGGAGACATTAAGGGCCAGAAGTTTTGAAGCCAAAAACCTCAGTTATTTTGAAAATCGTTCCATACATGTCATAATGGGAGCTACTAAGATGAGAGCCCTTTTTGGTGTCTACATGGGAGATAAATTCTTCTAAAAAATCGGTCTCCAATTGTGAGTGTTCAGCACCTGAAAATCCAGCTCTATAAATAATTAATTAATAATAATAAAAATCCACACCATGTGACTTGGTCAAGGTCACACTGGTAGCCTGTATCCAAAGTAGGAAATGACCTAGATTGCTACAGTCCCAATCCACTGTTCTAACCACAGGACCATTCTGCCTTGTGTTATTTCTGTTTTTATCTTTTTTTCTTATTGTTTGTATGTTGCCAGTGGTATATTAGGTGCTTTACAGAAGGTTCTGAAGACAAGTCAGAGCTACACTCCAAAGAGTTTACAATTTCAATAGACAATCACAAACAAAGGCTATGTCTACATTGGTAATTTAAGTCGACTTAGTGTGTCCACACTTAAAAATAAAGTCGACTTAAAGGGGAACTTAAAAAGTCGACCTAGAGCATCCACACTGGGCACCTAGGTCAACTTCTAGGGGCTTAGGGGGACCTAGGGGAGGTCCACGGGTGCAAGGGGGGCACCCCTTGCCCAATGCCAGGGGGCTCAGCTTTTGCCCCATTGTACCTAGGTACAATGGGGCAAAGAGGGACAGGGACCTTGGCAGGGCATAGGGGCAGGGTGGGAAGGGCTCTGCCCTGCCAGGTGCGGGGGCATGCCATGCTCCCCCTGTGCCCCGCCTCCCAGCAGGGAGGACATTGGTGTAGCCCTGGGGTAGCCCTAAGTCGACTTAGGGCTACCCCACATCTACACTGGCTTAAGTCGACTCTAGGGAGTCGACTTAAGCCTTAGGTCTACTAGGAAGGTGGTTTTATAAAGTCAACTTAATTTAAATTAAGTCAACTTTATTTTCTTTAAATCAACTTAAGCAGGTTGCTTAAGTCGACTTAAGGAAACTGTAGTGTAGACGCAGGGTAAATTAAGTCAACTTAATTTACCAGTGTAGACGCAGCCAAAGAATGGGAATGGGAAGCATGAAAAGCAGTATGATTGAATGATATTAATTTAAGTACTACTGTTAATTTTAAGAGTTTTGCTTATCAAGTTTGGTGTTTTATTCTGAGATGCCTGTTATTAACTCTTGAAGGGAGAGGGGACCCCTAAGGTTCACAGGTCTTGTGAAAAAGGGGCATTTATTTTACTTTATTGAGATTAATAATTTTCTGGCTCTAGTTTGTATATAGAGCTCCTCCTGAACTCAGAGAAAACTTTGAACATCGAACAACTTCAGAGTTAAGCATATTTTGATTAGGCACTTAAATGCTGAATGTTGAATGTTGGCTTGTGGTGGATAAAGAATGAGTTCATTTACAAGAAGTTTGAGCCTGAAATTAGTCCCTGAAAGAAATTCCATTTTCAATAATTACATTATACAGATTTTGCTGCAGGAATAAGAATAGATGCATTGTGTAATCAGTGAGCTTTAAAAGTATATCTGTACTTAACTTCATTGTGTGTGTTTGTGCTGTTGAGATATAGTGACAAAAATCCTTGCAATAGATAACAAAAATGGAACACAATCTGCCAGAGAGGAAAATTCCAAGCATTTCACTTTGACTTAGCACTCTGGTAAGTTGGTTGTGATTAAATAAATGGATAAGAAGAATCTGTTTAAACTGCTGGTAGTGCATACAATTAAAACTATGATTGCTGGTGGCAGACTGGAAACTAAAGCTTTGGTTGCAAACAAACCCCAATACTTCTGTTACACTAAACAAGAGTTTAGAAGCTCTATAAAATTTTTGCTTTCTTGAATTTTAACAGGTAATCACTGATAAAGGTGATGACTCTTGACAGACTATTTTATCTGAGAAACAGCAATTCCACAGGTAAATGAACACCTAAGCACCCAGTAAACAGTAGTTAGGGAACAAATTAAGAAGATAGGTTGGTTGGGGGGGGGGTGTTGTTTGTTTGCTTGGTTGGTTTTGGTCTTTACTTATAAAATATTTCTTGTGTTCTATTGCCAGCTATAAATACTAGAATATAAATCTATATTTATTAAGGAACTGCAGATCTTTTTTTTTAAGAAAAATATATTATAAAGAGCTTAACATATGACATATTTTCTACCACATGAAACAGGTGGCAGATAATTGGATTTCTGGTTGGCTGATCCTGTTATAAATTGAAAAAAAGTTAAACACAAAAGGACAGAATATTTATGATAGGGACAGTGAAGTGCTCTGATATATCCCGATTAAAGGGTTTCTCATTTGAGGCCTCTAACTTCAGTGGGTGAAGGGAAAAGTGCAGTCAAATTAGATAAAATAGATTAGAATCATGGATATTACTGTAAAGTTGTAGCATTTTATGTTTTTCCCTTTTTATGGTTCCATGGCTATAAAATCTGAGCATCTATTTTTCACAGCATAAATGTCTACGCAAGGTGCCAGGCCCTATGTGAAAAGGTGTTGGGGGGTCAACCCCCTTGTCCGCCCCCTGTCATGCTAGTGTATCTAGCAGAAGGGCAATGGATTGCTTGAGGGGAGGAAGCTGAACAGAGGCCCAAATTGAGCAGCTTCCCTGGAGAGTAATTAACCTAAGAGTGGCAGCTGTCAAAGAAGCCCTAGAAGAAGGCTTATAAGCCAGACGAGAGAGTTTAGGAAGAAAGAGTCAGGGGATGGATAGAAGGATTGACAGTCTCACTGACCCTGAGCAGCCCCTGCAAGGACTGGCCAGGCATGGCATGGTATAGTGGTGGGTATTTAAGACACATGCTGAAAATAAAGCATGGGTGACTGCAAATCGGTAGCTCAATGCCAGAGCTGTAGGCAGCCCCCATTTTCTGGCCAGGACTCTGGCCATGGACAGTTTCCAGTCATGAGATGAGGCCCACCCACTCCAGCACTTGGCAGCATCGTGAACTTCACACCACTGCCCGGTGCTGCAGTGGGTGGGCCTCATCTCCAAGTGGGTGGGCCTGGGCCCACCCCTGGCTACACCCTTACTCCATGCATCCTTTTGTTGGTCCAGAATGGGACGGAGGAGCAGGACAGTGAATAGCTGACCTGCTATACCTTACCAATACTCATCACATCTTACTTCAAATACCTTCCTTTTCTTTTCATTTTGAGCCTTTGTCAGTCATGCGTTTTAAATGCTATTGTTTGCAATTTGTATATTTGGGATTCTGCAGCTCAAGTGCTGCATTATTTCCACTTAATCATTTTTCAGTTTTCCACTAGTGAATGAAAGAACCAGTGAAGGTTAACAACATACCCCCTTTGCCCCTCAAACCTCCAGTCACTGTCTATTGCCTTTCTTTTAGCTCCACTCTATTATCAACATTTTTACTAAATATATCTAAGCTCTGGATTTGCATTGCCCTGAGCTTTATACCATTATGTGCAAAGTGCATGTAAAACACCACCTGACCAGAATGGCAGAGCTTAATAGCCGTTATGCACAGGTATAAATGACTGTGAAAAACACAGGGAAATGGTGTAACGTTCCCCTTCTGCTATCTAGGGTTCCTCTGTTCCTCCTCTATAACCACACCTGGAGCCCGACTTACACTGCTTTGCCAGATGACCACCCACTCCTGGGTCAGCCCACACCAGCCTTTTGTGTGTAATCAGTCCCAGACAGTGGGCTTGCACTCTCCAGTCACTCAAGGGATGAGCCCCCAGCAAGTACACTCAGTTTCCAGATGCCACACTGGAAACTTCCATCCTGCAGGGCTCGGGACCCTTCCCAGTTACCTACAGGCTCATAAACAATGCTTTGCTAGTTTATCAAAGAAACTGGAATGCAACCAATTGTTGCTCATTCACCCTCTCTAAAGTTCACACAGCTTTAGATAAAACAAACATTAGTTTATAGATTAGAACATGACTTTAAGTGAGTATATAGCAAATCAATGCACAATCATTTAATAAAGCAGTCTGAAGTTAACCAGTAGCAAATTAAAATATGACACATTCTAAGCTAAAATTCACTGTTCAGTCTTGCTCTCTAGCTTACCCACATGTATAGCCACTGATGGTTTTCAGCCAGTCTTTAACCTTCTGGCTGTGTAGATAGGTTCATTCCTTTTGAGTTGTTTCAAGATGGAGATTCTCTGGCAAAAAGCCTCTAACAGTTCCAAGTGTGACCATATCAACCCTCACTTCCCTCCTCCTTCTTCTTCCAGATCATCATCTTTGCTCAGAAAGATGGGATATCTCCCCTTCTCCAGGCAAGGTGCTACGGACATTTAGCTAGTCTATTGTCATTGTTATTTTCTCTGGATGTGTGCTTGCAATGCTGACTGGGAGACGTATGAAATACATGGGAACATGTTACACATCTGTACACATACATGATGCTGTAGGAAAAACGACACCATAACAACATGCAGAGCATGTTATATGCATTCATAAAGGAACCTCTTGCACAGCATATGTGGCCTCAAACCGTACAATTACATTGCAAAAGTGAACAGAAAAGTTACACCGATCATACTCCAGGAGGCATACTCCTGTGACAAATGGAGAATCACAACTCTACCAGTTAATATCAGTACTAAGGCATTGACATTGGTTCACCAATTAAACAGTGCACCAAGTTATCGCTGAATAACTTTGAGCTATCTTTGAACTGCAGTGTATGTGTGACATAATGTCTCAGCATAAAATAATCAGGCCATTGTAGATATTCAACCCCCTTGATTTGGATGGTCCTATACATATATAGTTGAAACAGAGCCCACAGATATGGAGCTGATGAATGTACAAGGGAGAAGCAATGTGTTCTTCTCCTTAGGTGCTTACCCCTATGGAGAGGGCTTAAAGTATTTGTCAGAGTGAGTATGCCAGGGCTAGGTGTAAGGGAGGCTGGGGAGCACTCTCTCTCTCTGAACATATCTGGTATGTTCTCTTTAGACCATGGAAATACGCAGTGTGAAGTCTGTGTAGGACTTACTATGTTACAGTGGCTTAATGGGAGCATAAGTAAAAGTGATTATGACTTGTCCACATTTATTATGTACAAGCATAATAGATCTAGACCAGTAATCATAGACATTGGAAGGGACCATAAGATGTCATTGAGTCCGTTCCCCTGCATTCCCCAAGTACCATTTTAAACCATCCCTGTCAGGTATTTGTCTAACCTGCTCTTAAAAAAACTTCCAATGATGGAGATTCCACAACCTACCTAGGCAACTTATTCCAGTGGTTATATACTTGGTGCTTTACCAGGGCCAGTTTCAGAAAGCTGAAAACAATTAGGAGCCAGAACAGCTGAGAAGAATAACTTAAGCAGAAAAGTGTGAATGATAATTGGTAATCATTTAAGAACACCGTGCTAGATGTCCCACAATCAAAAAAAGTTTGTACTGGTTTAAAAAAAAAAAGTTCTAGAAGTAAAGTGAAAGCAGCTATAAAACAATCATATAAACAAACCAATGGAAGAAAGGGACAATTGATATAAATGAGAGGTAAGAAATTGTAGAAAATTATTAAGGGAAACAATTGGGCACAAGGAGATCTCTGTGGCAGGACAAGGACCAGGATTGTTTTAAATATCTCATGAATAAAAAAGAATCCTGATTATGGCATCGGTCCATTACTAGTTAAATGTAAAAAGCTTTATCACCACATCATGAGACTATATCCTCTGCTTTTCCCCTTAATAGAGAACAGAAAACTTTATTGAATACATCTTTCTTTTCTGATTTTTTTGGATAAATTTAGCATTTCCAGATAGTAATAAACAAATGCCATTGTTAGGATTCTTTTTATTACTAATATATTTTATAGTTTTATTCTCAAAGATTACTGCTAATGGTTCCAAGATGGCTTCAGCCAGTTCATGCATCCCAGGCTAGCCACTGAACAGAGATTCCTTTGGGATCTCATCAGCAGGTTAAGTCCTGCTCTCTCCCTGTGTAGATATTTTCAATTGAGCACAACACTAGAAAGGTGGGTTGGGGCCAAAGTCAAGCCAAGGTGACTGGCCTATTTACTTCCTGTGATAGTGGTGTTACTTGTTTACCTGGTGGATCCGAAGGAAGACTTGGCCTTTTTATATTGTTCTTATTACCGGTTCCATTGTTGAACATGAGATAAGGAATAGACACTCTGTTCCCACTACATGTGCTGCTGACGGATCTGGTACATATGATGTTGGGCGCCTCTCCATTGCTGCTGCTGTCATTTCTAAGCCCAATGGATGGTGGCAGGAGGGTGGATATAGAACTTGTTAGCTGAACTCCTGCAACACTGCTTGAGCCAGCTAACTGAGTCCCATTTCTGGAACCATTTGCTTGTCATCCTGCCAAGTCCCAGGTGTCTAATAAGAGATTGGCTTAGCTCCCCAAGACTGCATATTTTGCAATACTGGTATAAGCCTTTAACTAGAAAGGCAGCTAAAAGCAATGCCCAAAAACACAGCCTGATACTGGTACACATTTGCCAGGTTGCAGAGTGCTGATAAAACTGTGATTATTGTTTTCTCCAGCTGAGAGGTCAACACCAGAGACAGAAGTTGCATTTTCTATCTTTGCTGTTCTTTTCTTTCCCCTTTTGTGTGTGTTTGTCTTTTAGGAAACAGGATTGTACTGTAATTACGGCAATGACAAGAACTCTATCCCATCTCAAATTACTTTTTCTCCTCTCTTCCAAAAAAGAATTGTTATTACTGCCTTTAATACCATTTAAAAGACTGTCAAACAAGAGGTTTTTCTTTATAAAAACTGTACCATGAAAGGGAAAGGGAACAAGAGATATAGTTAAAATGAAAGTCTTAATACTTACATTTCAAATGTCTTTCCTTCATTTTTGTATCTTTAATAAACAGATAGTGAGATTTTTAGTGGTGTGGTTGCATTGGTACTTAGAAAGCTATGGTTTTTGTATACCAAACCCAGAACCTTGTTGAAAACTATTTAACATTGGACAGTGTGAGAGAGTCATGTTAACACCTTTCACTCTTTGGAGCTCCAGTGAACCATATTCTCTCTCATGTTATTCGTTGTTATTTGTGTGCTTTTTCCTTTTAGTGGCTGAGAACAACAAAGAAAAAAGTAGCACATTATAAATTGATTGAATGAGTGACATGTTCAATAAAGTTCTGTCAATTCAATTTTCTATAAGTTCTTACTTTCTATCAAGAAGTACAATTGATTGAAGCTCACATATATTGTTAAACATGGCAGATTGTGACTCAGTAGGTGAGGTGCAAAAGTGACTGGGTAATCGAGAGTTAAGGCTGCCCTAATATGAAGGCTGCCGATCACGTCATGGGACACCATGGCACCAAGACTGGATTAAAGCAGGGGCTATATGGGGCTGCAGGTCCTCAAGTAAAGAGGGGCCCCATGGTCTCCCAAATATCTGGCCCTATCTGGCTTCTGGTGCTCTACCTTGCCCACCTTTGGCCTACCTGCCCCGTCCCCGGGCTGGGTGAGCAGTCTGCTCCAGATCAGCCAGCTCGGGGCAGGGCAGGAGTGCCCCGGATGATGGCCCCTGGCCCGCAGCCCCTCTGGAGCTGCCCCTACCCATGCTGGCCAGTAGGCCCCTTTCCAGTCCCTCACAACAGCATGCCTCCTCCTGCCCTCCACAGCAGCACCAGCCTATGCCACCCTACGCTCCCTCCGCCCCCATCAGTGCTGGCCCGTGGCTCCCCCGCCTCCTGCAGCAGTGCTGGCCGGGGCCCTGGAGTCTCTAGCCCCGCCCCCTAGCACTGGTGGGGCCAGTGCCCCACTCCTCAGGCAGGGTTCCACTGGAATGAGGGGACCCCAGAAGGGTGGACAGCCCCAGGCCCTCCCAGGCCTTGATCCAGCCCTGCATGGCATCCAGAAATCAGTGTGGCATAGGGAGGCTTCCTTAGTCTTGTCCTGTTTCACAAGGCAACAGCAGCAGGATGGAATAGTGGAATTGCTTTTGATGCACACCAGATTTAGAAATCTTAATCTGAAAATGTAAAATCTTTGGTATACATATAAGGAAAATAGTTGCTGTAACTATTTTGTGAACATAAAGAAACTAAAGTAAACTTTCTTGGTTTGATTATAGCATCTGTTTTTCTTCCTTCAACATGCAATTATTAAATTATTTTATTTACTTCAGTGGGGATTTTTTAAAGACTATGAAAAAAAAAATTCCATGTGTTAGTGTTCAGCTCTGCATTCCCATGTATTGTGTTGCAGCACTGTAAATTGGAATTGTAAAAATGAATTTCCAAAGGGGTAGCCGTGTTAGTCTAGTGCAGAAAAACAACAGAGTCCTGTAGCACTTTAAATGACTGACAGATTTATTTATCACATGAGCTTTCGTGGGAGAAAATCCCACTTTGTCAGATGCTTTGAAGATGGGAAACTTACAGAATGGGGAGAAATTAAATGCAGGGGAATGTATGACATAGGATTAGGTCAGGCTGTAACAGCAAATCAAAATAAGTATTAGGATTCAAACACTGGGGCACAGCACATAGAGGAAGGTGAGGTCAAATCATCTGTTGTAATGAGAGAAAAATCCATAGTTCCTGTTTAACCCCAAGGCAACTGAGTCAAATTTGCATATAAATTCGAGTTCTGCAGTTTCTCTTTGAAGCTGTGATTTCTTATTCATCTGTTTCAACACAGCTATTAGCAAGTCGTCAATGGAGTGAGCAGAGAGATTGAAGTGTTCCCCTTCTGGTTTTGTAGTGTTGCAATTTCTGATGTCAGATTTGTGTCCATTTATTCTTTGGCACAGAGATTGTCCTGTTTGTCCAATATATAAGGCAGAGGGGCATATAAGTGCTTAGTTTGAACTAACCGGCACATTGACCTTAATGCAATTGACTAATTCAAACTGAGCAGGTGCCATGCATGGCACTTGCTTAGTTTGAACTAGCATTCTAGTGGGGGCCATGCTAGTTCGAATTAACTTAATTTGAACTAACTTTAGTAAGTGTAGACATAGCCATATTGTCTTGTATATAATAAGCAGTGCTTTTTTTTGTGATGGTACAGACTGGTACGGAGAACCGGCACATTTTTTCACAGCAATGAGGTCCTGGCTCCTTCTGCCACTACCAGGGACCCCAGATCGCTGGCTGGGGCCAGATCTGGTGGCCTAAGGCTAGGGTCAAGGCTGGATCAAGCTCCTGCCACCATGGCCCAGCACCGCATCCCCAGCTGAGAATGGGGCTGCGTCAGGCTGAGTACCAGCACTTTTTTTTTTAAACAAAAAAAAGCACCGATTATTAGAATTTAGAGTCCAAAACCAGTAACAAAATAATGAAAGTTGATTTTTTCGTAACCTACAAACTGAATTATACAATTAACATTAGCATTGATATGCTAAACTCTTATTTATTCTTTAACTTTTACAGATGTAACAATATTTTACTTTAGCTGAAAGAAATGTTATTCTTTTTCAGTGTTCCAGAAGAAAACAATGGTTTCGCTAAACCATGGTTACATACCTTAGCTGGTTTTTATAACTGGAAAAAAAAATGCTGTTTTATGCTTTCAGTGCTAACAGGAAAAGATGCATTGATTGCTTTCTATCACCATCTAGAAGTCTGTGATTAAATCTAGACAATTGGTGGCATTTCAACACTGCATTTCTTTTGTTGTTTCATTTGCAGGTTGTCAGCAGCCAGCCATCCCCTGGCACCTCAATGTGACCTGGACTCCAGTAGCTCTGAGGAGTTCTATCAGGCAGTACACCATGCTGAACAAACCTTCAGAAAGATGGAAAGTTACTTGAAGCAACAGCAACTCTGTGATGTTATCCTGATTGCTGGGAGCCGTAAGATACCTGCACATAGGTAGGGAATAAAAACATAGCATTGAAACAATTAAAATAAACATCTTGGACTCAATTATCTGTCCACCTGCCCATTGTATTGCCACTTAGGCATATGCAAAGTGGATGCAAAACTACCAATCTGATTTTAAAACAAACAAGGAGTCCTGTGTCACTTTTAAAGACTAACACATTTATTTATTGCATGAGCTTTCATGGGAGAAAATCTCACTTTGTCAGATGCTTTGAAGAAGGGGAATTTACATCTTCAAAGTGTCTGGTGAAGTGGGATTTTCTCCCATGAAAGCTCATGTGATAAATAAATGTGTTAGTCTTTAAAAAGACACAGGATTCCTTGTTTGTTTTGCTGAACTAGACTAACACGGCTACCCCTTTGGAATTTGTCAATCTGATTTTAGTTTTTTATATCCACTTAAAATTCATTTTGCTCAAATAAAAACACCCGTACAAGTGAATGAGTGAAGATCAATCCCTACAGGTGTCTCTTCCTGACAGTAGGTAATATTTATGCTTGTGTTAAGTCGTGACAGATTTGTAAATTTAAAAAAAAAAAAAGTTAAATCAAAATATGGATGGAGAGGAATAATTTTGAGTACTGGCCTTTTCCTGATCTGTTAACCTGAATGGTCAGAAAGTATACATTAAAAATAGAAGACTTACTCGCTCATTTTATCACAATTATGCATGTAAAATGTATTGCCATTATAAATTACAAAAAATAACTGAAGGCATTGCATTAAGTGGTCTTCTTATGAGGCAACAGGCCTACAAGATGGGATTTTTAGGTTGTGGCTTTCAGTTACAGCAGAAAATACTCCCCCTTCATTGAGGGCTTAATTTGAGTAATAATCTCTGGTTTTGTGGCAGCCAACAGGCACTCATGGTGGGGGAAAATACTGGGCTGGAAAACATCCCCCAATGTATTTCTGTATTCAACAACTTATTTGTACTGTAATCAACCTGTGGAGTTGGAGGGCCATTACAAGAAACACCTCATTACTTTACACTTACATAGACAGGGCACAGAGGTACGGATTGTGTGGTGTGATGTCATTGTCTCTTTATGCAGTGCAAAAAAGGCTGAAAAATACAGAGAAAAATACAAGAACCGTGCAAGGAATATGAAAGACAGGGAAAGTCAGAACAATGATTGTTAAAGTATTATAAAAACCTAAATGGAAAGGATATTTCTTCTTAATATCACCTTCTCCATTGTATCTCAGTAAATGACATGCTGAACAAATGCAAGGGAATAAGATGCAAATTACCTATCAGTGATGATTGAGAAATAGATTCTCCCTTTTAGTCCCCATCAGCAATTGTGAAAGTATCCCAGAACACTCCATCCCCTTCTCAGTGCTCTTTCACCTTTCTAGGACCCTGCTTAGGCAACCTATTAATATCAGCACAAGCCTATAATCTACTTGCAAGCAAACTCCCCAACAATTTTATATATTGAATTGACAATCCCACTGTTTCTCATAACCCTTCCCGTCAACTAACTCAGCTCCAGCATTTCTGTCACCACTGAACACGTTATTCACCCTCCAGACATTTAGGCTATGTCTACACTCAGCAAGTTAGGTCGACTTTCTTAAGTTGACTCTCTAACATTGACTTTAAGTTGACCTTATTAGGTCGAGTTAGAGAGTCTACACAAGACTCTTAAGTCCACTTAAAGGTGCCCCTATTAAGTTGACTTAGAGAGTCTACACTAGACTGGAAGCCCCAGACGAGGAAGCCATGGGCGGCTCGTCCTGGTGAGAGACAGCCCTGCAAGGCTGGCTCTCCCCAGGACCAAGAAGCCGGAGGCGTACGCTGGCTGGCTCTCCCCTGGATGAACCGCCCATGGCTTCTCAGTCCCCCAGACGAGCTGCCTGCGGCTTCCTGGGGAGAAGGGAGCCTCCAGGGCTCTCCAGCCATGGTTCCAGTGGGGGATTCCCTCTTGCTGGAGCCCTGGCTGGGGAGCAGTTCTCCCCAGGACTACGGCCCCTCTTGCAGGGAAGCCACGGGTCTGAGGAGAAGGGAGCAGGGGCTCGCCTGGGGACAAGGGAGCCACTGTGGCTCCCTTCTGCCAGGGAGCCATGCAGGGCTCCCTTGTCCCCCCCACCCTAGGTCAACCAAATCGACTTAGGGCATCTATACTGGCTAAGTCGACTTAATAAAGTCAACTTAAACACTAGTACGAATTAAAACGAGATGTTATTAATTCGAACTAGTTTTTCCTTAATTCAATTTAAGGAGCAGCTTAAGTCGAATTAAGGAAATCCTAATGGAGATGTGGAGTAAATTAAGTCGACTTACACCTGCTTAAGTCGACTTAATTTAGAAGTGTAGTCGCACCCTTAGAGCTGATGTTCACATGTAGCTGGGCTGTCCAGAACCCTTTCCTATTGAGGTGTGAGTGCCACAGGGGGAGAGAATCATAGATGAATCTTCACATCTACCCTCTCTCTATAGGATTACAGTACTCTGAGATGAGCTCATACATAGCTCATGACCCAAAAGGATACATAAGGGCTGGTTTTCACTTACACTAAGACCTTCTAAATTACACCCATTTAAGACCCCTTTTCACTATCTGCAGTGTAAAAGGTCTCTAGAGTAAATGAAAATTAGGTCTTTAATCCTATATGGTTATTACTTCTCTAAAAGTTACTTGATTGGTGCCTAACTATCCATCTTTAAAACATGGATAAAATTGGGACGGGAGGGCATAACTCATCTAACACTTGACCCACATTATTAGACTGTATTAATTTTAAAATATATAAGGTGCATGTACTGTATCATCTCATTTTTGCCACAAAATACGTTAAATTATTGAACGTACATCTGTGATCCAAGGCATCCCTGTATTCACACCCCACACACTACTGCTCTCTTTTTGGGGCGGGGAGGGGGGCAAAATATGCATTTTAAAAGCTGATTACAATGTCAATGTAAAATATGTTTCACTGCTGTATGTAGAATTACATATTCTCATTAATATTGGGCTTTAAAATCTGTGACTAAATGATGTTTAAACCAAGCTTGTCAGGGCAAGTTGAAAAACAAGTTTTCTTCAGAGAAAGGAAGAAAGCCAACACTTCAGACCAGTTATGGCCCCAATTCATTGGAATATTCATTTTTATCAGAGATTGCAGCAGAAAAAGATAATGTGCATAGTGGCAACTACCAGCAGGAGAGGAACCAGTACGGAGCCTTATTTACCAGACTTCATGGGTCCCTTACTCAGTATGAAATAATGAAGTATATTCTCATAGACTCATAGGCTATGTCTACGCTTACTAAAATTAGTTGGAATTAGTTAGTTCGAATTAATTCAAACTAATTTTAGTTAGTGCGAATTAACTTAATTTGAACGAACTAAAATTAGTTCGAACTAAGCAAGTGCCATTCATGTTACTTGCTTAGTTTGAATTAGTGATTTCCATTGATTTCAATGGGCTGGTTAGTTCGAACTAAGAAATTAGTTCGAACTAACATGGCCACATTGGTTAATTCGAACTAACTAGTTCGAATTAACCCTTACTTCTAATATCCTATTCGAAGTTATTAGTTTGAAGTAAGGAAGCCCTAAATTTGAACTAATTAAAGCCTAGTGTAGCCATGGCTTTAGTTAGTTCCAATTAAGATTCCTTAATTCGAACTAACTTGCCAGTGTTGACATAGCCATAGACTTTAGAAAGACAACAGAGACCTGTGGCACTTTTAAAGATGAACAGATTTATTTATCGCATGAGCTTTCGTGGGAGAAAATCCCATCGCGAAAGCTCATGCGATAAATAAATCTGTTAGTCTTTAAAAGTGCCATAGGACTCTGCTGTCTTTCTACAATAGACTAACACAGCTACCCCTTTGGAATTTGACTCCATAGACTTTAAGTATATTTGAGGGTACTAGTTAGAAGAACATGTTTCAAAGTTTCACAAGACTATAAAGAGAGAGGGAGCAAACCCCTAAGGTACCTTCACTTTAAGTAGATAAACAAAGGGATTTGATTCTGGGAAGACTGTGGAGAGAGAAGAAACATCTTGAACAAAGGCTGTTTCTTGCTAGATTGTTTTAGAGTTTTAGACAAATGTTTTCACTTTTAATTGATAATCATCTCTACTTTTATTTTCTTTTACTTGATACCACTTAATCCATGCTCTTTTGTTAATAAACTTGTTTTACTTTCATTAGAAATCACCAGTACTGGGGTAAGTTCAGTAAAATGTTGCTTCTAGTGTTGGAATATTAGTATACTGTCTCTACAGAGGCAGCAAATCTAATACTTTTCTGTAAGGGTACAGTGAGAGTGACTGATCCCTCCAGATAGGAATATTTGGGGCTGGAAAAGTAGTAAGGTCAATCAATATTCAAGGATCAACTATGTTTGTCAAAGACAGGATGCAGTTTGTGGACTGC
This sequence comes from Pelusios castaneus, assembly GCA_007922175.1. NCBI lineage: Eukaryota > Metazoa > Chordata > Testudines > Pelomedusidae > Pelusios > Pelusios castaneus. The sequence continues at coordinate 3,860,058 of ML685832.1, forward strand.
TGGCAGACTCTTGGGGTTGGAGCACTGAACCAAAGTTGAATAGTCACAAGACACTTAGGGTTACAAAACAGATGTTGACTGAATCCCTTAATGGCTCGAGTGAACCCCAAGCATCATAACATCCAATCCATTTTCTTGCCAATTTTAGATTCTTCAAATTGAATACAAACAAGGACTGACAGAGAAGTCTGTCACTAGAAAGTCTTTTGTTAGTTCAGTCCCATCTAGTTCAGTCTCATCTTTCTACTTGTTTTTATTTTGAAGACAAATGTGCATATTTGTATTCATACTTACCAGTGGTAAATTTAATTTCACATGTGTCATCCCAATTCTACAGCATATCTAAATCCCTTTGGAACTGGAAAAGAACTTTAATAAATATAAGATTGACCATGAAATAAATACCAAATCTTGTTTAGATTTACCAGGAAAGCTACAGACAACCTTGAATATAATTTCTGGTTTCTCACTGGTCTGCAGACAAAGGATCAAATCTGTTTCCACTAAAATGGATGGCAAAAACCACTGCTAAATTAAATGGGAATAGGCAAAGGCCCCCAAACACATTTGAACCCCTTTCTTTTCTTATACAGGGAAGCAGTTCAGTGTTTTACAGATCCACACAGTTGCAAACCACATTTTCCTTATGAGTTCAGTGTACACACAGTCTACCAATATAATCAACATTTTAATATTACAAAAATATTCTAAATATAATAGTATATACCACTTCTTAAGGTCGACCTAAGACTTAAGTTGACCTTATTAAGTCGATTTGAGCCAGTGTAGATGGGGAATAGCCCTTAAGTCAACCTAATTGGCCACCAGGTCCCCTCGCAGAGTTCTTGGCTACTCCTCCGTCGATCTAGCACCTGCCAGTATGGACGCAGGGATGTGGACTCTCTAAGTCGACTTAACAAGGTCGACTTTAGGTTGACTTAAAGTCGATCTATGAGTCTATGGTGATTGGGGAAGGGTCCCAGTCCCCATAGGACGGAAGTTCCCAGTGTAGTGTCTGGTGGCTGGGGGTGCTTACGTGGAGATCATTCCTAGAGTGGCCAGAGGGCTCACACCCTCTGCCTGGGACCGAATACATGCAGGAGCCTGGTGTGGACTGACTCAGGAGTGAGTGGTCACTTGGCAAAGTGGAGTAAGTTGGGATTCAGGAATGGAGATTGGGGGAGGGGGGTCACCTTGGCACACTGGACCAGATTCTGGAATTGGGCTGTCACAGCCCTCATCCTGGTTCTGGGGCACAGGAAGGCCGTTTTGTGGTCACTGCCTGTGTGTGGGTCTGTGACTGAGAGGTCCTGGTCATCTTCACCTGTCTCTGTTGCCACTCACCCATCATGATAAAACTTTTGTTGATGAAGGTGGGATGGAAATTCTTCCCGTGAAAGAAGCTTGAGCATGAGTAGTTTAATGAGGAGAAACCATTGCGAATTAGCAGCCACACAAATCTTGGTGGAAGATGCTCCTGTCTGGTGACAAGGAAGCTAAGATGACTAGAGGTTTTTCTTCTGTCACAATTTTCATCTGCTCTCTCAGCCATTGATAGGTAATCCAATTTCATCTGTTTGCTCTGCCATTGAACTCTTGAGGTCTTGGGCTGCAATTTCATCTGGTAAATCACCTTCATTCATACTGCCATGGGTACCCTTATCAGGAGTGCTAGTCTTCCAACTGCATCAGTCTTCGGGTCTTTAGCACACATAAGCTTCTTCAACATGTCAAGTTGGCAACCCACGGAGAAGATCTGTGTATATGTGCCTGTAAGAAACAGTCTTGGAGATCATATTATGTGCTCAGTACTTGCAGAGCTTATAAACTCTCCGGGCGCATAGAATTTATGAATTCCTCAAGTGTGCTGTCTACATCCCCATACTGAATAAAATGGCACACAGACTTCCTTGAAAAAGCAGTATGAAATGGTGTTTTAATTATTGTGAAAAAAATTTATAACGGGTGACAAGCTGTGCCACATAGTGAATATGCTTTGTTACAAATATATTTTACAACACGTTAAAGACATTCAGAATTATTCTCTAATAATTATTATTTAAAGTAATGGGCAATTTCCATCTTTTGGGTTTGCTTTATAAAAAAGCAAATCAAGACAATGGAAAATATCGCTATAAAATAAACTCTTGGAGAACTAGTATAAAATAGCTTGACTTGTATTCCGAACTCTTATTACCACTTATATGCTTTAAGATAAAAGGAAAAGCATAGACTTTAAGGTCAGAAGGGACCTTTATGATGAGCTAGTCTGACCTCCTGCACAACACTGACTATAAAACCTCACCCACTCACTCATATAATAGATCGCTAACCTATGACTGAGTATTGAAATCCTCAAATCATGGTTTAAAAAACTGTAAAGACTTTAAGGTACAGAGACTCCACCAGCAAGTGACCCATGCCCCATGTTGCAGAGGAAGATGAAAAACCTTCAGGGCTTCTGCCTTTTTTCCCCTTAAAAATATCTAGACAACCCAGAACAAAACAAAATCCATTGTTTTCATTTCTTAATTTTTTCTAACTTTTTAATAAACAAATCATCAGTGGCATTAATTATATTCAGAACAAAAAAAGGTACTCATAGGAATACATTACTCCAAATGAAACGAATTAGATGAAAAATGATTATCCTAGCAATGATTCTTCCTTGATTTTTCTGAATCCAAGCAGTGGCCTCTCTGGATGATATACTCTGAATGTTTTTTAGATTTCATTCCTGGTAATATTTTTCCATCTTGATAATATACTGTTGACTCCCTTTGAACATGACTTTTTCCCTTGGAGGGAAAGCTGTTTCTAATTTGCAGATTGTCCAATAACAGGCCCACATGCACTAACTGGCTGTTATGTAAGTCCTACTGTAAAATGGATGATGCTTCAAGGGCTATTCTTTGGGTACTAACTCTCCAAAGAGGAAAAGAATATGGATTCAAAATAGAAAATCTTCTCTAGTTGGAAATGCACTTGCCAGATACTTGTTACAGCTGCTTTTCACTGTTCTGGTTTCTCAGAAAGCTTTAAAGTTTTAACATGTGCAATTGCTTTGCTGAATCTGAACCTGGAGTATTTTACCTGCTCCTCAGCTAAGCAGGCTATCAGTATAATCATTTAACAAAGAGATGATAAGGGGAGTGGCAAAGCAACCAAGTGTCATAACTGTAAGCAAAAAGCAAAAGAAATTGAAAAAGTAGGAAGACCACCATAACAGGCATTGCCTAATGGGTGAATAAGTGAACTAGAAATCAGAACTTTGGCTGTAGAAATAACCCAGAAGTTCAGAATTTCAGAGCTACTGGATATGTGAGCACTATGGCTATGTATACACATAAACCATTGCAGCACTTCAGTGTAGACTCTCACTACAGTGACAGGAAGGGTTCTTTCATCACTGTAGTTAGTCCACCTCCCCAAATGGTGGTAGCTAAGTTGATGGAAGAATTCTTCAATCAACCTGGTGCTGTCTGCAGTAGGGTAGAATTAGCATAGCTATGTCACTTTGGATTTTTCATGCCCCTAAACAATGTAGTTGGAGTAATCCAACTTTTTAATCAAGTTCCAAAGGGGTAGCCGTGTTACTCTATTGCAGAAAAAACAGAGTCCTGTGGCACTTTTAAAGACTAACAGATTTATTTATTGCATGAGCTTTCATGGGAGAAAATCCTACTTCGTCAGATGCTTTGAAGATGGAAAATTTACAGAAATTTGTAATCTGTATATTCCCCATCTTTAAAGCGTCTGATGAAGTGGGATTTTCTCCCATGAAAGCTCATGCGATAAATAAACCTGTTAGTCTTTAAAAGTGCAATAGGACTCTGTTTGTTTTTCCAGCTTTTTAATGTAGACCTGGCCTATGAAATTTTGCAGATCAGAAAATGTGGGCTGCAAAAATACTTCAATACATATCCAATAGAACTCCCAGATTCCTTATAAAGGAAATGGGAACTGTGCAGAATAACTGTTCTTGTAATACAGTGAGAAAAACTGAGGACCAGAACCAAACTACTGGCTCCCAGCAATGAAATTTTGTCCACATTTTACATTAGAACACTGGTTTTTATTTTTTTCTAAAATAATGTAAATAATTTAGTACTTGTGAAGAATAAATTCTCATAGATTATGAATGACACAATTGTGAGTAGTAAAAGTTCCCCATACCTTGCTAATGATGAGTATCAACCCTGACCCAAATGATATATTTCTCAGGACGAGGGCTTCATACTTACCTAATCTTGGAACTTTCTTTGGGGAAAGCCAAGAAGCTTCCAAGTGTGATATCGGTTTGTGTCATCAGGACATTTCTAAGTATATTGATGAACAACTTCCATGGTAATAAACTGCTTTTTACTGACCTTGCCCAGATTGAACACATAGACTGAACACATAGATTGAACACATAGAGAAAGGCTTCATATCCCATTATCGGACTCAGTTCTCAGGATCTGCAGCTCCATCACAGGAGGATACAAGTGACATGAGTCCAACCAGAGTAACACCTCTCTTGACTCTCACCTCCTCCCCAATAGCCTTAGAGCCAGAACTCTTTAGGAGAACTCGGAGCAATGTAGCCTCAACCCTTGCTCCAGTTACATGTTTTTGGAGGAGGCTCAGAGCACAGAAGCAGATGCAGGTGCAGTATGCGGTTGGACCTTATTGATCTCAGCAGTCCTGCTTGGTTTTTACTTTAGACATTGTGTCTGCTTGGCTGACCAACTGTTTGCTTCAGCTCGCCACAGTCACTTAACTTCAGCTTTATTCCACCTGCCCTTCAAGATCTATCCTTTTCTCCTCCCCACTCCCTTTTACTTTCCTTTTCTATCTTCTGTTGCCTGCCTTCCTTCAGTGTCCATTTCCCTTTCTCTTTCTTTCCATTTGGCTAATGTGCTCCTAATAACCCACTCTCGTTCTTTTTTTAACATGAGGATTGACAACATTTAAAATTATACCAAAAAAGTGAATACTATGCACCTTCCCCTCATCCTCTACCACGCTTTTCCCTCCCAGCATCTTTTGTCTGTCTTGTCTATTAAATTGTAGGTGCTCTAGGGTAGGGATGATCTTACATAGGTAACACCATATGTAGAACAACGTCTCCTTGATTTCAGTTGCAGGTTTTTTAGGTACTACTTTAATACAAAAAGAATTACATTTCCCTTAATTATGCAGTCTCTCAATATTAAAAAATATGGTTGCAACCATCAGCCAAATGCCATTGCATTTATCGTCATCTTTAGCGGTCCAGTTAGATTGCATAGTAGATATAATCAGAAAAGACTTCAAAAGAAGCATCTAAGTGGAAATAATTAGTGAGTCAATTTTGTAATTAGATAGCTGCTTACTGTTGTGGTATAACCAATCCTTGAAGGGTTTGTCTATACTGCAATGTAAGCCACAGGTTAGAGGGGCTTGAGTCAGCTGACCCATGTTAGGTAACCCTGGGCTTGATCACCTACACGGTACTGTCTGTAACCGTGCTTGAAGCCAGGGTTTTGTCACCTACAAGGCAGTAAGCAGACCTAAGTCAAAATAGCCATATCACAGATTTCCTAGGACATCCCCCTGAAATATGGTTCCTGTAGTCTTTGAACCCTGGTGCCCTGCGGTGAAACTCCTTGTCCTGCATGTTGTAGGAAGATTAGTAGTTGTTTTGTTCTGTGTGCTGCCAGAGCTAGCAATATGGAGGAACACCATTTGATGAACTTCTCTTCCTTGTGCTTTCACGTCTGTGTCAAGAAACTGGCAGTGTCTGTGAAGTGTATGACCCGTTCCTGCCTAGGGCAGCCACCTGAAAATGCCAAGGTCAGGTCAGGCTAGAAATGGAGAGTAGATTCTCCCTGCACTGCTGGATGATACTGAAGATAGACTTCCCAATCAGCCACAAACAGTGCTTCTGGTTCCCTGCACTGATTATCAAGAAGCTAAAATAAAAATATGCACAGCCTCCTTTACTGCATTTCAGTCTCTGGCTCCCAGTCACCCACTACGTCCAGTAAAGAGATAAGTTACTTAAAACTCCATGTTTTTTTCCCAAAAGGTTCTCCTTAGCCCAAAGGGTCAGAAACATTGCCAGATTATTATTATCACACTGTCCGGATTTAGGGGACCATTTATGATACTGTATCTTATTAATATTTCATAATCGCAATAATCCATAGGAACTATGCTGTGTTTGGTATTATTGGACAGGTAGTAATTTGCTGGGAATGATTATATGGTTTATGTGTAGGAATTGCAATTGTATTAGAAGTTAGGAATATGTTTGTTATATCTATATTTTGACCTGTGAGATTCTGGGATGCTCCCCAGACTAGATATCTATAGCCATTGTTTCCTTAATGGCCATTAAGGAAGGTCCCAGGTACAATGGGCCCAGGGAGAAACCTGTTGAGCCACTAGGACTTGCCCATGTGACTCAACTCCATTTTGATGGGAAAGAACTCCACACAGCAAGGAGAAGGCCAGCGGTGATAAAAGGCAGCAGCCCCGATTTCATCTTGTCTCACATCCCCAGTCTACAGCCAACACCCATCTCTGGAACTATTCCTTGCGACTGGACAAAGGACTGACGCCCTCCCAGGTGCTGGGTGTCTACCCGAGGAGCAAGCCTACAAACTGCTTTACATGAACTTTAAATCATTTATATGTGATTCACTTGGGCCCTTTAACATCTCTCATATTTTGCTTCTTTTCTTTTTATATTAAACCTTTAGTTGTAGTTACTAAAGGATTGGCTATCAGTGTGGTATTTTGGGTAAGATCCAAGATTATATTGTTCTGTGTGATGTGGCTGGCCCTTTGGGGTCAGGAGAGCCTATTCCTTTAAGGGACTGTGTGGCTAGGTGGGAGCCAGAGGAGCTGGAGTGCAATAAATGGGAGTGTTTCTATTTTGAGAAGACTTCTTGGTACCCGGTGTGGGGAACCAGAAGCCTGGTTGTGACTGATAGGGAGAATGGTTTAAGTACCACCCATCAGTGTTTGTGAAGTTTGGCTCCCGGGTTTGCAGCTTGTCCTGATTTTTGTACATCCAAGCGGTTATCCCAGGAGGCCCCAGTCACAATTATGTTTGGATTTTACCCAAAATACCACACTGCCAGCTACAGCTAATCCTTTAGAAACTAAAATTAAAGGTCTATTATAAAAGGAAAGGAACAAAAACTATAAGAGAAATGTTAAGTGATTAAAGCAATTGGATACATACAAATGATTTAAAAGTCTCTATATGTCCAGGTTTCCAATACAACTGTGGAGTTTTCAAGACTGTATAGTCCATCTGGTGTACATCCAGTACCTGGATGGGTCTTAGTCCTTTGTTTCACAGCTTCAGATATAGATGTGTAGATCCAGAGGTGATGACTGAAGACTTACAAAGAATGAAAACAAATTGGATGTGAAGCAGTTGCCTTTTATATCTCTTGGTCTTTTTCATGTTGCTTGTGGAAATTTACAAGAATAAGATGGAGTCCAGAGTTACATGAGTAAGTCCTATTGACTCATTGGGTGTAACCCTGGCTTCTTCCTCTGGGCTCATTGTATCTGTGAATTCCTTTAATGGGCTATTGCTGTTGTTATTATGTCTGGGCTGTCCCTGAGAAACCTAGCACAAATTGAAATACATAAATTAAACATTTCCATAACTTCCCATACAATTATGGCAAATGCACATAAAAATATTGTCATACTCAGCAAATTATAACCTTTCTAATGGTACCTGGCATGACATATCTCATATGAGTTGTAATTTTGATATAATGATGTTAAATAATACCATAAATGGTGCCCTTTATCCAGCCAGTCTCAAAAGACACTGATGGACATTTCTGTAGTATTGTTGACACAGCCATTAATGCCCTCCCTATAGACCACTGCTTCTGGTGCAGGGCTGCAAACACAGATTCATAGGATCACATCATCATGCAGACCTGGCATGGTCCAGAATTTATCATGAAGAAAGCTATATTTCCAGAAATGTCTGAGCAGCTTGCCCCACCCTCTAGAATAAAGTGGTCATCTGAGATCACCATTGCCAATCCAGAAAAGGATTGCTAAAACTAACTAGAAGCTGGCTACCCGAGACTGCTATAGGTCTGTTGCCAAACAGTTTGGGGCTGGAAACTTGATTGTGTGCAAGGTGGTGGCTGAGGTAACTGAGGCAATAAGACATAAAGTTATGTCCATGGAGGCAGGTATTAAAGATATTCCAGAAGTAATTGCTGACTTTGAGAGAGTAGGGTTTCCTAACAATGATGGAGCTATTGATGGGCCTTATGTGCCTATACTTTCCCTCCACGAAGAGCACATGAGTACATAAACCGAAAAAGGTCTGCTTTGTTATGCAGACACTTGTGAACATCAGAGACAGATTTATGAGTATATCAGCGTTGACTGTGCAGGAGGAATTCTCAATGCCTGTCAGGAGTCTTCATTAACTGACAGGTTAGGACACTATGCCCATCAGATGACATTGACATAAACAGTTTTACTATCCCCACTGTTATGCTGGGAGACCTGTGTACCCTCTTTTGCCTTTGCTTATGAAACCAGACACTGATTTCAGAGGCCTTGGCAAAAGAAGGTTTGATTAAACTCTCAGCAGGAGTAAAATGGTTGCTGAAAGTGCTTTTGGCAGATTAAAATCACATTGGAGTCTACAAACCCATTTGGATGCCAGAGTCATCAATGCTGCCTGCATTACTGTGGCTTGCTGTGTTCTTCATGAGCTCTGCAAAGCCACAGGTGAGCCATTGCCCAGGTAATGGAACTATGACAGCAAAGACAACAGAGTCTTGTGGCACTTTTAAAGACTAACAGATTTATTAATCGCATGAGCTTTCGTGGGAGAAAATCCCACTTCGTCAGACGCTTTGAAGATAGGAAAGTTACAGAGTGGGAGGAAATTAAATGCAGGGGAGTGTATGACATAGCATCAGGTCAGGCTGTAACAGCAAATCAAAGTAGGTGTTAGGATTCAAAACACTGGGGAACAGCACATAGAGGAGGGGGGAGGTCAATTCACTTGATGTAATGCGAGAAAAATCCATAGTCCCTGTTTAACCCCAAGGCAACTTAGTCAAATTTGCATATAAGTTCGAGTTCTAACATGGCTACCCCTTTGGAATATGACAGCAAAGGAAGACACTCAGCCGGGAAGGGCAGCTATCACTGAGGGAGTTGATTGTATCTGGGCAGCAGAAGTAGAGGATGTTTTGTGTTCTCACATTATTGACCTGCACAGCTTAACAAAAGAGAGGAAATATTACCAGTACTTGGGAAGAAAACGGTCTTGTTTATTTTGGTGGGGGCGGGCAGTGTTTGCGGTGCAATTTAAGTAAGAATGACTTGATGAACATGATGGAAAATGAATTTGGTTGTGGCTAGAGAGACAGGGCACAATAGCTGTACAGATGGAATTTGTTGACATTTGAATCTCTGTTTGCTTTGTAATGTTTGACATGTTTTTGGCTTTATTCTTTCAAATCATGATTGTATGATGTGATGAATGCTTTATTTGTAAACAGGTCTCCAGACATACACATTCTTTGGCAGGTCAGCTGCTATTACAAAGCCACATGCCCAAGAAGAAAGAAAAATATCCAACACAATCTTCCTATTGCTGGCATTCCCTGGCCCCGACTTCTCCTTTCCCTTCCTTACATGTTTTCCCTCACTTGGTAGCAGGGGAGTAGTGTGAAAGTTTCTGCTGGAGGGGGTGGAAGAAGGAAGACTGATTGTGTTTAACTGCCCAGACAGCTGTTCATGTATCCTTGAAGTATGGGCCTCACAGATGTGGAGTTGTCCAAGCTACTGTTTGGATGAAGATTCGCTGGTGGGGCATCACGCCATCAGTGAGGGAGATAGCAGGAGCTGATACTTTTGCAGCCTTAGACAAGAGTTGCTGGAAACGTTCTCTCTGTTGAGTTCTGTCCCTCTACCTTAGTTGCCTTTTATGCTCCAGGAACTGTTTTGCAAATGCCAGTTCCCTCACTGAAAACTCTCTCTTCCACCTGGGCATTGAGCCTCAGCCTTTCCTCCTGATTGTCAGCAAGCTGTTGTTCCAGTGTTTCATCCCTCTTCCTCTGATTCTGAACCTTATGGTCTGCCCTCTTATGAACATTCATTTTAACTTAATCACAGTAATGCTTCCTTTTGGAATGTACATTGGGCCTGTGATCAAATTCCTGAAGAACAGCAGGCAGTATATGTTAAGGGTTCTGAAACAGGGCAAGAAACAGAAAATAATTTTTTAAAGCAGCTCTGTGAAGGAGCACAGAATTAATTACTATGGAATCTCAAGGACAGAACATGTAACAGAACCTACACGTATTATAAAGGAGATGCTTCAGGCCTCCCACTGTCTCTTGACATAGCCTTGTTATCATAGTTGTAGAAGTGCAGAGGCAGTGATAAGTTTATAACTAATACCATTATTCTGTTTCATAAAAAAATCATAACTAATCACCACGGCAGTGTATAGCACCCTCACAGCAAAAGGCTTTTCTGTTATTTCAGGTCTTTCATATTTTGGAAGGCATAACAGTTCTTGTGGTGCCCTAATGGCAGGAAGAGATATTATTATTCCAACCTACTGGAAGGAAACATGCAGTATATGCAGCAGAAGCATTCAAATGAATAGTGACTGAACAGTACATATGTGAGTGAAGTGGACTAGTTAGCTGTGCCAGGGAGGGCCTGGAAAATACACATTTGTGCACTGTGTGACTATATGGACAATCTTTAAGTATCTGGAGTTCCTGTTTCAGGAAAACTTGATAGCTTTCAGCAATCAGGATTAGGTCAGAATTCATGAGGGAATTAATATGCTTTTATTTTAGCTCCCACATGGCCTACCCTGTTATTGCTACACAGAAAAATCTCTGAAATCGTCAGCTTTTCTCCATCCGTGCATGTATTACCTCTCACTGAAATGGACTTGATTTGGAAATAGAATACTGTTTCCCGAACACATACACTCATTTCACTGTTTACAGGCAGCTGCACAGACCCAGGAGGAGTGATCACAGACTGGTAAATTTCTAATTACTGAAAGGAAAACAAGAATGACTAGCAAACTTTTACAGCTATGCATGAATGTTTGAAATTCCAAGTCTTCATTTTGAATTATATAGGAGGGAGAAGGGGAGGTACATAGGCATTGTGATATAATCTGCCATTAGTGTTCAAATGCTTGCCGTTTTTGTATTACTTCTTAAAACAGAAATCCCTCCCATCATGTAGTAACAAACTTTTAATTTAAATCATCCACTTACAGGGATTGGGGGCAGATTCTGTCTGCACCTTGTTCTCTGAAGGCTTATCAGTGGGCTGTTTCTCGGGGGAGGATCAAATAGCTTTTCTGAGTAATGACTGAGAATTTTTCATTGATCCTGATCCACAGCTTGCTTTGGGCTCATTAAGAATCACTTTATATTCCTACCTGGGAGGCTGCTGGTGGGCTCCCATCAGTTCCATGCTGGTTTCAAGGACCAACAGGGCACCATCCTGGCTCACCAAGTCTTCATGAAGCATGGTTGGCTCTGTGCTAGGCACAGTGCCTAAGACAGTCAAAATGATCAAAAAATAGCCATTTCATTGGCAAGTAACCCAAGGTGCGATCCTTATTCCATGTCTTCCTATATTTGCTCTTTAGTTTCTTAGTTTGCTTCCTGTGCTGATCACTTGCTTAATCTACAGTTGCCAGCTTTTCAGCTATCTGCTGGTATACATGGTCCTGATACTTTTTGCTGATATCCAGAATTTTACTGGCCTCCCACTAGAGATTCATCAAAATCTGGCTGTGCTTGCATGACCAGGATACGGTTTGTTACACAAACTGCTTGATCACTTTGGTCTCCATTACAAACCAAGGAGCCTCTCTGATAGTGTGCTTGCAGATCAGTGATCAGAATGGGTTAGCACTAACCTGAGCTGCTGCTGTTCACAAAGAGGGGGTGGCTTCCATTTTCAATAAAGTGCATTGCAGATTGTAGGAATAGAGAGGACTAAGGAAATTGCCCCCAAGGATCTGTGGGATACTTCTGGATGACTCCTGGGATCTGAGTCAAGCAGGGCTGCAAAGCAATAGGGCTCAGACCACGGGGCCCAGCTTGACTCCAGCCCTGCAGTGTCCTAAGACCCTTGATCTGATTCCTGTTTTATCACAATTGTAATGTAGCCACAAGGTGGGTTTGCCTTGAGCCCAAGCCCGGACTTATATTACAATATAGATGTGCCCCTATGTATACTAATAGAATGCCAGGTGTACTATGGATAGAAGGCAAATGTTGAATGCACTTCAGCTGCTATACCTGGTAGGTGCTAGCTCTGCTTGGTCCAAATAACCACTCAAACTGTGGCTAAAGTAAAGGATATCTTACTAGTTCTGGCAAGAAAAGGAAAAGGTGCAGGTACCATATGTACAGTGGCATAAGCAGTTACAACTCAGTGAGATAGTTGTAGTTCTTATTTGGTGGTAGTGAGAGACAGTCTAATCAAGTGTTAAGTGGTGGTGACGGACAGTCCGGTCAAGGGTTAGGGTTCTTCAGGTTGCCCTTCCCAGTCCAGTCCTCTATTTAAAGCAAATAGGAACTTAAAGGTTAGTAGGCCAGGCTCAGTTAGAGGGACATCTCACTGGGGCCATCTGCACTGGCTCCCTGTCCAGTCTTTCTGTCACACATAGACTTATTCCAAGTTGTAATGTCTGGCAGTCACAGCCAGCTCCACTGCCTGCTGCGTGCCTGGTTCCTGGGTGTTTCTCTTTGCATCCAGCTTCTCTATTGTTCCTGGCTTTCAATTATCTGCTTCTTCACCAGAAGTGCCTGATCATTTTCTGGGTCAGGGTTCTTCTGCCTGGTCAGGAGAAAGGCAATGGGACTGATGGGAAACATAGTTTCCTGTTTAACATGTTCATCACAATACTGTTCAAAACAATTGCAACTTGAGCAAAGCAGCAGTTAGCAACAAAGGTAATGAAAAAACCCTCAACTAAACCTACAGTGGTCCCATTGGGCAACAATAAAATTAAAAAAAAAAAAATCTCTCCCTAAATAATCCATAATGGTTGATAGAAGTCCAAGCATTTTAGTGTACCTCTCTGAATACCAAATGTAGAAGACAGCCAGTAAATAAGCGTCCTATGATCAATTGTGTCAAAAAGCTGCAAATAAGTCTATGCAAAATCAATAACAGTGATATAGCTTTTGAATTTGGAAAGGAAAGGTCATTATAAGCCTTAGTCAAACTATTGTGATCCATGCAGATTGAAAGCTCTAAGGTCATGAGTTTGAAAAAAAAAGACTAGGAACAGTGTGCTCAAACTATAAAGACAAACGCACAATTAAGAAATTCTATGGGAAGAATTTACAATGAAGATAGGAGTCACTAATCTACATTTAAATTCAAATAGGAAGGTACTTGAAGCTAAAAAGGAGAAATTGTTATAAAAGGAGAACAAACTCTTATAATGTCTCAGGGAAAATGATCAGACCCTCAAGAGTAATTTTTACTTTCATAGTATTTGCAGTAAATACTTGACTAAAGAAAAATAATTAAATCAAGGGAAAGTCGAGAATTATTTTTAGGAAAGACGGCATTTATTCTTGTATCTTATACTATACTGGATAAAGCTTCCTTATTTACATAATATTTAACTTAAAGTCTACCTGAATTTATGTTTATTTAATCTAAACTTCCATTTAATTTCTACCCTTTATTCACAGAGCAACAACATATTTATGATCTTTCAGATATTAAAGACTCTTGTAATAGGGGAAGATATGGTGATTGAGTGGTGTGGGAAATATGGAAGAAAGAACTTGCTGAGTTGAACATTAGAAAAAGGAAACTTCATAGTAGGGCTAATCAAACATTTTTAATCGTTTGTTTTCATTAGAAAATTGGGTTTTAAGCTACAGAACATTGTTATGGACAATATCTGCTTTGCGCAGGAACTTTCAACAATTATTTCCCAACCAAAAAGTTTTAGTTTGGGGTTTTGCTGTGACAAGTGGAAATTTCTCTCTTTCACATAGCACTCCCTCCCCCCAAAAAACTGACATCTCTAGTAATTTAATAAGAACATATGCTCATTATCTTCCTTAACACTTCATTTATACTTCTTTTCTCAAATCTGAATGTTTCTTTTGTCTCTTTAGATTGAAAACTCTTTAGGGCAGACACTGTCTTTTTCTTTCAATAAATCTGTTGGCCTTTAAAAGTGCCGCAGGACTTTTTGTTTTTCTGCAAAAGACTAACACAGCTACCCCTTTGGAACTTGTCTTTTTCTTTGTGTCTGTACAGTGTTCTGCACATTGTGGGTATCATTATAAATAATACTAAACAAGACAGGGAGTGTCAAGAGAAAAAAGATGATGAAGAGAAGAAAATGATCTAGCATGTGTGTATGTGCATGAGAGAGAGAGGAATAACAGATAACATGTTAGTAAAAGAAACTCAGCAGTAAAGAGAGAAAGAAGGCGTGAAGAATAAGGAGGGAAAGGAAAAGGTTAAAGAGAGCAAAGATGGGCAGAAAGGGGACAAAGCACAGGAGGGGCAGAACAAGTAAGAAAGCTTTGTCATCAAGGAGAAACCAACAAGCTAGTCATTTAGGAGATTCTATCTTGGAGGATTATCTGATGAGTAATCACAATCTCTGATTTCACCTTGATTTGGACTTGTTATGCCTCCTGTGTGAGGGCAACCATATATGAATCATCATTCATGATGGACTTAATGGCCTTATTTTCAAAGGGCATTCTCATTCAACCTCAAAACATGAACATTCCGTGTTGTATTTATGCCTCTCAGAACATTAAAATCTTGCACCTCTGTATACAGATGACACTTCTATGTTTAAAATGTGTGGACATTCAGATCTATGCCTGTATAATTTATTCATGGAATTGCTGATTGTATGTTCAACAATGTGGACTACATTTTGAGGCCTGTTTTTGAAAAGTTGGTTCAAAAGCAGTAGTTTAATTCAATATCCAAAGGATTGCAATAGGAATTGCTGAGTGCTCAAGATTTCTGAAAATCACATGACTTACTTAGCCCTGGTCTACACTGACAGTGAAGTTTGACACAATGCTGCTTACCTCGACCTTCAGCAGCCTGTGTTTCCACTGTCAGAGCAATATATTCAAAAAAACTTGAGCTGTAATTCGACCCTCTTATACCACCCCTGCAAGTGGCATAGCACTGAGGCTGAAATCTACAATTTGAATTTAGGTCCCTGTAGCCAGAGAGTAACTGTAATCTTGTTTTTCTGGTTTCTCTAGTCTATTTCACCACAGCAACATAGCTCCTCTCTGGTCTGCAGCCCCAGGAAGTTTCCAATTAATTCCTCTCGGTTGTGTCTGCATCAGAGAAACAGCAAAGAAAGCTTTTCCTGTTTTTCTATAGAGATGAGGGAGGGGAAGTGAGCAGAGGATGACTGCCTCTCCACAAGCCCCTGCACCTACTGTCCGCAGTGCAATGCACTTCAGGAAGTAATGTGAGCAGTGGGGATGCGAGATCCTGAGCAAGGAATTTATGTGATCACTCACCTTTGTCTTCTGTAATTCGATGGCCTAAAATTGAATTACAATCCCATCCTCAGTATAGACAAGCCCTTTGATGCTGAAATGTGGACTTAGAAGGCTAACTCTAAGCACCCATTTTTCAAAATTTCAGCCATAATATTTATCACACAACCATTCTCAGAAATATTGATGTTCAGAAATTGTCTTAACAGATTGCCAGAGTCTCTCAATATGCTCTGTATGTTTCTGGTCTAAATTAACTGCAAATTGCTTCTTTTTAATTTTCCTGAATGTAGCCATGGTATCTACATAATGGTAAGTGTTGGAAAGGGCACCAGGTTTGTATAATTTTTCGTGGTGCCCAGAATGTGTCCAAGTCCTGCCTCTCAGACCTGCCTTGTAAGCTGATATATGTATATTTTTAAAATAAGGTAAAAATGTACTGGAAACAGTAAGTGTTTAACAAAAAGAGTCCTGTGGCACTTTTAAAGACTAACAGATTTATTTATTGCATGAGCTTTCATGGGAGAAAATCCCACTTCGTCAGACACTTTGAAGAGGGAAACTTACAGAATGGGAGGAAATTAAATATAGGGAAGTGTGTGACATAGGATCAGGTCAGGCTGTAACAGCAAATCAAAATAGATGTTAGGATTCAAACATTGGGGAACAGCACATAGAGAAAGATGAAGTCAAATCACCTGTTGTAATCAATGTTCCCTCTAAGGTTTGGTGGCTTGTGTACAAAATTTTCAACCCGTGTGCAAAACTTTATCTAAATAAATTTTTTTGTGCAAACTCACGCAACAGAAATTATTCAAAAATATAGAACAATGAGAAATTAATAAAAGTTATTTAAAATTGTTTTTATTAATACTTTAAATGTATTTTATACTTATATGACATTGTCTCGTCAAAGAGGAGGGGTAAAGAAGAAAAGGCATGGTAGGCCAAAAGAGGGCAGGGGTGGGGAGAGCATGGGGACAAAGGTCATGGTGACAAGAGAAGGGAGGGGTGAAAAAGAAAGAAAGAAAGAAAGAAAGAAAGAAAGAAAGAAAGAAAGAAGTACATCCCAGTGGGAATCCTCCTCAGTTTTCTTTTCTTTTCTTTTCTTTTCTTTTCTTTAATCAAATATGAGGCCCCAGGTAACCGAACTCTTTCCCTACAGAATTATTTTGGCTTATCATCTGAATAATGGCCCGTGTGACACAGGCCATTATTCAGATAACAAGATATTTAGATGATTGGATTATTCAGATTATTTCAATTATTCAGAAAACTCCCCTGAGCCCCGCGGGAGACCGCAGAGGGTCCGGCAGTGGCTGGTGGCATCAGGAGCCTGCGCATGCGCTCTGGGGTAGGTGCATGGGTATGCAGCACCTTCTACGCAGTCACGCACTCGCGCACCTTAGAGGGAACATAGGTTGTAATGAGAAAAAAAATCCATAATCCCTGTTTAACCCCAAGGCAACTGAGTCAAATTTCCATATAAATTTGAGTTCTGAAGTTTCTCTTTGAAGCTGTGATTTGTTATTCATCTGTTCCAGCACAGCTATTAGCAAGTTGTCAATGGAGTGAGCAGAGACATTGAAGTGTTCCCCTATTGGTTTTTGAGTGTTGCAATTTCTGATGTCAGATTTGAGTCCATTTATTATTTGCACAGAGACTGTCCTGTCTGTCCAATATACAAGGTAGAGGGACATTTCTGGCATATAATGGCATAAATCACAGTGGTGGATGAGCAGGTGAATGAGTTTTTGATGGAGTAGGTGGCTTGAGTTGGTCCTGTGATGGTGTCTTTAGTGTAGAGATGAGGGCAAAGTTGGCAGCGTGGTCTGTTGCAGGGATATGTTCCTGCTTTAATGTTTCTGTGGTTTGATCTGTAGTTGCTGTTGAGTATCCATTTAAGGTTGGGGGGCTGTCTGTAAGCAAGGAAAGGTCTGTCTCCCAATGCTTGAGAGAATGAGGAATCATCTTGAAGAACAGGCTGTAGATGTTTGATGGTGTGCTGAAGAGTTCTGACTTAGGGGTTGCAGGTGGTGACCAATGGCGTTCTGTTTTTTTTTTTTCCTTGGACTTCTCCTGTAGTAGTTGACTTCTGAGTACCCGTCTGGTTCTGTCAGTCTGTTTCTTCACTTCTGTGGGTGGGTAGTGTAGTTTTTAGAATGCTTGATAGAGATCCTGAAGGTGTCTGTCTGAGGGATCGGAGCAAATGTGGTTATATCTTAGGGCTTGACTGTAGACAGAGCCTCAGAAACAACTTTGACGTTATTATTAAGGAGGTTGACAAAGGAGACGCTGTCGTCATACTGAATAAATTGGATTATAATCAGGAAGCTTATAAATAACTGTCCAACACAATGTTCTACAAACCACTGTTCTCTGTCCCCACTGAGGAATACCAAAAGGAACTGTGCCACCTACTCAAGAAACTCCCCAAAGCAGCACAGGAACAAATCAAGACAGACACACTGCCAGAAACCTGATCCGGGATATTTTATCTATACCAAAAATACATAAAAAAGGAAACCTCTCAGGCATTGGCATGCCTAGAGCAGGATTATCTGGCTATGTGGACTCTCTCCTCAGACCTATGCTATCAACACACCTAGCTATCTGGAAGATACTATGGATTTCCTTAGAAAAATCTAGTGCATTGGTGAACTTCCAGAAAATACCATCCTGGCCACTATGGATGTAGAGGCTCTTTACACCAACATCCCACACAAAGATGGATTGCAAGCCATTAGAAGAATTAACCAAGATGACGCCACAGCAAAATTGTGTCTGTTCTTTGTAACATTATACTCACCCACAACCATTTCAGATTTGAAGATAATTTATACCTTCAAGTCAGCAGCACTACTATGGGTATCCGCATGGCCCCTCAATATACCAACATTTTTATGGCCGATTTAGAATAACGCTTCCTCAAGCCTCATCCCAAAGGACCTCTACGTTACTTACACTACGTTGATGACATCTTCATCATCTGGACCCACAAGAATGCCCTTGAAGATTTCCATAGAGATGTCAACAATTTCCATTCTCCAATCAATCTTAGCCTGGAACACTCCACACAGGAGATTCACTTTCTGGACACTACAGTGCAAATTAGTGATGAGCACATAAAGACAACCCTATACCGCAAACCTACTGATCACTATAGTTACCTACATCCCTCGAGCTTTCATCCAAGACACACCACATGATCCATAGTCAAGCCCTAAGATATAACTGCATTTGCTCTGATCCCTCAGACAGAGACAGATACCTTCAGAATCTCTATCAAGCATTCTTAAAACTACACTACCCACCTGCAGAATTGAAGAAACGGATTGACAGAACCAGACGGATACCCAGAAGTCAACTACTACAGGAGAAGCCCCCCCCCAAAAGCCAATAGATTGCCATTGGTCACCACCTACAACCCCCAAGTCAGATCTCTTCAGCACATCATCAAAGATCTAGAGTGTATTCTACAAGAGGATCCCACACTCTCTCAAGCGTTGGGAGATAGACCTCTCCTCGCTTACAGACATCGCTCCATCCTTAAATGGATACTCACCAGCAACTACAGATCAAATGACAAACATTAAAGCAGGAACATATCCCTGCAACAGACCACGCTGCCAACTTTGCCCTCATATCTACACTAAAGACACCATCACAGGACCAACTCAAGCCACCTACTCCATCAAGAACTCATTCACCTGCTCATCCACCACTGTGATTTATGCCATTATGTTCACGAAATGCCACTCTGCTTTGTATATTGGACAAACAGGACAATCTCTGTGCAAAAGAATAAATAGAATAAATAAATCTGACATCAGAAATTGCAACACTCAAAAACCAATAGGGGAACACTTCAATGTCTCTGCTCACTCCATTGACAACTTGCTAATAGCTGTGCTGAAACAGATGAATAGAAAATCACAGCTTCAAAGAGAAACTTCAAAACTCAAATTTATATTCAAATTCAACTCAGTTGCCTTGGGGTTAAACAGGGACTATGGATATTTTTTCTCATTACAAGAGGTAATTTGACCTTCCTCTATGTGTTGTTCCCCAGTGTTTGAATCCTAACATCTATTTTGATTTGCTGTTACAGCCTGACCTGATCCTATGTCATACACTCCCCTGCATTTAATTTCCTCCCATTCTGTAAGTTTCCCATCTTCAAAGCATCAGACAAAATAAGATTTTCTCCCACGAAAGCTCATGCAATAAATAAATCTGTTAGTCTTTAAAAGTGCCACAGGACTCTTTTTTTTTTGCTATAGACTAACCCAGCTACGCCTTTGGAATTTAAGTGTTTAAGAGTTTCTCTATATTGCGTAATATCACTATCATAAGAAAAATATTATTAATACTACTTATATATGACATATTGTTTTAAGTACATTGATGTTGTACTGGTCTCATGAATAGAAAAGTTGTTGCAGGGATAAAATGAAGCTATAGCACGCTGGCATCACAAGATTACAGGGATGGATTAAGAATGGAAAGTAAGAAGCAGTGCCTGCCTGCTTCAGTACCTTATATTTAGTTATTCACTTATACAATGATGCAAAGTGGGTGAATTCATGACACACAGACTTTCAACTGTCTGCTTTGACAATGAAGAAAATAACCCAGGTCTGCATCTCAGTCCCATGCCATTTTCGTCATTGTATACACAGACTTTCAGAAGTCTGTATGTCATGACAGCACCCTGATTATTTAGCCTGTTTATGATGACATGCAATTGCTCTAACTTAAGAAAATATGGTTAAGCTCAGTGGTCAGTTGTGAACAGAGATATAGTTCACATCAAAACGTATGTAAAATGTAAGCCCAAGCACTGATGGAGCCGGTCCCCATTCCTGAATATTGGTGGAGCATGGGCACTATGAACCCATATGACTTGCCACCTGTGAGGATCAGTGGCAAATACTGCTTTCTTTGACTACCAAGTGGGGAATTTCTGGGCACTCTGGTCCATATTTAAGGTTAACTGCGTGGCTAAGCTGGTAGATTCACTTATTTGCGTGCAAGAAGAGGGAGAAAGAGGAGTTTCAATTAGTCAGCCTGGTTACTGTCAGTGGTAACAGCCAAAAGAGCTCAATATGGTCAAGTTGGACTATTAATTCATTATTCTAAACTTTTATACTGCATTGACTTTTGTCATTTGAATGATGCAAGATGGTTCATATTTTTGAAAGCAATCAGTGTTTCAAAGTTGTGGAAGCAGCACTCCAGAAAGTAGAACTCTATATACTAAATACTAAAATAGAAAATGGAAATATTCTGCTGGTTTATTGTCTGCATTTGAGCCTTGGGACACAGAGCATAGTAATAGGAGCTGAGCCAGCCCTGGTCACTGCAGCTCCAATTAAACACTACCAAAAAGACCTTATTAAAAAGAACTGTGCAAAATCAGTGGATGGAAGAGACCTAGAAAGCTAATTAAACCATTAAGCAAGGGGTAGAGAAAGGCTTAGGAAGGATATAGAGAGGGAAGGAGAGCTAGAGAGTATATAATCAATCAATCAATCAATTAATTGTTCTTCCCTGCTTGTCTAAGGAACTGAAGACTCCCTAAGATGATAGGAGTAAGACTGTATAATGTTCAAAGGTGGTGGGAACCAATTCTGAAAATAAACTGCACTTGGGTGTTTTATCAGAATAAAGAATGCTGAGTTGTTTTAGGACTGAAACAGTGGCAGGAGCAAGTGGCCCTGCCATGCACCTCAGAGTAGGAAATGGACAAAGTCTTGGCAAAAGAGAGGTGGAAAAACAAGTTCCCTTCAGCAGCTTTTTTGGAGTTTATTTTTTCTTCAAAATTAGTCATGTACATATCTTTCACCAAATAGAGACTTGTTAAGAGTTCAATAGCAATAACATATATCCTGGGGAACTGAGGTTGTTAAAGATTAATTATGTCTGAACATCAGTAAGTGTGGGTATCTATAATTTTTCTTAACATCTTCTCTTCACATCCCTTCTTTTTCTTCTTCTTTCAAGCCACCCTGCCCATTCTGTCCCACTGGCAGGCAGTTTTGACTAATGCTACCACACCCTTCTGCCTCCTTCTATATATTTCAACAAGATTTTTTTTTCCAGTCCTCTGAGGTAACATTTCCTTTTCACTATCCCTCTTCCAGTCTGGACCCCTTTATTCAACTCTTTGTTCCCTGCAACTCACATCAAACATGTAATTAAATAAAGCAAGATATTGCCTATAAATATGTATTACACTTTTATCCACTCAGTACTTTCTTTGTATTAGGTAAGAATCACAACTTCGTGAGAGGTGCAGTTGCATTAGGCAGGATACTTATGTCTTCAACCACACTAAAATTAACCCTTCTCTGTAAGGAACACATCAGCTGTTAGCTGGAATAAAGCAAAACTACTTAATATTTTAGAACACAAAGTACAGAAAATTACTTTCCTGTGAAACCACAGGAGAAATCTTTGTAGGTAGAACGCAGTTAACTAAATGGGAATACAACCATAATACTTAATATCTTCTGATAACAAAAAGCAAACAAACAATCTCAGTTATCATATTTATGCTGATGGCTGATGGATTTACCTCTCCACCTCTAGACAAGTCTTCTGTCCAAACTAAAATCTTGGTCTTCTCCTCAGTGTTCTCACTGGCTATGTCTACACTAGAAAAGTTAAGTCAACTTTATTAAGTCGACTTAATAAGGTCGACTTTAAGTCAACTTAAAGTTGATCTTATTAAGTCGACTTAACAAAAGTCGACTTAACTTTTCTACTGTAGACATAGCCCCTTTTCGACCTTATTAAGTCGACTTAACACTTTAAGTCGACTTAATAAGATCGATTTAGGCACTAATCCCCATCCACAGTGACTTAAGTCAACCTAATAAGGTCGACTTAAGCATTAAGTTGACCCAAAATTACATGTTATTAAGGAAATGCTTAAGTCGACTAAAGGAAAGCCAAGTGTGGACGCGGAGTAGTTTAGGTCGACTTAAGCCTCCTTAAGTTGATCTAACTTGTAAGTGTAGATACACCCAGTGGGTTCTCACTATACCTCATGTTCAGAGCTTGCTTTTACTTCCTGCACAACATCTTGGAGATCCAGCCTTTCCTCTTTGTCCATATAATTAGAATTCTTCTCTTGGTCTTTATCACTCCATCACTTTGGGAATGGAAACCTCTTCCATGGCCTTGACAAATGCCATTTTGTCTAACTTATCCATTGACTCCTTGATTCAGCTCTGTCACTCTCCCTTTGCATCCTTCCACTGGCTCACCTTTCTCTATCACATCATACGCCAAATACTATTTTTCACTTTTAAGGTTCTTCAAGGCCTACCTCCACCTTAAAATCTCAATAGCATAAGTAATGATAGGTAACTCCCACCTTCACTCTCCCAGTGATACTAATCTTGACTTTCCATTTATCATGTTTTCCAAAATCACTTTCTTCCTTGCTATCCTTCACGCTTGGGAAAAATGCCATATAAATGTCAAAGCTACCTCATTGTATTCTTTTGCATCCCTCCTAAAAACTCTCTTTTGCCATGATGCTTACAAAAAACCCTCAACAATTGTGACCACTGTGTACATTAGAAATAGACGAACACAGCTACCCCTTTGGAACTTATATACATTAGGTAACTGGTGTGCAGAGACCATTGCTTACGGCAGGTTTTTTTTGTTGTTTGCTTGTTACCTTCTGTTGTGCTGATTTTATTGTATTCACCTATTGCCTCCTATCATACTTTAGATTCCAATCCTTTTGGGGTAGAGACTGTCTTCTTTTTGTGTTTGTACAGTGTCTCACACCTTCAAGCCATGTTCCTTGATTGGGCATTTAAGTACTACTACAATAAAAACAATAAATGATAGATTCTAAATAAGCTGCAATAGTAAGTGCCTCAGTTTTGCAATTCATCTGAAAGGCACCTCTAGAAACAGCGACCATTAGTGTTTTTAAATGAAGGCAGATCTAATGGGGGGGAAGGAAGAGGTTATATCTGTGAACTTTTTAAATCAGGGGTTAAATTGGGGGGGGGGGAGGTGGAGGGAAGGCTGCAGTACTTTCCAAGTCTACCCTCTAAATAAACACCATGCCCATGAGGTGCTGAGCATAGTGGATTTTACAGGTGTTTAAAATATGACTGTTTATGCTTTCTGGGCATAACTCCATCATGTAAATGCAGCCATGTGCTCTGCTGAGCTCCTGGGGTTTGCCTTCCTTTCTTAAGACTCATATGCCCACTGAGCTTCTTAAACTTGGCTTCCTTTGAGAGTGACTCTGAAGCTCTACTAGGGTTCTTAGGCTTCGCTTCTTGACAAAGGGGTGGGGAGAATGGTGATGTCTTCCAATCCCATTCACTTGAAGTACCAAAATAAGCTGGCACCCTAAGTAGATGTTGTACATTTTTATATTATGGTCATCCTCCTTACTTTTTGATTTCTGATTTATGTTCATCAGATTTAGGCTGAGATTTCTTTTATTTTACCAATACCTGGCCACCCATCTATGACAGAATATACCAGGATGCATGACAAAACAGTATTTCACAATCACTTTTATATCCCAAAAGCATTATTGTATGTACCTTTTCAAACAAAAGTTTCACATTGCATTAATATCCTTGGAAATTTCTACACTAGATGATATAGATAATATAAACGACATACATACTAAATCCACTATTTTGGTTTGTTTGTTATAACTACATGTAGGATTATAACAACTTTTGATTTATTTTGTTTATATTTGCATATAATTTTTAAATATATATTTGTAACAATAAAATGCAAAACCCGTGTTAAACAAATTATTTCCCAGCTTCCTGCAAATCTGTTTACTATAATGTAATTCAGGCTAACTACTCTTTTGATTCATGTGCTATATTTCTGGACAAATATATGACAACTGCCTGATTTAAACTGCATGAATGTTAGCAGTAAATATAGCAGATGTTGGTGCAATAAAACTAATTAGTTAAAACAATATATAACAAGATGTAAATAAAACAGCAACTGCAAAAGTACTGCCTATGAATGGATGTTCATCATTATATAATGACATCAACATTGTAACTCAACAAAAATCTTCATGAGAAATGTCAATTTTTTTTCTTTTTATAAATTGCTCATGAACTAATAATTTTTTCATTGCATTTGGTTTATTACAGTGCCTTTAATGAATATTTTTTATAGTTTGTTGCAAATATTTAATATGCTTTGGTTATTCACATAAATCATGTAGCATTGTTTTTTTTTCCCCCTCTGATTGGAAGTTTTATGTAACTAATTAACATTTTGTGAATTTCAAATCTTCCAATGAAATATTATATTCTGAATTTACTTTCATTGAACAGTTGAGCATTTATGTATACATTTTTAGCTCATATAGGAAAAGCAAATGTGAGCAAACACCACTACAGCAAAATCATTTACAATGTCAGTATTTGCTGAAAGTGATTCATGGTATTCATGTGTGTAGTCAAATTGAATTTTCAGTCATTAAATGGAGCTCCTCCTGGGCATAAATGTTTACAGGATCAAGACCCTTTATATTGTCTTGCTTTCTTTCTCCTCCTCCCCCTCTAATCTTCAAGATGCATTTAAGACTGTGATATAGTAACTATTTCTGCCAAATATCTTTTTTAACATACTAATATTTAAAAATAAATAAAACTACCGTATATACTCGAGTATAAGCCGACTTTTCCAGCACCCAAAATGTGCTGGAAAAAGTCGTTCTCGGCTTATACTCGGGTCTATACGGTACCCCTGGGGCTGTGGCTTTGCCGCGGCAGACCCGGCCTGCGCCCGGGCTCTGGGCTGGCCCTCCCCGCCCTCAGGGTGGGACAGGCAGGCTCAGGCTCGGGTCAGGAGCGCGGGTCTGCCTGCC
This sequence comes from Pelusios castaneus, assembly GCA_007922175.1. Lineage (NCBI taxonomy): Eukaryota > Metazoa > Chordata > Testudines > Pelomedusidae > Pelusios > Pelusios castaneus. The sequence continues at coordinate 3,885,486 of ML685832.1, forward strand.
CCACGCCGCCCGTCTTTGCTGCTGCCGAATGCTCTAGAGGGAGAAAGGGACCCCCCCCCCGGCACTGAGATAGGGTTGCTTCGAGGTGGAACATAGCTCAACCCAGCAGCCAGAGCAAAAGGTATTGACAAATGCACCCCTTACTGGCCCCACACCCCACTATAACACCAACCCCTGCCCCCGCCCACTCACACCCCATCCTATGGATCCCCATCCCGCCTAACCCCAGCACCCAGCGCACACCTCACCCTCCACAATCTACACACCACACCGTAACACCCAACCCTGCACTGCCCCCTCACATTCCCCCATCCTGCCACCCCCCGGCTCACAACCACATCCTGCCCCCACAGCCCTCCATTTGTGCCCCATCCCCACCCCCTAAACTCAGCCCCCACTACCTGCAGTGCCTCCCTTCCCTCTATATTGTTTTTGTTGACCCTCCTCTCCACTGTTTTTCTTTGAAATAAATATTTTAAAACATTTAACCCACTGATGCCTTAATTTAATTAATGTAATTTTATTGGTATTTATGGTATCTTGATTATTGAAACTTACCAGTAGCTGCTGCATTTCCCACCCTAGGCTTATACTCAAGTCAACAAGTTTTTCCAGTTTTCGTAGGTAAAATTGGGTACCTCGGCTTATATTCGGGTCGGCTTATACTCGAGTATATGTGGTATATAATACAACGTGAATGGAATCTTTTTTTCTTAATTTTAGAATTTAATTATATTTACTATTCAAATATTCTACATTTAAGAAATATATTTATTCTTTGTTCAGTGTCAAGAAAAAAGTTATATTAATTTTGTTGTGGGGCTTATTTTTACTCTAGATGCACCTAGAAACCAAGAACAGTTCTTCAGTGTTTTAGGACAAAATATTTTATTTAAATTAGAGTCACAAAAAAAGTCAACAAATGAATGGGGAATTTTTTATCTTCCAAATGCATTCAGAAACTAAGAAAAAAATCTTTAAAATTTTAGACAAAAAAACCCCCAAACAAACCCTGAAATTGAAAGAACTAGTAGGTGTCTCATTCAGTGTGACTATGTCTACACTGGCAAGTTAGTTCAAATTAAAGAGGCTTAATTTGAACTAACTAAAGCCATGGCTACACTAGGCTTTCATTAGTTTGAATTAAGGGCTTCCTTAATTTGAACTAACAACTTTGAATAGGCTATTTGAAGTAAGCATTAATTTGAACTAGTTAGTTCGAATTAACCAATGTGGCCATGTTAGTTCGAACTAATTGCTTAGTTCAAACTAACCGGCCCATTGAATTCAATGAAAATCACTAATTCGAACTAATTTTTTCTAGTTCGAATTAAGTTAATTCAAACTAACTAAAATTATTTTGAATTAGTTAATTCAAACTAACTAATTTGAACTAATTTTAGTAAGTGTAGACATAGCCTGTGAGCCTATATTCCATTTCAATACATCAGCATCAGTGTGGAGTGGTCAGCACAGGTAAATTCAGGGCATTCTCCACATTATTGTGGCTCTTCTGGACAGCTGATTGTGGACAAATGTGACAGTGTCCTCTGCTGCATTTGATAGGTGCTCCTGTTGTGGCTGGCTTTCAATGGTAGCCAATGGACAGGAATGTTGCATTGATAAACATGATGCAATGATGGATTCTTCTCTTTATATCTGCACCTACAAGTCATTTTCCTAGACTGACAAGCAGCTTCTTTGTCTTCAGTGAGTGTGCTCTGAAGCTGGATTGTTGTGAAATCAAATGATGAAACTTGCAACGCCAACAATATCAAACATGTTGAAGAAAAAAAACCATTGGACACCTCTTTATTTTGCACCGGAAGGGGAACATTATTTCAAGATGGTACATATTATTGGAGAATTATGTGGGGTTTATTTTTTGTCTCATAAAATCATGTCATGATGCATCATCAGTAGCATTATTACCAACTTGCCCTTCTTTGGAACACAGGAAACTGAGTGAGTGGTTCAGCAAACCCCAACATTAGTGGCAGTTTTCTGTGCTGTGACATAGATTAATCTCATTGGGCACATCTTGCTTGTTTCATCATATTATTCTAACACAGTTTAAATTTTCATTGAGGAGATCTTCCGCAAACTGAATATTTGTAGATAAGTTATTCCCAACTATGTTTCTTCCAGTCTTAGTCCAGGGTCGAACATGAGCACCTCATTATCTGAAGACCAGCTTGATGAACTAATCAATTTAAACAAGTCTTCCTTCTCAAAGCAACTCTGAGCATGATTTGGCACAAAGTCACTATCAGAACAATGTGCCCTTTTGTTCACCATCTTGAATTATACAACACAAAAAATCCTTTCAAGAGCCTACTGAGTTTTTAATGTATTGGGAGCACAATTTCTAGACAGAAAATCCCCTCAGGAATGTTAGTCAAAGGGAAACAGCATCAATCCATTCTGTGTTGAGGATGCCTAATAAGGCTGGATTTGAAGGAAGAAATCTCCTGAGATACCTTCTACCTTTTCTCTTAGGTGATTTTATGCTGCTACCACTGTCATTGCAATGCATTATTCATTAGCATATGCTAACTATTACAATACATTAAAATACAATGTAACAGTTCAACATGTTTGAAGTACATTTGTACCCCCCCCCCATACAGAAACATTTTTCCATACTTTTTTTCCCCTAAATTGTGTATTTGTGCATAGGTGGCATTGTCTTAACACAACATAGTTGGAGGGCCACTAGTTCATGGGCTATCATACCACATATGCTCGTGAGGTACAATATTACATCACAGATGGGAATGACGGTTAAATATTTTCCTTTTGAAACAGCACAGTACTCAGAGCCAGCCTTTTAGTGTTCAGTGTAGCACTGGGCTTGTCTTCTTCATATGGTTGATGTAAATGTAGAGCAACAAATATAATTTTACATTTAGATGGCTAAACCAGATAATTGCATCTAGAGTAGCAGAGAGTATTGCTGTGATAACTGCTTTGTATTTATAAATCAGGCATTGAGTTGTTATGTTTCCCTTGTCTTTTCTGAGGGACCACAGTTGCACACTGGAGATTTTTAATTTTCATTTGTGCAGCAACTATCCACATCTGCCATGAATTATGTTTAGTGTTTCCCACAGAGGATAAAAGCCAAGGATCTTCTGCATGGGATTGTTAATGAGATGTTTATTTGTAATTCCTTGTGAACTCCATTTGGCTGTTCAGGCTTCAGCAGAGTTGAAGTAACATTGTTGAAGGTTAAATGTGAGAGTCCAAAAGAGATTATGCAGCCTCCATTTCTGGAAGTATTTCTCCATAATTTTTAGTTTCCCATTCAAGTTGAACTCAATGTTCCTGAAGGCAATTGCTTGCATTGCCAGGGCAAAACCATCCATATATGCAAATTTGACAACTTCTGTGGAGGCATGTTATTCATATAAACATTAAAAAGCATTGACGTAAATATTGAGCCTTGTAGCAGTCCACTGTTGAGGAACTGGGCTGAACTGACTATGTTGCATCATCTGTAGCAGATGTAGTGTTTTGAAGCAGAGGGCAATCTTTAAAAGCTTCAGCATCAAACCTTTAATTAAGACCATGTCATAGACCAATGACAGGTTTCCTCTGGAAACCAGCCTTGATGTGCATTACATGGATCAAAACTTGGTTTCAACAACTGCATTTATGCCATAATGCCACTTGTTCTTTGGGGACCACTACTAGCTTGTGGACTGACTCTCCAGGGGATGATACACTCCAGGACTTTATAGGTGGTGCATATGAATGATATCAGCCTATAACTTCCAGGATCACAAGTTGGCTTGCCCAGTTTGAGTATGGCAATGACTGTAGCCCCCTGCCAGTCTTTTGAGATGTACCCAGATTACGTACTTTTGGTGTACAATGTTGCCAGCCATTGGAGTCCCCTGGGACCTACTGATGAATTCTTGGGGGAATACCATCTCCACAGGCCACCTTCCCTTTCTTCATTATGACTTAAACGAGGGATCTCAAACTCAAAACACCATAAGAGCCACATGAGGACTAGGATATTGTTCCAAGGGCACTGTCACTGAAAACTTTTCATACAATGAAACAAAAGTATAGTAAAAAATGAAAAAAATGAAGAGTAATATAATATGACGCTTTCATCAGAAAGGCAAAGAGTAAGCAAATAAACACACTTAAAATTTTATTTTATAAATTAAAATTATTTTATAAATTTGGGGGGTTGTTGTGGGCTGCAGGAAGTAACTCCACAGGCCACATCCATGTTTTTGACACCCCTGGCTTAAACCCTTTCACTATATCTGTACTGATGGCGTTGGGTCTTCTGGAGGGATTGATGTCATTGTCTGATGTAGTTAATGATGGAGCCAATTTGGAGGTTATGGGAATTGGACTGGACATTTGAGAACTGATATTTCATCAGATTATCAGCCCCAAGACATTATGGTAAAAACCATGTATGGCAACTAGAATGTGTAAAGTTCAGACCTTCAACACACTAAATCCACTGCAGGCTCTCCTTAAACTGAGGAACGCTGAGTGGGTTTGCTTAAACCCTGTTTTAATGTCTAAATAATATAAAGCAATGTAGCAGGACTGATAATCTATCCCATAGGCTTACAATAAGTCTTTCATATGAAGTTTTGCATAAAAATAGTTTTGGGACTGAAGACTCGATTACAAAAGTTCTGTGAATTTATGATGTCTGAGGGAGTGCTAAATAATCCAAGAATACAAATCTATATTAAGGATAAAAACACCGTAACGGCCTGGTAAGTGGGATGACATTACAGGGTAATTTTAGTGGATTATTAGAATTTCCTGTTTGAATATATTGATCTAATTTATATAGGTTTGCTAGAAGAACAAGCAGAAAAGCAACACAATAGATCTCGATAAGCACATTTGAAAGAAAATGGAAAAGGCTGTATAGGCTCGCTGCTGGTAATCTTGATTGTGACAAAGATACAAGCCTTGTTCCTGGTTTGGCGAAACATAAAGATGACTATGGCACTAAACATTTTTCTTCCTTTCCTGAAAGAGATGTTGAGGGTAGTTGTTAGAGATTGTCACAGACTGACACAGAAACAGAATCTGCAGAGAGAGAGTGTGAAGAATTAGGCACTTCCCCCAGATCACATTCAGGGCATGGTAAAACGTAGGGAGAGACAGACATGTACTGACTTTAAGATCTGTTTTCTTTTAAATACTTTGGTTCTAAATAAATAATATACTGCAATAAGCAAACTGTCTAGTGACTGGTTGTCTTTCTCATTTTTCCTTGAGGGAACAGAATGGCACTGAATATAAATAAAGACTGTTGAGGAAGTCAGGGTTGATCATGGGAAACTAGAGCATAGGGCCTAGTATGAGAGTGGAAGAATTATGGGTATGTGTACACTAGCAATTTAGGTTGACGTAAGGACCCTTAAGTCAACCTAAATTATTCTATGTCTACACCTGACTTTCATTAAGTCGACTTAAGAAATTCCTTAAGTCAACTTAATGAAAGCTGAAGTTGACTTAATAAGAACTGCCCACTAGGTCAACTTAAGCCTTAAATTGACTCCTTAAGTTGATTTAAGGACAGTGTGGATGGGGAGTAACCCTTAAGTCGACTTTATTAAGTCGACTTAAGGCCAATTAAGTCGACTTAACAAAGTCAACTTAACTTTTTCTAGTGTAGACATACCCTATGTGACTCCACTTCTAAGGAAGGTGATGATTCCCAACATTCCATTATATCATTTGACTGTCATTGCACGTTGAGTGACTTTTCTCAGAGAACTATACACAATGACTCCAAGATCTCTTTCTTGAGACGTTGAAGCTAATTTCAACCCCGTTGTTTTATATGTATAGTTTTCCAATGGACATTACTTTGCATTTATCAACATTGAATTTCATCTACCATTTTGTTGCACTGTCACCCAGTTTTGGGAGATACCTTTGTAATTCTTCTTAGTCTCCTTTGGACTTAACTACCTTGAGTAGTTTTGTATCACCTGCAAATTTTGCCACCTCACAGTTTACCCTTCTAGATCATTTGTTATTATGTTGATAGTACTGATCCCATTATAGACCCCTGAAGGGCACCACTATTTTCATCTCTCCATTTTGAAAACTGACCATTTATTCCTATCCTTTGTTTTCTATCTTTTAACCAGTTTCTGATCCAGGAGAGGATCTTCCTTCTTATTGCTTACTTCGCTTAAAACGCCTTTGGTGAGGGACATTGTCAAAGGATTTCTGAAAGTCTAAGTACATTGTATCCACTGGATCAGCTTTGTCCATATGCCTGTTGGTCACTTTAAATTAGCCTAATAGATTGGTGAAACATGATTTCCCTCCCCAAAAACATGTTGTCTCTTACCCAACAAATTGTGTTCATCTATGTGTCTTATAATTCTATTCTTTATTATGGTTTCAGCCAATTTGCCTGGTACTGAAGTTAGGCTTATTGGTTTATAATTGCTAGGATTGCCTCTGGCATCACATTAGCTATCCCCCAGTTTTGTACAGAAGCTGATTTAAATGATAGGTCACATACTAAAGTTAGTAGCTCTGCAATTTCACATTTGACTTCCTTCAGTACTCTTGGGTGAACACCATCTGGTCCTGATGGCTTATTACTGTTTAATTTATCAATTTGTTCCAAAACCTCTTCCAATAATACCTCAATCACAGTTCCTTAGGTTTGTCACCTAAAAGAAATAGCTCCCTTGTATTCTTAGCTGTGAAGACCAATGCAAAATATTAATTTAGTTTCTCTCCAGTAACCTTCTCTTCCTTAAATGCTCCTTTAGCATCTCAATTGTCCAATGGCCCTACTGGTTGTTTAGCTGGCTACCTGCATGAGATACTCCTTCTGTCATTCTCTTTTCATTTACACTGCTATAAGTCTGGAGTAATTCCACAGAAGTCAAAGGAATAAAAACTGATAAAAGAAGAATCTGGCCATAAATATCCTTATCCAGTAGAGGACCCTCAAGATATTTCTGGCTTAGTGACAGGACATTTGTATATAGAATTGTTATATTATCCAAAGTACCATCCAGACTACTGAGTAATTGTCTCTCTGAAGTTCTTCAAACTGGCCTGCCTTTTACCTTGCTTTCCTTGTGAACAGCAACTCTTGGCCAGTTAAGACACAACCTCCAGCATACAATTTGCTCCTAGTTATACAACATTAAGCACTACTAGCTAACTAGCAAGAATCACAGTACAAAAGAACACAAGCAGATTCTCTAGTTCCAGACTTTTCCCCAGAAATGTGCCACCTATGTTGCCCAGCATGCTACTGAACAATGTAAGGTCATATAAAATCTTTCATCAAAAGAAAATGATATGCACCAGCATTGCTATCCCAAATGGAGTTTCCCACACACTTTAACCAAACACACTGGTTAAGATAAAATAATAAGATAAATTTATTAACTACAGAAAGAAAAGAAAGATTGTAAGTGACTTCAAGTAATAAGGTATAAAAGTCAGGATTGGTTGCAAAAGAAATAAAAGATAAAACAGAACAAACCTCTAAATTAACAAACTAAAATGGATCCAAAGCAAAAAATTCTTTCTCAGCACATGCTTTGCAGTCCACTAGCTGAGTTTCTTTTTAACCAGGACATGCATCCACCACCAGAGTTCAGTTCTTTAGGAGTCATTTATGTCATGACAAAGATGACGGATGACAGTGAGGTAAGCATTTTTCTCTCCTCTTTATAATTCAGTATCTTTTGCTAGAAACATCCTTGCTGAGACCTGATGACAAACAGTCTTTTGTGGACATGAGCTTTAGGGTGTCCCTGTACTAGAATATAAACTTCTTGTTCACATCTTCCCCCTGGTGGAATATGTCAACTTACCTAAGTGAAAGCCTTGTTGTCCTTGAAAAACTGACTTGGGCCTGCATTTCTAATCCTGGAGCATGTTACAACAATGTTATGCAGTAGAATCTTTTAACTTTACATACTGTGTTGATACATACATTTTATCAGGACAATAATGTTCAGCAGATTGAGGGAAACAGTAGCACAAGGTTAGGTACATACCATATTGTGAATGGAAAGTTTGAGGGGTTATTGGAAGCAGGTTGCAATTTCAGCCAAAAGCTGTAGCAAATAAAAAGTTGATTTACCTGGATTAAATTCCTCTCCCTCCACAAATTATTTTTGTAGCTATGAATCATCTCTGAAGCTATGTGATCTTCAAGAGATTTGTTAGTATATTCCCATAACCAGGGAAGTAGTTGGAAAAAGCAAATGACATACATGAGATAACTGACCTTTCTGTTGAATAGGTCAGCATGCTTCCAGGTCAAGATTTATAACTATTTGCAGCCTCAGTAGGTGCAGCAGATCACTAGAGATTAATTGAGCTCTTTGATATCTTCTTCTTCTTTATTCTGTTTGAATATTGGTTATTCATGGTGCACAACTATGATTTAGTAAAGTGTTACCTTTCAGAATTAAGTTTAATTAGGAAGTAGCTTTCACTTGAATTTCACCTGTTTAATAAGTAATATTGAGTTAGGTAAGGAATTCTTCCTTTATTTGTGTATGTTATAATGACGTATGACAATGTTATAAATGGCAAAAATTAGAGAAAATATATTTAACAGTTTTAAAAGAATATTGTTCAACTTCCATTAACCAGTGCATTTTACATAGTATTTTTATCCATTGAAGCCTATGAATCTGTGAATAGCATTTTAATGCAGTGAATTTCTCCTCTGAAATTTAGCCAACCTTTGATGTTTTTTAAATCAGCCACCACTTGGAAGTCTAATTGTCTAATTTATAGCTGGCCATTAAATTCAAGATAATAATTAATAAATAAAAAACAATACAACATTTGTCAGATTGGAATAAGGTCATGTCTTAGAGTGAAATTTAGAATAAAATGCCTTGCTATCTACTACTTGAGAGAGGCTTTTTCCAGCAGAATATTTTCAAGTATTATACTTTGATCATGAATCAGTTAGGGATCACGTGAGAGCCAAATAAAAAGTATTGTCTTTTAAAAAGTGCTGTTTTGTGATAGATTTTTCTCTTACAATCATTAAAGGTCTAATTGATTAAATACATGAATATATCAGAACTGGAGTTGGTGATTGGTATAGAATGTATCTCCTCATGTAGAGCAAACATCTCCCAGGGCTGTTCCTATTCTTTCCAGCAGCTACATAGTTGTGGATTTGCTGTTCTGAAAATATAATCTGAGGTGTATTGCTATGTTTTACTACAGTGTGTAGGATTTACTCTATATTTAAGTTAGCCCCCAGAATTTTACGCTAGAGGTAATTCCACTGAAATCTAAATTGCTCTGTGTGGAGTTCAAATAGTGCTTGCTGTGAGTAAAGTTACTAAAACTTGATCTTTCAGAAGGTGTTAGGACCACCCCTAATCTATGGTACCAATTTCTCTTATAATTTGATTTTGATCCCAGGTGATGCTAGTCTTACCAAAAGTGACATAATTTCTGATAGTGGCATGATAGGGCCTCAGTGACAAAAACTGCAAGTCAACTTACCTATTCTGCTTTTGAACCTCTGTGCTTATGTATCCCTTCAGTTACATTGTGATGCAAAAACAAATTATAATGGGAAGTGTTAATCCACTTGTCATTTTTTGTCTCTTTACCTAGAGCTATTCATAGAATGCTGTTACTACTTTTTCTTATCATAAAATAACATTTTTAACAAATAAAAATCTGTGCTAGAATTCTTAATATAAATATTGTAGGTTGTAGGGAACTAATGGAAATGCAGTCATTTAATTGGCATCCATGTGACTTTTTTGTAGGCTTGTTCTCAGTTCTGTCTCTGACTACTTTGCTGCCATGTTTACAAGTGATGTTTGTGAGGCCAAGCAGGAGGAAATCAAAATGGAAGGCATAGACCCTAATGCGCTGTGGGATCTTGTTCAGTTTGCCTACACAGGTACTGTAATGTGTTCTTTTATGTTTCCCAGAAAGGAGGCATCTGTTTGTTTCCCATCAATTAACTGGAAGTAAATCTTACGAAGTTATCTTAATCAATATCTATTAAAAACCCATCATTTACTACTTTTTTCAGTGTTTGGACTATTAAATATAATTCTATTCTTTTTATCCATTACCCTCCAGCACTTTGAACTGTGAACTCAAATCTACAAAGCCTAAATAGGGTCTGGCTTGGGGAGCACTTGGTGAGGCCAGGAAATGGCATATTTTAGGCAGTAAGTGTCATTCTCCTCACCAAGCCAGCTGTGATCTAACATGGTGTTCAGTACCTCTGTTGAAAGAATCACCATGTACTGGAAAATCCTAAAACAGAAGTTCTTTAATGGCTCTATGTGGTCAGGACCTGTGGCACTTTTTTCAAGTACAAGAGTATCCTAAAGTCCTGGTCAAATTCCAATTAAATACTACCTTTTAAAAATCTTGTTTTATTTTGAACTGCAGAGAGTCTTTTTTACTTCCTGCCCAGGCTTTTCAACTTATGTAGTATTTCTCTACCTTACTGCATAGCTCTGTTTTTCTGAACAGCTGTTGTCTTTAATTGCTGAATAAAGTCAAATACAATTTATGTGTTGCACACCCAAAAGTTACATTAACATAAGGTTAAGGTTGCAAAGTCAACCACTCAAAAGACAGGAATGACAAAACTAAGATTTCCCCCTTATGTGTATGCATAATGATACATATTTACATCATCACATACTGTGTTTTTTCCATATGGTACCATCCTCTTTAAGTCTACAGTATGGATGATGCTCACTGTATGATCTGCTATTCAATGTTCTGTTTTTAACTCGGTTTTCATTGTGTAGCCTTAGTCCCTATTTACTTCAAACTATTCCAACTCTGTTCTGAATATATAATTTTTTTTTTCATGGGCTTTTATTTTCCTCATGTACACATCATGGTAAGATATGAGAGCTTTACAAATATTAATGTATCTATTTTCAGAGTACTTTTGTAATGTCAAGGGGTTCTTTTATTCCCAATTTATATATGAGGAGGTAGACACAAAAAGATTATAATCAAAAGTGCTCATTATTTTTGGGTGTTCAGTATGAGACATTTAGGGCCTGATTTGTTAGTGTACTTACCATTACACAGTATTTTATATAATGGCTTGCAGGTATCTAGTCATCTTCTTACCACTATGCAAGCAACAAGAGAGAAAGAGACTCGCTTGTGCTTCACTGGCTATCAGCTGCTGCACTCTGTCAGCGTGGTATCCCCTCCAAACAATCTTCTCTAGGCTATACCAGCTCTTAACTTTGCCTTACCGGTTAACAATAAATATACTCCAGTCTTTAAGCGTCTTTGAAGTGTACCCCTGTAGTAGTCACTTTTCCACTAAACAATCACAGAAATACCTCATTAGTTGTCCACACCAGCTTGACTGACTCACCTCAAGATCAATACGTTGTACTATACCACTGGACTGAAATGTATTTATAGTGAAAACGATTGTAAGTTTATTATCAAAGATGAAGATTTAAGAGATAGTGAGTAAGGATGATAAAAACAGGAGTGTTGTATATTAGACAAAAATCACAACATGGATTCCTAGGGTGTGTCTACACTTACAAATTAAGTTGACTTAAGGAGGCTTAAGTCAACTTAAACTACTCCGCGTCCACACTGGGTTTTCCTTAAGTTGACTGAAGCATTTCCTTAAGTCAACTTAAGGAAAAGTTAAGTCAACTTAATAACACCTTGATTTAGGTCGACTTAACGCTTAAATCGACCTTATTAGGTTGACTTAAGCCAGTGTGATCAGTGATTAGTGCTTAAATCCACCTTATTAAGTTAACTTAAAGTGTTAAATCAACTTAATAAGGTCAAAATGGAGCTATGTCTACACTTGAAAAGTTAAGTTGACTTTTGTTAAGTCAACTAAATAAGGTCGACTTAAAGTCGACCTTATTAAGTCGACTTAACAAAAGTCGACTTAACCCTAGTGACCGAATTTAACAGATCAACCTACAATCTAAATAAGTTTCTTACCCTAAATGTCTTCTGCAATGTTTCAACTAGGGTTGTTTGTGATTCTGTTTTCATGAACGGAATCACACTGCCCAATTACTTTCTAGGTGCATCAGGGAATTTAGATTTGAAATTAGATGCAGGTTTCTAACCATGAGAGGAGTAAAGTTCTAGAACAGCCTTTAAAGGGGAACTGTGGGGTCAAAATTCTAGCTGGCTTCAAAACTGAAGTTTTTAAATTTATAGAGGAGAGGTTAGATGGGACAACCTATTTTGGCAATTGACTGATTTTTGACTACTGGTGGTGGATATGCCAGTGACCTGAAATGAAACATTAGATAGGATGGGTTCTGAGTTATTCCAAACAATTCTTTCTTGGGTGTCTGGCTGGTGAGTATTGCCCACATGCTCAGGGTTTACCTGATCACCCTATCTGGGGTTGGGAAGGAATTTTCCACCAGGGCAGATTGACACGGGCTTTAGGGGTTTTCCACCTTCCTTTGTAGCATGGGTATGGCTCACTTGCTAGAGGATTCTCTGTCCCTTAATGTCTTTAAATCGTGATTTGAGGACTTAACTCAGTCATAGGTTAGAGTTTTATTACACTGTGCAGGAGGTCAGACTAGATGATCATATTGGTTCCTTCTGACCTTGCCTTGAGTCTTCCTTGCCTTCCCCTTTCATTCTCAAAGTGAACTGTGTGCAAACTGTGATTTTTCAATGGCTTATAAATTGGCCAAATTTGTGCCTTTTTCTCACAGCAGCAAAGGCATAACCAAAAAGGCAACATTGCACCACTTTTCAAGTCCTTGCACTAAAGGCTGGGGCTGCTAGAGAGGTTGTCATTAAAACTTTAGTAAGGACTATATTTTGGTATGGGCAAAACATTTTCACTAATATTATTCCCTGAAATGTCTCAAACATTTTAGCTGAAACGTTTTAGAAAAATTCATCCGGAGGCAAGCACATGATTGGAAAATTGCAGCTGAATGGTAAAATTCTGGGAAAGAGGTCGTATCAGACAAATATAAGTACAGCAGTTGCTACCATCTCTGACTAAAAGACTAGAGTATTGGAGATCAATTGAAAGGTGAAAGGCAGATCAAAACCTCTCAAATGTTAGCTAAATTTAGCTCTGGATACAATCTTTGGGGCTTGAGCACACCTCTGTATGCAGGGTCAAATCCTTGGATCTGAACCAGTGTTCCCTGTAAGCTGCGCAGGTGTGTGGCCATGCAGCAGCTGTCGCACACCCGAGCAAGAGCCTGAAGGGTCCACGTACTCTCCTGGACCCTGGGTCTGGGCCCCATCCAGCCGCGCTCCACCACCACTAGGGCATTCTTACCAGTGGCCACCTCGGCAGTAGCCTGGGGCACTGGGGACCGCTGGGTTCGGTAGGCTGTGCTGGCCGTCGCACCCGCACAGGGTACACTACCAGGGCTGCGGCCCCTGCCCAGTCGGAAGACACAGTCTCCTGGCTGGCAGGGAGCTGCCCCAGGCAGGGAGTTTTTAAAACTCCTGCCCTGAGCATGCTCAGTTCATGCTCAGGGCGGGATGTGGGAGCAGCAGCTCATGGCTTGGCCACTCCGGCACCCAGGTAAGTGGGGGGGCTGGGTTGGGGGGTTGGGGATGGGGTAGCTGCCAGGGAAAGGTGAGGCGGTGGGTCGGCCCGGGGGAGTTGGGGAAGCCAGAGGCAGGGCAGGTGGGTTAGGGAGAGTGTTGGGATGACTCAGGGCGGGGAGCAGGGAGATGGCGGCAGGGCGAGGGGGTTAGGGAGAGTGTTGGGGTGACTTGGGGGAGGCGGCGGCCGGGGGGGGGGGCGGGTTAGGGAGTGTGTTGGGTGATTCGGGGGAGATATCTTGTATTCTACCCTGAGCGTTGAAGAACTGGAGAGTAAAGAGATGATTAAAAAAAATCATATTGTACATTTTTCCGCTGCCTTTTGGCTGAAAGAATCCCAAAGCACTTTACAGGCTCTATATGCACAGAAATCACCAGTGAAGTGACATTTTATGGGAAGTAAAAAGTGTGGTCAGAATGAAGTTGATTAGAGATGTTGCTGAATTTCCTTTGGTGTCAGAAGCTTGTTAAATCCTTCCTCTTTTCAGCTTCAGCCCAAGCTAGGTTTACATGTAAGCAGCAAAGGAAACTAGTTATAAGCAGGTGATGATATATTACTGAAAGAAACAGTGTCTGAAGTTGTTTATGAGAATGTGATATTTTAGAATTTATGGTATCTAAAGAGTTAACCACCTGCAATTGGATCCACTCAGGCAGACTTTTGGGCCTAAACCAATCTCTTCTGTAATCAATGGAACTTGGTGTGGCAGAGCCATATGCAGATGTGATTGTAGAACCAAGGCCCCCGTCTCTATAACTCCACTATGCCTATGATAGAGATAGGGGCATTTTATTTATTGATATGCGTACATCTAGAATTGATGATGTACCCTTTCACAACAAAATTCCCTGCTTCCCCAGCTCTTTGCACCTTAAACAGTATCTCAGATTGTCCTTTCCTAAAGAGCCTTATGAATACTACCACGTTTCACATACAACAGCCATGTCCCCTGGCCTGCCTGGGGGTGAGCAGGGCTTGCAGCACTGCAGGGAGGGCTTGGGGGGGAGGGGAGCGTCTCACATCTGTTTAGTAAATTAATAAAATGTCAGCATTTCAATTTAACCTTTTTATTAAAACATTTTAACATTTTTACATTTTAATATTTAACATTTTGACATTTTTATTAAAGTTTGAATTAAAACACAAGATCTATGCATTTCTTTTAAAAGGAGGAAGTGCTGATGCTTCCGGCGCCAAAAAACTGTTGCCCATGAGGCACCATGCCTCACAAATTGCCACTCAGTGACTACCATAACTTGTTCAGCTGCATCATCAGCCTAGAGGGAACATTGATCTGAACCCACTCAAATTTTGTAGAAATTTGGATATACATCAGGGTTTCAACTATGCATCTTAGGCTCATTTCAGAAAAAAATAGAGATGTAACCTTATCAGATTTCTACCATTCTGGTAGCTCTTACATTTATAATTTATAAACATGCATTAATTTCTTTTGTGAGATGCCCATGTTAGGCCTCCAGTTTGTAGAGAGAGAGTAATTGATTTTACTAGTTCCATTCATAAGAATTTAGCCAAGGAAATCTCCATAATTATATCTGGATATATAATACCAAAAATTATATTAATTTCAGATTTAGCTGCTGTTGCCAGAGACAAAGGATTTACCTGGGAGGGGGGGCAAGTGAGAATTGCAATAAATCAAGAATGATTATGGGCTGATAGCAGTTTTTTCAGTAACCTGTCAGAACAGAAAAAAATGAGGTCACCCTGCATGCAACCAGTATAGTATTGTCACAAATTTTAAACAAGGGTAAGCAATTGTATGTCCTAGTTATATTGATATAACCTGTCTATCAGATTTACAGTGCTCTCGAGGCTAATGAAATTTCTTGTTTTTTTATCATGCACTAAAAATTGTGAGGAGTGTTACTAGGTGCCTGAAAATCTGTATTTATAAATAAAAGATCAGTGATTGAGATAAAAGTATCACCTTGTTGGTCACAGGCAGCACTCTTCAATTAAAGAAATAAAACAATGTTGCAACACTTGGGAGCTGAACCTCCCTATAGGTGAGTGAATGTGTGTCCACCA
This sequence comes from Pelusios castaneus, assembly GCA_007922175.1. NCBI lineage: Eukaryota > Metazoa > Chordata > Testudines > Pelomedusidae > Pelusios > Pelusios castaneus. The sequence goes on from ML685832.1 coordinate 3,901,123, forward strand.
CAGGCACTGAAGATAATAGCCATATTTATCCAAAAGGGGAACTGATATCAGTTACTGCATCCTATGATCAATAAAAAGATGCTATCATCTTAAACATCAAGCCCTTATTGGTATCTCTACACATTTTCAGCTTCCTAGTAACAATCGCTATGTCTACATTAGAAAAGTTAAGTTGACTTTTGTTAAATTGACTTTAATAAGGTCGACTTTAAGTCGACTTAAAATCGACCTTATTAAAGTCGACTTAACAAGTGGCAACACTTTAAGTCGACTTAGGTCGACTTAACAAAGTGGACTTGTGCGTCCACACTGGGCTTAGGTCGACCTACGGAAGGGTTAGGTCAACCTAAGGAGGATTAAGTCGACCTAATGAGTGGTAGTTATAAAGTTGACTTAAGCTTTCATTAAGTCGACTTAAGGAATTTCCTCCTTAAGTTGACTTAAATTGCCAGTGTAGACATAGCCAATGTTTTTAATAACAGCTCCTCCATGGGAACTGCACTCTTTACGACTTTGGCAAAAGCATCACTTTGGGGGCAGTGAAATCACTGAGGGGACTGCTAGGTGCTCAGAATTTTGGAAATCAGGACACTTTTATTTCTAAAAAAAGAAATTTTCTTAGCTTTAGCTACACAAAATGTGGTTACTTCAAGCTAATAATCTCTGTCATCTCTTTTTGAAGGTACACTAAAATTCCTTCACCACAAGAAATAAAAAAGCTCAGAGCTGTGAGAAACTTCCCTTACTCTTCTCCTCCTTAACATATGGAGCAAAGTCCTAGCTGAGGTGTTTTCAAATCAATCGTTCCTTCTCTCACTTCATTCAGCTTAGTCTGGCTTTCTATCTTATTGGACAGCCAGCAACAATGTAAGGAGAATAAAATTTTATTTACTTCCTACAGTGGCAAAAAAACCTAATACACTTATTCTAAATCTTGATTCAGCAAACATAGGCAAATGACTTTTCTAGAAGATTTAGTTTCTGTTCTACAATTTTTCATTATTGTCCCAAATTTAGTACATGTATTAGTCTCTTTTTATTAAAATCTGTTACAAGATTGATGAATGTATAATCATAGAATCTTAGGGTTGGAAGGGACCTCATGAGGCCATCTAGTCCAACTCCCTGCTAAAAGCAAAACTGTTCCCACTAAATCATCCCAGCCAGGGTTTTGTCTAACTGAGCATTAAATATTTCCAAAGATGGAGATTCCACCACCTCCCTAGGTAATCAGAACCTCCGAGGTAACCAGAACCTTCTAAGCTTATAAAAAGAACACAGCAAAACTAACAAGGAGTCCTGTGGCACTTTTAAAGACTAACATATTTATTTATCACATGAACTTTTGTTGGAAAAAATCCCATTTCTTAAAACTGTTCTTTGTCATACTTATATGTATTAATTATTGAACTTCTTGTCATTGTTTTTTAATCATCCTCATCTACCTATCTACCTGAGGAGAAGGGATGCAGGGATCTGGCTGCGCGGGTGCTTGTGAGAGGTGCGCGTGTGTGTGGCAGCCCCTGCAACACCGTGCACACGTGCAGCTTAGAGGGAACATAGCTCCAGGCCTCCACAGCAGGTCCTCTATCGACCTAGCACCTAGCAGTGTGGACGCAAGCAGTTGACTGGAGTGTTTAGTGTGGACGCTTTAAGTCGACCTTGTTAAGTCGACTTAACAGAGCCTCTAGTGTAGACATAGCCAAAGAGTTTTGTGGCACTTTTTTTTTTCCCTCAGCTGAAATAATATAGCTACCCCTTTGGAAATTGCCAGAACTGAGATCAGTAGAGATATTCAAGTTGGAACACCATTTGTATAAATTAGAAGGGGCTAGTGGCAGACTATTCTCTGTGAATGTCCCTTGGGATGAGGGTTTGTTATTATTTCTGGTCTTAAATAGCCTGAGTCAGCTGACCTTCAGGGATGCTTCAAGGTTTTACCTATTTTTGTTGTTGTTTGTTTTTTGAACTATTTGAAAATGGAGGGTAGAGAATTGTTTGAAGAATAAGGATGACTGAAGCCTGGTTTGGTGGTGATGGATTATACTGAATTGCACTATTATGTTTCTAATGTATTATTTGTCATGTTATACCATGGGCTTCTAAAGTATAGGTACCCTTTTCATATTTTTACAGATCTTAATAAGTGAATATAGCAGGGATCAAGTTGGAATCTGGGATCATGGAATTTCATTCTCTGATGACTTGTTAAACATATTTAACCTCCAATCAAATATATATTTACCATATATATTTAACGTCTAACCAAAATTCCATATCTCAGGTACAGGATCAACTCCATACTTTCTGGAAGCTGTTCAGTCTTCCTTAACTTAAATGAATCTCTTGCAACACTGTTGTTGTCTTTGCAAACAAAATCCTACCAAAAGGTTTTAAGTTACCTTAGGTGCCTAGGTGCCTACCAAATCTACATACCTAGGTAAAAATACCAACATTCAAAATAATTACCCTAAAGACAGACAAGGAAATTGTCAGCATCTCCTATTTTCATTATCGGTCTATGTTCATTTAACTAAAATGAACATAATATCAAGTCTCTTATATGTATAATTGAAACCAGTAATTAAAAATTCCTTGTGTCAAGCAATCCACCAATTCTTGTGGAGGAAAAAAAATGCAAGCCAAGGAATAGCACTGATAAGCTGCACATGTACGTTGAAATACAATGGGTATTCAGGCTTCCCATGATAGAAACTGTGACAATGTAGCATGTGATATGACCTCATTCCAGCCTAGAGAAAACATTAACATGATGGATCAAGATATAATTTCTCCAGTTAAATTGAGCTATTTAATTTCTTTTTTCCTAAAAGAACAAATGTCCCATTAACACAAATAGTGCATTTCATTTGTTACTGGCTATGGGCATGAATGCCTCATGCACTATTGAGAAATCACTTAACTTATTTGGGCTCAGTCTTTCAAGGTGCTCTGCATGCTCAGCTGTCTTTGACTCACCACAGGCACAAAGCGTCTTACGACATCATGTTCTTTGTTTCTTTCCCTATTTTATAGAATTGAAATAATGTTTATTTCCTCCAACTGACTTTATAGACAGCTTTTAGTACAAAAGGAATTAAAGACTAAGCCTTTAATGACATCAGTTCTTCAAGCAAACACTTGCATAATGTTGCAGCTACTCATGTGAACAAAATTACACATATGCTTAGGAACCTGTAAGAGCGGGATACTTTTCCTGATTTTGGAAGTTGCTGTGCAGTATATGTACTTGTTATTGTATGTTGATTTATTGACTATTTACTTTTGATAATTATTGAGCCTGGCTAATATATTATTTTCTTCTTAAATTTTATTTTATTAAAAATAACTGTAGTGCTTCGTTATAAAAAAACCCTCATCATCAAATTACTTTGTTTATCTACTGAATAGATAGTTACTAGCATCCTGAGATTCTATGAAAATGTACCATGTCTTCTGATGTATAATTAAATAGAGTTCTAACGAATTTGCAAGGTGGAATTACAGGGTTACTGGCAGTGCATCGAGTTCTGTACAGGACTGATACAACTTGCCTCGTGCTGGAAACATGAAGAAAATATATACAAGTATAAACTATAATATTTGCTTATGAGTGAAAACATTACACAATATGTTTTTAATTGAATAACTTAAACAAATTTGGTAAAAAATTCTCTTTTATAGTGGCATCATCATTGATTATTTTATTAACTAAAATAAGTAGAGTTTTCATTACGAGGTAAACTAAATTTTAGTTTCATTAGAACTGCAAGTTTAATTCAAAGGATATGGATTATGCAAACAGAATTAATAAAGTACTGTGGTAATTTACAGGTTTTTTTTCCCCTCTAAAATCAGTTACTTAGTCTTCAAATCAGTAGACTGTATTAAATTGGTTACAGTTTTAAATGTGTATGTTTTACTTACAGTAAAAAAATCATATTTAATGAAAAAACATGACTCCTAAAATAATCATAATCTATTAACTATAAGACCATAATTATCACAAAGAAAATACCAAAAATATTTTAAACCCAAAATTGATTGGTTTGATTTTATTTAAATGGAAATCTTGGATGTGTTAAATATGGAAATATTCTACATGTCGCATCTGTGTTGTAAAATAATTTTTGTCATCTTGATAAATGAATTGGCTATTTTGTGTAGTGACTTTTGAGAATATTGCAAGCGAATCTCCACAAGTAAGTATTCATTGAGCAAAAGAAGATTACATGAAATAAAAAGTTAAATTCATATTCTTACAATCTAAAGCAGTATATATTTGCCCTAATCTTACATCTGCTTTCTCTGGAATTGTTATGAAAACATAGTCTGGGCAACATAGCACTTCCTTAAATATATGCTATACTCCATTTACCTGCAGCTTTATTGTCTTCATTTCACAGACAATTGCCTCTAAGCAGCATTCTGGCTCTTTTATAGCTAGCCATCAATCATAAATAAAAAGGAGAAGTTACCATAATAATTTGTGTCTATCTAAAATCATTGTGAATCCCTCCAAGGGTGGTGTAAAATGTGTTTCCCAAATTATGCACTTATCTAGTTTGTACAATATGTCAATCCCAAGGCTCAAAAAACTAATCTGTAACTGCTACCTAATCTTACAGTAAATGTTGAACTGGACCAAAAGGAAACACACAAGTTCAGTGAATTCATGCACTTTGGCTGTAGTTCAGTGGTTCACTGAAACTGCAAGTCATACTAGACTTAATCTCTGATGTAAAAGGACTCTGATTTAAGGAAACCACACTTTCTCTTTTATACCTGGGCTAAATTTATTATGTGAGCCATATTACAGAATAGAGTTAAGTGACAGATCCCAATAACTCAGGGAATCTCAGAGTCTATATCCATTTATAGTGGATATACAAGAATGAGGCCTCATGTTTCAAGCAACAAGAGAGCTACAATCTATGGTTTTGTTTCATTTTTTCTTTCTGAGGTCAAGATCCTCAATCCATGCAGGCACCTATTGACTTCTTATGTTATGTAGTGTTGGACATGGTGACTTAAGAGGTCCTTTACTTGAGGTTAGAGTTCACACTTGTAGATAAACCAAATTGCTTAGCAAGAAGATCCTAGGGCTATGAACAACTCCACACAAACCACTTATGCTTCAGTTATCCAGTTCAAACGAAAGCAGATTTACAATCCTCTTGAAGTTCAAGTTGAGCAATGTGCAGAAAGATATTTCTTGGCCTCATTTTCTTGAGTAATAGCCCTTTCTTGACCTTACAGGTAAATATTCCTTCATTTTCAGTATTGTTGGAATATTTTAGTTGTGGAGATATATACAGGGCTTGTGACAATACCTATTGAAACCTATAGGATTGTGTTTTGATTCAGTTGCAACACAAAAGTTGCCATACTGAATCAGATCAAGATTTCATGCACTGGGTTCTAGGTGGCCAGTCCTGGTAGTTGGAGCTGCAGTTGAAGCCAGACATAAGATTGGGAATGGGCTGAGAACAATGCTGAAACTGGGGTCCAGAGGCAGGCCAGGGGTCAGAACCAGAATCAAAGTCTGTGGACATTCACGATCCTAGTTAGAGTCATGAGACAGGCTGGATTAGTGTCAGTTTAAGATGCTTGGGGTTAGGAGGTGGGTCCAGGGCTGGAATGAGTCAGGGAGAGGGCTGGAGTGGAGTCAGGATGGGATACAGACAAGGATAAGGGGGGCTGGAAGAAGGGTCAGGAAAGGCTTGTGGCAGAAATAGGAACAGGACTAAGAGCAAGCTGGAAGCCTAAGGAGCCTATAACACTGTGAGGTAGCAGAAGAATTCCTGGTTGAGTGGTGCTGTTTCTCAGATTAAGTTGCAGATCTGACAGTGTACGTGAAATACCTGTGCGTGAGGCTTATTAGGGTGGGAAGTGTTATTTTTTGCCCATGGATATGCTACAGCAGCATGCCTGAGTGATTAGTCATTGCAGGCTCTGTTGGAGAGTTGTCATGGCAGCTACTGAATTGCTTGGTATTGGCAAGTACAAGATCACACAAATCTAAAGGGCCAAATGAGTTGTGGCAGCTGAGTAAGCACTCTTGATGTGGCTCCAGGTTTGCCCCACACAAGTTCTGTATAGCTCTGTCTGTCTCTGACAATTGTCTATTGTCTGTCTCTGACAATAGCCAAGTCAGAAGTATAGGGCCCTATGGTTTTTATGAAGTGGATCAGGGATACCAACACCAATGATGCTCCTGATATAGTTTTAAAATCTGTAATCTGTTTTTAAACTCTTTAATGGAAAATATAATATACAACCATATAGTGAAAGGTGGAAAATATGATCCAAATGTAACCCTAGCCGCTTAAGCAAGCACAGCTTTGGATTTCACTGGGAGTTTCATCTCTTATGCCAGGACTTAATTTGATCCTTTGAATTTAGCCTTATTAATGCAGAACTAGACTCAATTTATAACTAGTATAGAATTTATAATTCATTCTTTATGATGTTTTGTATGATGAGATCTCCTGGATTGCAGGAAAGGTTATTTAAATGAAATGTTTATGTTTACAAATGCTGTGCTAAGGCATAAATGACTCTGTTTGAGGTTTATTCATGATAAATCAGCATACAACTGATACATTTTTAAAAGAAGTTTAGAAATTGAATGGGGATGTATTTAGGAGACACTGGGAAATATATATTATACCCTTTAACGGTACACAGTAACTTATACTTAATATCTGCCTTCTGTATTCTCTAAAATAAAACATAGATGCAGCCCATGTCTGATTAATTAAAGGGACTGTGTGAACCTGCTTTCTTCTGCCACAGGAAATGTATTGACCCATTTATTAGTCAAAGAGATTTACAGAAACATAAAAGACAACAAAACAATTAATCATAAAAATATATAAATGTATTACTGCAAGAAACCTTGAGAGTCTGGAATTGTCTTTCCATGGAAGTAGGAGGAGTAATTTTCCTGAAGGAAGATGGTTGACTACAAAAGGCCATGAGCTGGTAAATTAAAATGTGCAGCATGGAACTATATACTAGTGTTTCTTGAATTGTTTTAATAAAGGGTACTGTGTTCCTTTCAATTTTCTTTAAGTCTTACATTCTTCTACAGTGCCACCAAACATACACATCTGTATGTACACTGGATAGAGAATGCTGATACATTCCCCCCACTTGTATTTAAATGAATACCCCACTAAAAAAATAAGTGATTAATTTAATTTGTATTCCCCAAAATAGTTGATTGTTCCACCCATATGTGTGGCAATTTAACCATATTTATTTTCTACTAACTAACTAACTAACTAACTAACTAACTAACTAACTAGATCTTTTACAGTAATAAAAAGGTCAGCTAACCAAAAGATCTAGTGTCCCTGACAATGCTTAAAAGAATGAAAAAGAAATTAAACATCTTAACTCTAACAGAAAAAAATATTAACTTCTATGTTAAACCTAAACCACAGAATTCTCTTCCTTTCCACACAGATCTAATAGCCAGCAAAACCCACTGTCAGCAACAGATCACAAGAATAGGGGGACCTGGTGACAGCAACAGGTAAAGGATTGGAGAAGGAGGGTTTCTGGAATCTCAAATGGATAATAAAAGAACAAGCTTTATTGGTGTATTTCCCAATTACAAGACAGAGTGGACACCCAAGCTGCTAGCTGAGCTTAGTCCGGAAATTGGTTTCAGACAGGACACAGGAAACCACAAGTGACGGTTTCTGCAGTGGAGAGCTGGAAGCCTGAACTCACATTAAGCTACACAGAAGCTAACATTTAAAATGATCCATCTTCTTGAATCCTCTTAATGGCTCACAAACAAAATATAAACAGACAAAATCCAATACACAATACAATAATAGTAACAGCAATACCTAAGACTATTTCAAAGGTTATTCCCTGAGTTAAACAGAGGTAAGGCTAGACTCATTATACATTACAACTTATCTCTAAAGGGAAGTTAACTGATAGAGGGAACACGAGTTTACATACATACCAGAACCATCAAGCAGGTGACCAGCAACAGCATGATGAGTTTTGGGACGAAGGGGGGTTAACTCGACACGGTCCGGCACTTTTCGGGAGGGCCTCCTACTGGCAGGTTGATCAAGCCTGGCAGTTGACACGCGGGGACTCTCGTTCGTTCCGTGTGGCAAAGGTGGTTTTATTGCCTAGGCTGTTTCCTGCAGAGGTCATGTTGGTCTGCGATTGGCCCAATTTTGCCTCAGTAGGAAGGGGGTAAAGTGCTGCTCGGTCCCCTTGTCCTTTTTTGGACATGTGGCAACTTCTACTGGCTCTCCAGGTTCTGGACTAGAGCCCTCTACGCACCCTTGCAGGGGGGCGGGGCAAGCATGGGCAGCCATGGCACGTACACATACATGCCCTGCTGGTCCACCTATACAGTGGGCGAGAGGGTTAACCCACCCCTAGGAAACCCAGGTAGGGAATAAATTGGGGTTCCAAATTAAGCAGTGGGTGGTCACCAGCCAGTGGGCAATGGACATATGGCTGAACTGAGGGGAAAATCCCTATTAAACATACATATCAGAGTCTCTACTATGTGGGAGGTGGTGGCCATTTTATGGGGCACAGATTGGGGTAACTAACACCTGGGAGGGAAATTAGGTCTGGAACTAAGGTACTTCTGAACTGCATATGTACTACCACTATCACCTTCTTTTAATTCAAGTGGTATCCAACTGTCACAGGTGCAACACAGTGGCATGGAGGGAGTCTCTCATGTAAAAAGTTCCCTAGCCATCTATACTATTTTAGGTCAAAACTAATAATTTAAAATCAGTGCAGACAAGGACAACCAATGCAGATCATGGATCACATGTTTCCACACTGAAGCACAGACTAATGAGTGAATGCATTTTTCACTAGCTAAAATTTCTGTATTGATGTAAGATGTAGCTTTCTGTAAAGCACCTTTCTTCATGGCCATGAGATAACATCTCTGTTGTCTTACATGGCCCACATAACAAATTTTCCATTTGTTTTACAGTGAAAGCTGAAGGAAATGACTGACTGACGATAGTATGAAACAATAGTTTCATATGACAAAACATAAATTCAAAGCAGGAGTTTATGTTGAAATTACTAAAGAACAGTTGTTCTCATCCATTGTGTCTGGACACATGACTGTGTTGCCACACAGCGGTAAGTGTGTTGCAGAGAACTGGGGAGATGGCTGGATTCGGCTTGGAGGCAGGGGGCTGCTGTGTCTTGTTGGGGCACAATACGCTGCCAAGTGTGTTGCGACCCACAAAAGGCTGAGTACTGCTATAGTATGACTTTTACGACACCAGAGAAGGGAATAATTATGCTTGGACATGATGTTCTATTTAATCTGAAAATCAAAGACTTGCTAGAAGACCAGTATCGTCTCTCATCTGCATCACCAAGTAATTTATCAGACCTGCTGGCAGAATCTTTTGAAAAAATTATAATATAATTGATTAACTTATAGTGAAACTGAAGTTTTTAAAACTTAATCCACAGCTACAATCCTCCCACACCCAAAGCCCGGGGTATTTACTTTATTCTTGATCTTGCAATTGACTCCACACGGTGGTTCCATCTGGATGTCAGTGGTGCGACACGGGAGTTCCCCTATTCCACTCCCTCAGAGGCATTTACAGGATCATGGCCTAAAAAATGAGAATTTGAGTAGCAAATGTCTTAAAGAAAAAGACAGTTCATCAGAGAAGAGGCTAACAAAGGAAAGAAAGGGCCAGATAATATTTATTCTGTAGTCATCAAGCCTTGTATAATAAGGTAAAACAAATTATATAAGTATTCATTATAAGGAAGCATACCGAAGACTGACATTTTTATTTCCACATAATCAATGCATATAAAATTTGACACAGATAGAACTATAATTTAGAGTTCTAATTAGAAACCCTTAAACTTTCCATTGATTGTTTCCCGTACATTCTTATTCATTTTAATTTAATACAAAATGAGATTCTGAGCCCCAGTTAATTTGTTTTTGACCAGTGTAGAGCAATTGGTCAGGTGCCTTATTGCATTTTGAAAAGCTGGTGGAGGAAAAGGAAGCAGTAACTCAAAATGAATAGCCCCAATAAGAAATTCTGATTGAATGCTCAGATATTCTCATTTTCGGCATCAAATTGTTAAAGAATACAGATAATTCTTTCTGTGTTAAGAGGCTGTATTTACTGAGATTCTTTATAGCTTTTCATCTGTGACCATCCTGAAGCATTCAATATTACAGAAGGCTTGAGGCAAAATTTTTAAAAGCAACTAGGATCTGAAGTGCTATTTAAAAATGGTACCTAGTCAATTAGAGTCAGTTTTACAAAGGTACTTCCGGACCTAGTGAGATGTTCAGAAATTCTTAAGCACTGCCTAACTCCTATGTAAGTTAACACCTTACAAAACAAAGCCATGGAGAGCTACATCAATTCCCATCACCAGATTTGTGCACAGAAGGCAAAGTGAAGTTCATTTTAAAAGGATAAGAGCCCCCCCAATAACATCTGCAAATTAGAAGCAACAGCCCCTCTTTAAAATTAATCACATATAATTTTTTAGCTGGTTTCTTAATCTTTGTATTTAGTTTTTAAAAAGAGCTATCATATTTCAGCATATCCATATCCAGAGGCTTCTAAAGCCATTGGTCTGTTTTCTTGATGGGTTCCTCTGGAAGCCACATAATTGTTCATACTGTGCCATAAAAACGGGTTACCAGCAAAATGGTGAGGTTAGTTATGCAAAGCAATATATCATCTATGAACAAGAACAATTTGTGTGTATTTTAATTCCACTAATGCACAGGTTGTCCCTTATGGCTATTGCAAATGCCTTTGTTGTTAGCATGAATGGGGAGGAGGAAAGGCAGCTAGAAGTCATCCTTTCCTTGTCTGCTTTCCTGATGTACATGATTCTGAAATAATATAATTTATCTTCAGCATTTCCTTTTGGTTCTTTTATAAAGCTCCAGTTACTAACAAAGGGTATGTCTACACGTGTAAAGCTAAGTCAACTCTGTTAAGTCGACTTTACAGAGCATCTACACTTTAAGTTGACTTAAGTCGACCTTGTTAAGTCAACTTAATAGAGCCTTTAGTGTAGGCATAGTCGTCCACACTGGCTTTAAGTAGACTTAATAAATCTAGATAGATCTAAAAGTAGACTTAATAGATTAAGTAGATTTAATAAATCTAGATAGATCTAAAGAGGGGAAGTTATTAAGTTGACTTAAGGAAGCACTTAAGTTGACTTAATAAGTTCCCGCTCAGTGTGGATGCAAAGTTCTGTAGGTCAATTTAAGAATCCTTAAGTCAACCTAAGTTGCAAGTATAGACATACCCAAAAAGCCTACTTGCAAAACTTCCACTTCTTTATAGCAAAATGAATTGCTCAGATCATTCTGTCAAAGACCTTCTTTTAGAGAATATGACTTGTGTCCAGTTTGCAAAGCTTCCACATCTTTGCCAGTTGCTTCAATGAAATTTGCATAGTGATGGAGGGGGACTGAACAAGAAAAGAAGATTTAAACTTTGATTCTCTCATGTTGCTTCCAACAAATTTTCTTTATGCCTTTCTGGACCTGTACATTTTCCTCCAGTGCATTCCACATTGCTCAACACCCCCCATTCCTGTACATGCTATGAGAGAACTTTACATCTGAAGACAGTCATAATGCTCCTGTCTTTGTCAGTCTTCAGCATTGTGATCTACCTAAAGGAAAGGAGATGAGTGGGAGCCATGCATTAATCTGAGATGGTTCCATTATCAGACAGAACAAGGAGAACGCAGCAGTTAGCTCCTCATTCTGTCTGAGTTTCGTAACAGAAAAAAACTGGTGGAGAACTACAGAATGACTTTGGTTTGTTGCGGTATCATAAATTGCTCCTAGGAAATTAGAAGTTGCTAGCTAATGAATAGGGGGAAACTCTCAGTTGCTTTGTTTCCAAATACTCATGTGAGCAAAGTTTTATTCTCAATGATATTTGTGTAAAGCATGTTTTATGAATATCCATGCATGTGTCAACATGCCAATACTTATATCAACAATACTTATGTGAATGTATATTTGCATGAGCCTTCACACCATGTTCATATTGCTCTCTTGATCACTGTTTGCATGTGTAGAAGTCATCCAGTCAAGAAGCACAAACAATACAATATTACTTAAGTAACCATTCACAAAATGCAATTATGAATAGCACTTACTTGAAGCAATAGTTTGCGACAAGTTATTCATCAGGCTGTAGCTGAAATATGCTCTTATAAATTCTTTGTTGAATAATTTTGAGTAATAAATATATTCATTTAAAAAAACTTTTGATGTATAGTTTTAACAGAAGGTGGCTAAATTTATCAAAGAAATTGTTGGTTCTAAATAGTTCATTTTTTGTTGTGTAATGCCTTGAATTTCAGTGAGTGCTTCAAAGGCCCTATTTTGTTGTGTGATACTATGGTAGTTGGAAATGGCTGAGGTGTCCAAGGAAAGAGCTTTCTAATTTAATTGTGAGAGGTCTGATGTCAGCTCATTTTAAATGAAGCATCCTTCGTCATGGTATATACGTGTCCCCTCTGTGGTCTGCTAGAGTTCACATTTGCAAGGCTTAGCTATTTTATCTAATATCTAGTATCTAATAGTGGATCTATATTACTTTAAACAGCATGATCAATATGCATTTTAATCTTTTCCTTACCTTTTTAAATGTTCTTGATTAATACAGTAAAATAAATTCAAAGGGCTAATTTCTTAGCATGCCTTTTCAGAAACCATCTTAAGAACTGTACTTTTGCATATATTAATTTCCATAGTTTCCTATTTATTTCCCCCCCAGAAACCTCAAATTGGTAATCTTTATAATGTAGATAATTTTTGGCAGTGGTATTCTCATTAGGAAGAGTTAACATTACATGTTTTCTACTTTTTGTTGTTTGAGAATTATAACTCAATCTCAAAGATAAAAAAGAGTGAACTGTGAAATGACAACTGAACATAGAATATAATTATTTAAATTGTGGTTTTGGGTTTTTTTTGGGGGGGGGGGGTGGGTTAATATCAAGTGCAGTATCAGTTTTAATATTTGGCCTTTTTGATCTCAAGAACTATTGTGATCTAAAAAGTCCATGTTTGTATATTATAACTTAAGTAAAATTACCTTGAAATTCTTACATTTGAAACCTTCTTAATTATATCTGTGAATAAACATTGAAAAATGTGGAGGTTTAGGCCCCATTACTGCAAATAATCATGTATTATGAGTATTCTCATTAAAGCCAATGGATTGGGGCCTTTATGAACATGTAAGAATCTAAGGGCTTAGTCCTCTACCACTGAAGCCAATAGCTTTGCCACTGATTTCAGTATGAAGTGATATAGACATGATATGATATAGACATAGCTAGCCGAATGTATCAACCTATCTTCTAGGTTTTCACTTCTGGCAACCCTTTGTCATACCCAATCTTACTTTGTTTCTCTCATCTAATTGAATCAGTAATATTGTATGGGACATGTCACTGTATATAAATGATGAAACACTGAAGTCCTTGGGTTCCAAAGGGGTAGCCGAGTTAGTCTACTGCAGAAAAGCAAACAGAGTCTTGTGGCACTTTGAAAGACTAACAGATTTATTTATCGTATGAGCTTTCGTGGGAGAAAATCACACTTCGTCAGACGCTTTGAAGATGGGAAATTTACAGAATGGGAGGAAATTAAATGCAGGGGAGTGTATGACATAGGATAAGGTCAGGCTGTAACAGCAAATCAAAATAGATGTTAGGATTCGAACACTGAGGAACAGGACATAGAAGAAGGTGAGGTCAAATCACCTGTTGTTTCTCCTATGGAAGCTCATGTGATAAATAAATCTGTTAGTCTTTCAAAGTGCCACAGGACTCTGTTTGAAGTCCTTGAGACACCCATGCTGGGAGACCAACCACCCTTCTTTTTGGTAATGTCATTGATTGTGACTTTGAAGTCACCACTGTGGGCTCTGCATCAGGGAGACTGTGTCATTTCAAATCCTTGTCACTGATATTACGCTGAAATCTCTCATCTACTGTAAATTATATGTTTAGAAGCATATATAATTATTATTTTGAAAATCAGAGTTTAATGATGCACAATGCTTTAAAGGCTAAAGACTGTATATCGTTAGAAGGTTTTCCTGAAGACTTAACAGTCCCATGGTATTATCTCAAATGCTAAGGACAGAACAGAAAAACAAGGTCCAAAGGGTTAGTCTATTGCAGAAAAACAACAGAGTCCTGTGGCACTTTTAAAGACTAACAGATTTATTTATCACATGAGCTTTTATGGGATTTTCTCCCATGAAAGCTCATGAGATAAATAAATCTGTTAGTCTTTAAAAGCATAAAAACAGTTACCGTCTATAGGTCCTTCACACCATCACCTCCCCTACCCTTCATTCAGCCTGACCTAAAAATACCTGAAGTATAGGTCTCACCGGGCATGCCCCCCTCAAAACACTTAAAGAAATGTCTGAAGATTACATTTGTCTATCCTGAGGTGCTATAAGATCCTGAAATTCTCTAACTGAAGCCTCAAGCACTTGATTTGCCTGACTAGAAACAATTTTTAAAATTCACATTGTGTGGCCTTGCTTCACAAATATCTGCACATCTGCAATCCTCTGGCTCTGCACTACCTACAATCTGGCTACTGATGCCCAAAAAAGAGTTAACTCGGAGTCTCAGATGACACCAACGCAAGTTTCAACAATAATAAATGTTAGTGTTAAGGTTGTCATCTGACCATCATCTGTCAAGTTCTGGGTGCCTCATTTCAGGAAAGATGTGGACAAATTGGACTAAGTCCAGAGAAGTGCAACAAGAATGACTAAAGGACTGTAATACTTTATTTGGGAGGGAAGATTGAAAGAACTGGGTTTGCTTAATCCAGAAAAGAGGAGACTGAGAGGGGACATGATAACAGTTTTCAAATACCTAAAAGGTTGCTACAAGGAGGAAGGAGAAAAAATATTCTCCTTAATCACTGATGATAGCACAAGGAGAAATGGGGTTAAATTATGGCAAGGGTGGTTTAGGTTGGACAATTAAAAAAAAAAATCCTAACTGTCAGGGTGATTAACCACTGGAATAAGTTGTCTTGGCAGATTGTACAATCTCCATCAGTGAAAGTTTTTAAGAGCAGGTTAGACAAACACCTGTCAGGGATAGTTTAAGATGGTATTTGGTCCTGTCATGAGTGCAGGAGACTGGCCTTGATGAGCTCCTGTGGTCCCTTCCAGTTTCTATGGGTGCGTCTACACTAGTAAATTAGGTTGACTTAGGCAGGCTTAAATTGATTTAATTTACTCTGCGTCCACACTGGAGTTACCTTAAGTCGACTTAAGGAAATTTAAAGTTGACTTAATAAGACCTGCTTTTAAGTCGACTTTAATGCAGGGGTCCCGGGCAGAGGGGAGACACCTGCTTCCTTCCGGCTGGGACTCACAAGGGTCCCAGAGAGAAAAGAGCCCTGCGGTCCCTTCTGGCCAGGACCGCGGGGACCGTTCGGTCCCAGCCAGCATGGAGCGTGGGGCTCCCTTCTCCCTGGGACCATTAAAAGGGAGCTCCCTGGGACCACTTGGTCTTGACTAGAAGGGAGCGTGGGGCTCCCTTCTGCCTGAGATCTGAGCGGTCCTGGCCCAAAGGGAGCCAAGCAGTCCGGGCCATAAGGGAGCTCCGCGCTCCCTTCTCCCTCGGACCACTCTGGGGCTTCGTGCCTCCAGGAGAGCTAGCCCCCTGTGGGGCTGGCTCTCCTGAGGAGAAGCCCTCCTAGCCTCGGGAGCTGAGGTGCCAAAGGAGCCGAGCCTCTCCTGTACCTAACTAGTTGACTTAGAGTAAGGCCTGGTTTAAGTTGACTTAAAAGTCTTGTGTGGACTCTCTAAGTAGACTTAATAAGGTCGCCTTAAAATCGACTTGGTAAAGTCGACCTAAATTTTTCAGTGTAGACATAGCCTATGATTCTATGATTCTAGCTGTTTATCATTTATTTGTTAATGGCTTGTTTGCTAAGACCCCTTTTGACTTTTATGTAGACATACTTACAGGAAATCATGTATATTTTAAACTTTTTTTTCAGGTTGCTTGGAATTGAAAGAGGACACCATTGAAAACCTTCTGGCAGCTGCCTGCCTCCTTCAGCTCCCACAAGTAGTAGAGGTTTGCTGTCATTTTCTAATGAAGCTTTTACATCCATCCAACTGTTTGGGAATAAGAGCATTTGCTGATGCACAGGGATGCACGGAGCTTATGAAGGTGGCCCACAGCTACACCATGGTAAGGCAATTTAGTGTATTTCAAATATATTAATGTAAGCCCTATTTATTATGTTCTAGGTATCTCACTGGCATTTGAAAGCCAGATTCTGTTGCCATACTCCACATGTGATCCTACTAAAGCAGTTGGGCAGTTTGTGTAGTGTGGTACTACTGAACTGAAAAAAGGTTACCAGCATTTCACTCTGAATGGTGAATACATTAATGGTTAAGACATTATTCAAGACAAGACATGACATATGACTTGATTAAGTTTATGTTCATACAGTGTAAATGAATCTTAAGGCATCAAAACATTTTTTTTTTTATTATGGTTCCTTTTGTGCCTACTTTGTATATAGCGAATCTTTATACTTGATGATTTTCTTCAGTGTAGATAAGTGTTTTATTTTTGCATTATATTCATTATTAAAATGAACATTTAAAGTAAGAGCTTGTTTATCTCATACCGTACTTTAAATGTCACCCACTACAAACCACAGGCTGATACCACATTAACATTATTAGAAATAAATCAGAATCAATGTAGAAAAAAAGCCATGTTGTCTACTAAAATACCAAAACCTATCTGTAGTCATATAATTCTGCATGGTTTGCTTCAATTAAGAACATCTGGCTTGTGAGATTAGGTTTAGATGAAGACCAGATCACTTATCACCTTTAGAGAGATAATGGTCCCTTCTGGTCTAGATTGAAATTATTAGTGAAGTAATAAGAAAGTGTTTGATGCAGCTGCTTGGTTTCTCCAGCCAGTTCTGCATTTTAAAAACCATACTTGTTCTTACTGCATGATTATTAAGTACTGCATAATAACACAGATGTTTTCAGACTGCTAATCTTGACAGAATTATATGTATGAGAATATTAGTATACTATTAGAGAAGATTCATAATGTACATTAACATGCTTTAGAACATAAGTGCCACAGGTCAACAACCTGTCATTTATTTAGTACAGATATTAGCCTTTCTAATACTCTACTGACAATATGAAAATGAAATTCATTTTATTATCAAAATACTTTTTGTCATTACCTTTGGAGATTGGTTTGATTTTAGAGTTCCTTGTTACTACGGAATTGATGATTTATATCTGATATATCTAATTTACCTCAGGGTATATTTTGCACCTGTTTCAGAGATATGAATACCTTATCCACAGTTGATTGGAGATGTGAGGCCTGATCCTCAAGCTCTAAATCAAACATTGCATTTCATACAATGAAAAAATTGCCCAAGAAAGAACTGTGGGCCATCAAAAAGCCAATTGTAATTAATGTTAGTTTTTATCTTAAGTTACTTTGTTTCAAAACTGAGGCTCAAGTTGTATCTGTATGTGTAACTTTAATTATATGTTATAGCTGCCTTTGCAATCATGATCAATATGCACATGCATCTGTATGTATTTTTTACGTGTGCATAAATGATCTAATCCATGGAAAAGGTGATCCTAAAAATGTCTAATCACTTGATAAGTGAAATAGTTACATTTAGATATCACTGCAAAATCAGTTTTATTGTGAGTATAAAGTACTTTGTAATGCCTTAGCTGTAGCATTTCACATTATATTTTTACTTGTAAAAGTTTAACATTTTTGGAGTTTCATCCAAATTAATACTTAATTATGAAAGTTTCTGACTTGAAGCCAATTGAAAGGATGAATGATTCAAGTTTATTTACTTTTTATGAAACCAATGGCTAATTTCAGGCATGAAACATTACAAGAAACAGGTGAACTGACATATCTCTAGCTAATTTCTTATACAATCTTCAGAACTGTCAGAAAATAAAACATAAAAAGAAACAATAGGGGAAAAATCAGGGAAAAACTTTGAAAGTATTGCAGATCTTCAAAGACATTTGAAAAGTTAAAGAACAGTTCTTCTTCTTCTTCTTCTTCTTCTTCTTCTTCTTCTTCTTCTTCTTC
>ML685832.1:3919348-3971604 GCA_007922175.1 Pelusios castaneus
TCTTCTTCTTCTTCTTCTTCTTCTTCTTCTTCTTCTTCTTCTTCTTCAACTTTTCTTTTCAAGCTTCAGAAACATTGTACTTGTGACTGGATATTTATCTCTAAAATTATTATATTATACAAAGCTAAATGAGTTGGGACTCAGAGCTGACTACATGGACACTTAGAGAACATAGGCCTGATAATCCAAAGAAAAATATATTTAGTTACTAGGTCAATAATACAACCAGTGAAAAAATAATGGCAGCAACTGAAATGATTTCAAAATTTGTCTTCCAAAGGTAAAATACTCAGATAGTACCAATACATTTTCATTCTCACTATCTTATATCTGCTAAAAATTACATTCACCAAGTGATAACCCCTCTGTTGATCATTTCTTTTTTCATGTTTTCCCTATAGTGACATGATATATTTTACTTCCTTCTTAAATTATGGGATGTTACACATAGAGGATCATAAATTCATTACCAATTCATTGGAATTTTTAATTTTCATTATAATTGTTATAGATGGTGAATAATGTCAATAAACTCTAGCTTAACAGTTTGTTTTTATAAGCTCCATCCTCCCCTGCTAGAGAGCAGCACAACAGGGGAAAGGAACTCCGTGAGTTAACACTCATTTAATTTTACTCATTCTTCTGACACTAAGGGTGCATCTATACTGGCAGCTTATGTTGACTTAAGGATGCTTAAGTCAACCTACAGTACTCGGTGTCCACAGTGGGCTTTTATTAAGTTGACTTAAATGCTTCCTTGTCTCAGGGATCCACGTGCGGTTCCTTTGTCCCCCGGGGGAGCCGTGACTCCCTTCTGCTGGGGAGCCGGGGCTCCCCTTGTCCCTGGGAGCTATGACTCCCTTTCTCCCAGGGATCCCTGGCTCCCCTTGTCTCCATCAACCTAACCTGCATGTGTGGACACAGGCAGTCAACTTAAGAGTCTAGTGCAGACTTTCTAAGTCGACTGAACATGGTCGACTTTAAGTCGACTTAAGTTGACCTTGTTAAGTTGACTTAACAGAGTTGACTTAGCTTTTCTAGTGTAGACATAGCCTAAGAGAGGAGTCACTGTCATGAAGGAAGGTGGAATTTCAGCCCTTCTTTGACCACGAATTCTGGAAGAACCACAGGAGCTGAGTCCATCTGCATAGATGGCCCTTATTACTATGGGTGCATCTACACTGGCAGCTTAGGTCGACTTAAGGACTCTTAAGTCGACATAAACAAAGCGACATCCACACCTGGCTTTCATTAAGTCGACATGTTAAATGCTTCCTTAAGTTGACTTATTAACTACCACTCTTTGGGTCGACTTAATGCCTAAGTCAATTCGTTAAGTCGACCTAAAACCGGTGTGGACATCCTAAGTTGACTTAATTCCCTAAGTTCACCGAGGGCAAGGGACAAAGAAGCCATGGCTCCCTGGCAGAAGGGAGCCCCGGCTCCCCCCAGGGACAAGGGAGCCACCCATGACTCCCTTCTTTCCGGGGAGCTAGGCAAGCAGGGAGCTGCAGCTCCCTGACAAGCAGGTAGCCATGGCTCCCTGGGACAAGGGAGCTGCGGCTCCCCTTTTCTCCAGGAGCTGCCTCCCTGTTTCAAAGGGAGCCGCAGCTCTCCTTGTCCCTAGGAGCCATGGCTGCCCTTGTGCCTTGGAGCCACGGCTTTCCGTTGACTTAGCTAGTCAACTTAAGAGTCTAGTGTAAACTCCCTAAGTTGACTTAACCAGGTCAACTCTAAGTCGAATTAAGAGTCTAGTGTAGACTCTTTAAGTTGACTTAACAAGTTCGACTTTAAGTTAACTTAAGTCGACCTTGCTAAGTCGACTTAATAGAGTCAAATTAGCGTTGTAAGTGTAGACATAGCCCATGACACTAAATTCCATCAACTTTTCCCCTACCAGTGCCACATGTCATCTGCACAAGACATGCGCTGCTGTGAGGTTACAGAAAAATGGGTAGTATGACTAAGAGTCAGAACTCCTGCTTTCACAGGCGCAGGCTCGTCTCAATGCCTGGATATATAGGTTTGGATTTTCCAGGTTAGTCGGTCAGCTTAACTAAGTTGACTTTAAGTCAAATTAGTTAAGTCGACTTAGTGCATCTACACCTAAATTTAAAGTCGACTTTGGGGGGAACTTACAAAGTCAACCTAGAGCGTCCACACTGGATGCCTAGGTCGACTTCTAGGGGCTAGGGGAACCTAGGGCAGGTCCAAGGGGGTAGGGGGGCACCCCTTGCCCAGTGCCAGGGGACTCAGCCTTTGCCCCATTGTACATGGGTACAACGGGGCAAAGGGGGACAGGGACCCTGGCAGAGCATAGGGGTAGGGTGGGCAGAGGTCTGTCCTGCCCTGTGGAGGGGCATGCCAGGCTCCCCCTGTGCCCCCCCCACGGGAGGGAGGGCAGTGGTGGAGTCCTGGAGTAGCCTTAAATTGACTTAGGGCTACTCCAGGTCTACACTGGCTTAAGTCGACTCTAGGAAGTCGATTTAAGCCTTAGGTCGAATTAAAATGAGGTTTAATAAAGTCGACTTAATTTTCCTTAAGTCGACTTTATTTTCCTTAAGTCAACTTAAACAACTTGCTTAAGTCAACTTAAGGAAACTGTAGTGTAGATGCAGGGTAAATTAAGTCGACTTAAGCAAGCTTAAGTCGACTTAATTTACAAGTGTAGACGCAGCCTCCAAGAACTAATAAGGTTTCTTGAGACAAAAGCTTTCATTGAAATAAAAAAAACCCACTTCAACTACAGCATTAAGTGGGTTTAGATTAAAGTAAAACAAGTTTGTTGAAAAGAGGTATTAAGTTCATTCACGTTCAAGGGGTAAAGACAAAATAAGTTTAAAAGCAAATAAAAGTAAACTACATTTTCTAACGGCTTAGACTTAACTCAGAAAGCTACAATTTTGGTTCCAGGTAACTATCTTAACAATCTTTCTTCTTTCCACTGTCTCTTAGGGTGCATCTAAACTTACACATTAGGTTGACTTAAAGAGGCTTAAGTCGACCTAACTTACTCCCTCTCCACACTGGGCTTTTATTAAGTTGACTTAAGCTGTTCCTTAAGTCGACTTAAGGAAAACTTAAGTCAACTTAATAACACCTAGTTTTAGGTCGACTTAAGGCTTAAGTCGATTCCTTAAGTAGACCTAAACCAGTGTGGATGGGGATTAACACCTAAATCGACCTCATTAAGTCAACTTAAATGTTAAGTCCATTTAATAAGGTCGAAAAGGGACTATGTCTACACTAGAAAAGTTAAGTCGACTTTTGTTAAGTCAACTTAATAAAGTTGACTTAACTTTTCTACTTTAGACATAGCCATTAGTATTAAGCTCGGTGAATATGTCAGGCCTACCAAGATGGGTCTCTATATACCTGAGCCTCTGTGCCATAACCTGTATTCATCTTTTCATGTACATGGACTTGAAATTCAGTGATCATTGGAAGGATGATATATTTGTTCTATAGCCTCTTTGGTGAAACTTTCCTCATTCCTCATTAGACTGCCTGCACTCATCTCTGCTCCTACCATTGTAGCCCTCAAACCTTTGAGCAAATGCCATATAACTTTATTTAGACATGCATGCAACAGATTTAGTTTATGCTTCATTTGTGTGTGTTTGACAACTAAATTCTGAGAAGGGTTGTAGCATGCTGTCCTTTTCAGTCAGACTATGCCTTCTTGGACTATGCCTACCACACCCCATTCATGGATAATTCTCATTTTGTACACCCCTGGGACTTTGGGATCCATATACCACAACATGCAAGGACAGTGAATAGTGAAAGTGATGCCTTTTCTGTATGTTTTGTGGGTTTTTTATTATTTCCTCTAGGCTGAGTGTTCCTTATATTATTCGTCATGCAGCAGATGGTATGACAAAGACTTACATTTAAATCATGGTGTGACTTCTATTAGTAGTGTATTAGAAGTAACACATTTGTATTTTCAAGCATGCAGTGAATCTCCAGATGTTATTACTAGCTGTCAGTAATGTGTTTACAAAGTAAATTATTGTATAATGTGTCTTGCATTGTAGATAGCAGGTACAGAACTGCAAGCATGCCTGTGGAAACTTTATGGCATTTTACACAAAATGGGTGATCTGTAAATCTTTTTCTTCAGACAGATAGTCCATCATAGAACACTTGAGGCACTTTTAGAGGCAGAGGCAGAACTCATCCCATTCATTTTATTATGTATTGTATTGTTGTTTCTTGAAATGCCATATTTACACTATTGTTGTCCAGCCAATTAGAAACTAACAACATAATAAATCCTACCATTCCCGTACTTGTGAAAACAAATTAATCCTCTCAAATAGTGGCAGATAATATTTCCTGGAACATAACTCATGTTACTGAACCAGAGTTTGTCTAAATGCATAATATATTGTGTTTTCAAAACTTTTCACAAAATAAAGAGAATTCTTCTTTTTGTGTAAAGTTTTGATTAATATATATATATATATATATATATTATTTATCATTTGCTTTAACACATATTGTATAAAATGGAAAACAGAAGCCTTCATTTTTATTTAGTGTAGCAAGATGGTTTTCTTGCTATGGAGTAGAAGGGGTTAAAATCCATCGAGGAGTGAATAACCAGTAGGAGCAGAGGGCTGTAGGGCCAATCAGGGCATGGCAAGTTGTATAAAGCCAAGACTGCAGCAGTTCCTGTTAACTGCAGTTCGCCTTAGAGCTGGGAGGAAGAAGGTCATGCTGTCCACAGGGCTGTAGGAGACAGGACCTCAAACAGTTCTGTGGGGCACTGTCAGAGGTTTGAATACAAAAGATCCTAGATGCAGGTACCAGAGGAAGTATGAATGACCCAAGGGATCTGGTGAGAGTACAGGCCAGACAGGAGCACAGGGGTTGAGGTGGTACTCAAAAGAGCACATAGGCTATGTCTATACTGGCAAGTTAGTTCGAATTAAGGAGGCTTAATTCGAACTAACTAAAGCCATGGCTACACTAGGGCTTCCTTAATTCAAACTAATAAGTTTGAATAGGGTATTCGAACTAAAGGGTTAATTCGAACTAACTAGTTCAAATTAACCAATGTGGCCATGTTAATTCGAACTAATTTCTTAGTTCAAACTAACTTCTTAGTTTGAATTAACTGGCCATTGAAATGAATGGGGGTCGCTAATTCGAACTCAGCAAGTGCCATGATTGGCATTTGCTTAATTTGAACTAAGTTTTCCTAGTTCGAATTAAGCTAATTCGAACTAACTAAAATTAGTTAGAACTAACTAATTTGAACTAATTTTAGCAAGTGTAGACATGAGCCTGGGTCCCACACACTTCCCCCAGACCACCAGTGCATGGAGAGACTGCAAGTGAGCAGTAGGTGGACAGTGCCGGCCACTGATAAAAGTGGGCCAAATGGGACTGGAACTAGCCCTCGGAAAGGGGGGGTTTAGAGGACTCGGCCAGAAGGCTAAGGTCCTGAAGAGAGAGAAGTCATGAGAGAGACAGAGCACAGGCTACCAGACAGGGGACCAGCAATTTCCCAGAATCATCACCAGAAGGTGGCTGTCTGGTGGGTTGCGTGCTGTTGAGAGTCTATATTTAGAAAGCGCTTTCTGTTGCCCAAAACGTATGCTGGTCTCTGGGTAACATCCTAGCTGAAACTCTTTTCCAGTCTTCAAAGTGCATCCCATTCAAATAGCCAAGCTTATGCCACCACTTTTCTCTGCAATCCAACCAACTGTATCTCCAGGTAACACCCCTCAGTCACAAACCATAATACCTACAAGACCCAGTGGGGTTGACAAATACATCAGTTTCCCTTCCATGGCCTGTGGACAATAACACACAGAAGCATCTTCCTCAAAACAGACTATGATTTATTTTGCCAAAAGACAGACAACACTCTGAGAAAATCAATGTGAACAAACAAAGGCCTGTGTCTGTACCATTTTACCCACCCTGGGCATTCCCCTCAAGTCCCTAGGTAGATGTGACTTTGCTCTAGACACTAGCTGCCGTTTTTGGTGGCAGTCAACAGGAGATACACAAGGTACATAAAATACCTTGTGTATCTCCCGCCAACTTCTTAAACCCTCACTACACACTAACACTAAGTTGACTGGAAATGACATCCAGTCGGCGTAGTATTAGTGCAATTACGGAGCTGGTGTTACAGCTCCAGTTCGGTTTTCGATTGAGCGCGTCAACACAGATGCCTCAATCGAAAACTGAAGATTGCACTGACAGTGGCGAGTTTGCTGCCATCAATATAGACTTGCCCTTAGTCTTTATAGCCCTCTTTCTCTTAGGCTATGTCTACACCTGTAATTTTAAGTCGACTTTAACTAAGTCGACTTAGTGCATCTACACTTAAAATTAAAGTCGATTTAAAGGGGCACTTACAAAGTTGACCTAGATCATCCACACTGGATGCCTAGGTCGACTTCTAGGAGCAGGAGGGGCACCCCTTGCCCAATTGTACATAGGTACAATGGGGCAAAGGGGGTCAGGGACCCTGGCAGGGCATAGGGGCAGGGTGGGCAGGGCTCTGCCCTGCCCTGTGCGGAGGCATGCCAGGCTCTCCCTGTGCCCCCCCCAGCAGAGAGGGCATTGGTGTAGTCCTGGGGTAGCCCTAAGTCGACTTAGGGCTACCCCACGTCTACACTGGCTTAAGTCGACTCTAGGAAGTCGACTTAAGCACTAAGTCGAATTTAAAGGAGGTTTAATAAAGTCAACAATTTTAATTAAGTCAACATTATTTTCCTTAAGTCAACTTAAGGAAGCTGCTTAAGTCGACTTAAGAAAACTGTAGTGTAGATGCAGGGTAAATTAAGTCAACTTAAGCAAGCTTAAGTCAACTTAATTTACAAGTGTAGATGCAGCCTTAGGGATCAAGTTACAGTCTCCTTGCTGCAGACTCCTGACTTTCCATCAGCTTGTGCCATTCTGCAGCAGCTGACAGGCCTCTCTCCACCTCACTTCTATAGAGTGGATCTTTTAACAGGTCAGTGTCTTTTGCTCTCCAGTTTCTCAACTTTGTAAAAACAGCAATATTACTATGATTGTATCTAACAAGTCACCTCTTCATGGCTATAAACTAAGCTATTGTATTTGTGCCTGCTGGGATGCTACTTATGTAAACTAGTGTTTTATCTTTCCTGCTTCTTTTTTTTAACAAATCTCTTTTGATCTAACTCCATAGCAAATAATCTATCATAATGAAAACATAGTGAGGCATGCACAATATTCATACAAAATAATATAGATATTTCCTAGTTCACATCTAGTATTTCTATTGGGATTTGCTCTTTCAAATACACGTATTGAACACAGCTCAATCTTAATATATTTGAATTTCAAATTCATTAGAATTTTTATTTATGGGCATTTTAATTGGAAGTTAATGTGCCAGCTTGATGTAAACTATGATCTCAGGACATGAGAGGAGAGGGTGGAGAAGGTGAGGCTCAAGAGGAAAAAAACCATCTCAATATTAGTAACTCAGGAGCAGATCAATGACTTCATTGGTGAAATATATGTATGACTTACATTCCCTTCATATCAGGTTGTAATCATCAGTAAAAATACCTTTCTGAGTGAGAGGGTAGCCCAGCAGCAGGCATTCTTGATACCTATACAGAAATTGTATCCAACAAAATATTAAGTCTAACTTTGAATAATCAAATAGACTTTATATTCATGGCAATCTTCCTTCTATTGAAAAGACATTGTGAGTAACCAGAAAAAAAAATAGTATATCTGAGTCACCCTACACAATGTTGCTCCAAACCTGAGCTGGTTTTAAGCAGCTTTCGTAATGATGAAAGAGCACGTCACATTATAAGCACAACTCTGTGGTTGAATCTCAGAAGATTTTAGTCATGGATTCATATACCTCCAAATAACAATTGTTCATCAGGGCTACATAATATAGCTGAGTGACATGTAAAGAGCCTGTTTTGCTCTGTTTGTGTGTTAAAGTTCTTATAAACTCCCATCATGCTTAAATTCTTAGCTTTACTTTTTTTCCCCTGTAAACCCAAATTTACCCCTGCTCTTCTTCATATATTCTACAATATTAGACCATAACTTGCCCCCACTTCCTGAAAATGTCCATAAAGGTTTAAATTGGACACCTAGGGTCAATTCGTCTGGATTGCTGTGGCTACTTTCTAGTATAAAGGCTAGCATATTATAGCCACAATTTTGTTTTAAACAACACAGAGATCATGCCAATGTAGACATAAAGATGACATAAGGTATCTTATGCCAAGGATCAACTCTATTGCCAGAGCAGCCCTCATGAACTATACTGATTTTTGTTTGATTTAATGTTTATTTGTGGCTTTTGCAGCCCGGCCATGGAAATCAAAGTTTATATTGTTTTTCTGGATAGGATTCTTTAGCTATGTCTACACTTACAAAAGTTAATTTGAATTAGTTAATTCGAACTAACTAATTCAAACTAATTTTAGTTAGTTCGAATTAACTTAATTCAAACTAGCAAATTTTAGTTCGAACTAAGCAAGTGCCATGGCACTTGCTTAGTTTGAATTAGTCAATTGCATTGAGCTCAATATGCCAGTTAGTTCGAACTAAGCGCTTAGTTCAAACTAACATGGCCACATTGGGTTAATTCGAACTAACTAGTTCAAATTAACCTTTACTTCAAAAAGTATAAGCAAATTTATTAGTTCAAATTAAGGAAGCCTTTAATTTGAACTAATGAAAGCCTAGTGTAGCCAAGGCTTAAATTAGTTCGAATTAAGCTTCTGTAATTCGAACTAACTTGCCAGTGTAGACATAGCCTTTGACACCTACCCTGAAGAAGTTGCTCACAGAAATAAGACCTCTTCACTTTCCAGGATGTGGTTTGATTTTGAAAATTACTATTTTGACATTGCAGCTTTCTTTTTAGTCATCTTCTGTTACCCTAGGCATCAATAGAACAAACTTGAGTGGACCAGGATGAACCCCTCCCCCCCCCCAAAAAAAACAGGGTAAACAAAACTAGCCACACAGAGAAGGAGAAACAATATGACCCCTCCCCCAAAAGCTCCCCCTTATGCATTTGGATTCAAACTATATGACATTCTCCAGGAATGATTTTCTTTGTATTTCCTATTTATAACTATTCAAGGCCATGGGAAAAATATACAAAAGTACAAAGGAGTAAAAAATAGTGCAAATATAGCCCATACTCTCAGAACGCCATAGTTTACTAGATTGTCTAATTTTCAAAAACAAAATCTAACTATTATAACTTATTCTGCAGGTAATTAAGCTTAGGTAGATAGGTAGACACAATATTTTCCTGTTGATTTATTATTATTTATTTTAAGTGCTGCACCAAAGACAACAGTGAAGTTAAGTCTTTTTACTATTGGAATTAACAGATTTCTCCAAGTCTTTTTCAGATATCCTTTTTTCTCTTTTCTCATAAAGAGGAGTTGTACTTCATAGGACTTGTCTTACACTTAGACTATTGTAAGATGTTTGTTTAAAATGATAGTTAACATTTAGCAAAGTGAGCTACTTTTTAATGATATGCTTTCTCTGATATAGCCATGGTATGGCGCATTACAGTACCACTCCATCAAGGCACAGTAGGAGAAAAGTAAAAGTAAAAACATTTAAGAACCAGCATATGGGCAACAAGTCAATTAAGAGGCAAATGGAGAAGACAACTGCTGATAGTAAAGTGCTGTGAAATCTACAGGAAAATAGCAAATGCATTAATTGGCAGTCTAATCCCTGATTTATCATTGGGAGCCTCCATTTTATTGCTGAGACTCCACTAAAGAGGTTAATATGTTAGAAAATGGACTGAATTACTGCTGGGAGAAATGCATCAGAGATATCACTATAATCTGAGTTTTAATGTTATGCTGCATGCAGAAATTTGCAGTTTCTGTGGTTCTGATGTAGTAGAAAAGGCTGTTCTAGAAATTTGAGTAGCCAGCATCAGGGCTAATAAGTAGCTCACTGTGCTAACACACCATTATAATCACTAACTTTCTCATTATGTGCTCTGACAGAATATAAGAATGGCCATATTGGGTCAGACCGGTGATCAATTTAGCTCCCTATTCTGTCTTCTAACAGTGGCTGGTGCCAGATACTTCAGAGGGAATGAAAAAAATAGGGCAATTATCAAGTGATCTATTCTGTTCAGTCCCAGTTTCTGGCAGTGAGAGATTTAGGGACACCCAGAATATGGGGTTATGTACCTGACCTCCTGGCAAATAGCTATTGATGGATGAATTTATCCATGAATTTATCTAATCTAATTATCTAATTTATCCATGAATTTATCTAATTCTTTTTTAATCCAGTTATACTTTTGGCCTTCACAACATCTCCCAGTAATGAGTTTCACAGGTTGATTGTGTAGTGCGTGAAGATGTACTTCTTCGTGGTAGCTTTAAACTGGC
Source organism: Pelusios castaneus (assembly GCA_007922175.1). NCBI lineage: Eukaryota > Metazoa > Chordata > Testudines > Pelomedusidae > Pelusios > Pelusios castaneus. The sequence continues at coordinate 3,929,761 of ML685832.1, forward strand.
TGGTTTGTTAGTTTGTAAATTTTAAATGTTAAACTTGTTATTAATTTCATTGGATAACCCTTAGTTCTTATGTCATGTGAAGGGGTAAATAACACTTTTCTTTTCACTTTCTCCACACCATTCCTGATTTTATAATCCCCGGAGGTTCCCCTGTCAGTGGAGTGCCAGTGGTTGTCTTCTCCAGCGCTCCACAGACAAGGGATTCCTGGAGGCTCCCCTGTCCAGGGATCACTGGGGAAGATAGCTGCCGACAGTTCCCGGGACAGGGGAACCCCAGGGAAGGGAGCCGCCAGCTGGTGCTCCCTTCTCCCCAAGCTGCGACTCCCTTCCCCTAGCCCTAGGTCGACTTAAGAAATTAAGTCGACCTAGGGTGTCCGCACCGGTGTTAGGTCAACTTAATAAGGTCAATTTAGACCTTAAGTCGATCAAACAGGCGATAGTTATTAAGTCGATCAAACAGGCGATAGTTATTAAGTCAATCAAATAGGCGATAGTTATTAAGTCGACTTAAGGAAAAGCACTTAATGAAAGTCCGGTGTGGACATGGAATAATTTAGGTCAATTTAAGCATTCTTAAATTGACCTAAAGCTAGTGTAGACAAAGCCTATGATTCTATGACTCTATGAAGTGTTAAATGATCAAAGTGATCAGATACATGCAAGTGACATTAAAGCTGATATAAATATCAGATTCTCAGCAGAATTGTGAAGTTTGCAGGCTTGTATTTTTTTTTTCTGGATGGATCTCAGTCATTTGCTTCACAGCTTCAGTTGTAGATGACATGATCTTGAGGTAGGAAGCAATGAAGCAAGGGAGAATGAAGACAAGATGGAGATGCTGCAGTTGCATTTTATTGTTTCTGCCATGAGGCTTGTTTTTGTCCCAAAAGCAGTCTCACAGAACATGGCATGGAAAAGCTTCCAAATCCTCTGTTCAGAGGCATGTTCCTATATGTCATATTGACTATGAAGGTTTAGCTCCTGGATTCATGATTTTTTCATTGGATTCAATGTACCTTTGGGTTCTCTTGATGTGCCATTAAGCAGGCTTAGTGCTGCTGCCATCCTGTCTGGTAATATCACCCATAAATACTACACAAGTTTTAAATACAGAATTATCGTGCATATTTAGAACTCATAATACAAATCTGATATATATATATGAAATGGTTTTATGACTCTTAGTGAATCATTACTTTTCCATTGTTGTTTGACATGGCAGTCACTGTCACATAAGTCCTTTTAAAACTCTTCGCACTCTGCTTTGGATTTATCTACCTTGAGGAATTTTGTAAAATCTGAAAACTTTGCTACCTCACTTTTTATCCCATTTTCCATCCCTCCACTGAAAATTAACCATTTATTCCCATCCTGTTTCCTATCTTTATCCCGTTACTGATCCTTAAAAGGACCCTTCCCTCTTATCCCCTGACTGCCTGAGAGCCTTTCATGTGGGTCCTTTTCAAAGACTTTCTGAAAGTCCAAGTACACTATATCAACTGTATCAGCCTAGTCCACTGGTTTCTTGATTCCTTCTAATAATTCTGATAGATCAATGAGGCTTGATTTTCCTTTACAAAAACCATGTTGATTCTTCCCCTACATATTTTGTTCATTTATGTATCTGGTAATTCTGTTCTTTACTACAGATTTAACAAATTTACCTGTTACTGCAGTTAAGCTTATCAGCCTTTAATTACCAGGATTGCCTCTGGAGCCTTATGTCACATGTACTCACTCGTATTGTAGAGAAGCTAATTTAAGAAAAAGGTTACATACCACATTTAGTGCTTCTTAACTTCATATTTGAGTTCCTTCAGAACTCTTGGACAAATACCATCTAGTTATGGAGACTTATTACTGTTTAATTTATTAATTTGCTCCAAAACCTGCTTTATTTAAACTCAGTTTAGGACAGTTTCTCAGATTTGCCACTTAAAAAGAATCATTCACATATGGGAATCTCCCTCACATTCCTGCACTGTTGTGAAGACAGATGCAGAAAAAACCTCATTTAACTTCTCCTCAATGGCCTTGTCACCTCTGAGTGCTCCTTTAGCAGCTAGATCCATCCAGAGGCTCCAGTGATATTTAGGTAGGAATCCTGCTTCTGATGTAATTAGATTTTGTGTAACTTCTTTGTCTTTTTCTAATTGTTCTTCACATTTTTTTTGGCATCGCTAATTATATTTTAAACCAGGGGTCCTCGAACTTTTTAAACAGGGGGCCAGTTCACGGTCCCTCAGACTGTTGGGGGGCCGAACTATAGTTTGAAAAAAACATGAACAAATTCCTATGCACACTGCACATATCTTATTTGTAGTGCAAAAAACCCATGAAAGAACAATACAATATTTAAAATGAAGAACAATTTTAACCAACATAAACTTACCAGTATTTCAATGGGAAGTGTGGGCCTGCTTTTGGCTAATGAGATAGTCAATGTCCGGTTCCATATTTGTCACTGCCAGTCGTAACAAGTGATGCAAGTATGCATCAGTTAGTCTGGATCTGGTTGGAGATTTCAGATGTTTCATTCGGGAAAAACTCTGTTCACAGACATAGGTGCTGCCAAAGATAATTGTCATTTTGAGTCCATGGTTCCTGAGATTAAGATATGTCTCAGAGGGGAGAGATGTATAGAAATTAGTAAGACTGCTTGACTTGAATGCGTCTTTCAGAGAGTCACAATTCTGTAGTTCAGCCAGTTCCATTTGGTAAATCGGATCAACAATTTCAATGTCAACAGAAAATGGGTTCTGGAAAAGCTGTATGTCCTGTTCATGGAGATGAAGATCTTTAAATCTCATTTGAAACTCTCTTTGCAACATTTCCAGTGAATCCACACATTTTTTGTCTGGGAATGCAACTGTTGGTTTTTCAGCCAACAGCTTTTGAGTAGTGGGGAGATGGCAGAAGTTTTCCTCCTTTACTTATTTAATGAGGAGGTCCAATTTTACTTCAAATGCTTTCACATGTGAATGCATATCACAGATGAGCTTCCCCTTTCCTTGAAGTTGCACATTGAAACTGTTGAGTAGCTCTGTTACATCTGTCAGAAAGGCAAGGTGCCATTTCCATTCTGCATCTTTGAGCTCTGGTACTTCTTTGTTTTTTGAAAGCAGAAAAGCAGAAACCTGTGGAAGTAAGTTATAAAAATGTTTCAAAACTCTCCCTTGACTCAGCCAACGGACTTCTGTGTGGTACAGAATATCTTCATAGGCAACATTCAGCTCAGACAAAAACTCCTGAAACTGTCTGTGGTTTAGTGCATGAGCCCTAATGAAATTAACACAAGACACCACAACTTTCATGACAGAATCCCTCTTCAGTGATTTACAACACAGCGCTTGTTGGTGGATGAGGCAGTGTATGGCTATTGGACGCAAATGGTTGTGTTTGTCCATCTCTTGGTTAATGCGTGCAACCACTCCTTTCATAGACCCCACCATGCTAGGAGCGCCATCAGTTGTTACACTGACTAGTTTAGCCCAGTCCAGCTCCAAATCATTCACAGTTTGGTGAACCTTTTCATAGATATCCTCTCCTGTTGTTGTTCCTTTGGTGCTTTTCAGTGCAGCAAGCTCCTCTGTGACTTCGAAATAATCATTTATCCCACGAATGAAAATTAGAAGTTGTGCAGAATCACGAACATCATTGCTTTCGTCGAGTGCCAACGAAAAATAGCAAAGTTTTTTTGAGGAGTTTTGCAAATGCTGATGCAAATTGTCCCCCATTTTTTCAATCTTTCGTGTAATTGTAGGTCCTGAAAGACTCACTGTACTAAATAAATCAGCCTTCTCTGGACACATCTCTTTGGCAACAGAAAGAAGGCATTCTTTAACAAATTCTCCCTCTACGAATGGTCTGCCAGTGCGCGCTATTAGCTTGGCAACTTGAAAACTTGCTCGCAGTGATGAAATATTTAGCTGCTTCTGCTTCACAAAAGCATTTTGCTGAGTTGTCAATCATTTTTCAGTTTTAATATTTTGTCTTTTCTCACTTGTCCGACCAAACAATCGTATTTGTCTTTATGTCGAGTTTCGTAGTGTCGACGCAAATTGTATTCCTTGAACACAGCCACTAAATCCTGGCATATCAGACAAACAGCTTTTTCCTTGCACTGCATGAAAAAGTAATCATAGGTCCACTGTTCTTTGAATATCCTGCACTCGGAGTCAATTTTTCTTTTCCTTGACATAATTGTTTCCTAGGGATGCAAAATAACTATTACTTCTTTAAGATGGGCGCGCGTAGCTATCACGTCTGCTGCTGGCCTGTGTTTCTGGGTACTGGGTGGCAGGTGGTAATGAATCCACACACTTTTTGTTGGTGCTGTAGGGCTCCGGCCAGGCCCAGCGTGTGGGACTGACCGATTTTAGCCTGCTGGCCTGCTGTTGTGTAGGCAACTAGTAACTAAGGGAGGGTAAGGGGCCCTGCTCTGGGCCTGGCTAATACCTGTCTGCCTCAGCATAGTGATGGTGGCTCGGCTCAGGGCGTCCTCGGCCCCTGCGCATCACGTCACCGCGTCCCCCCGACTGACGCTAATGACACTGGACGCAGTGCTGCCCGCGGCCGCAGCGGGGGCGGGGGCCAGGTAAATGACCTTGGAGGGCCGTATCCGACCAGCGGGCCGTAGTTTGAGGACCACTGTTTTAAACAACGCCATTTTGTTTCTAATCAGCTATCTCTTCTGCTTAGCCATGGTGGCATTTTTTGGTGTGTTTATTGTTGTTGGTTTTTGTTGTTGTTATTTTATTTGTGATATGCATTTAGTTTGAGCCTCTATTCTGGTCTTTGTTAAATAGCTTCCATGATCTTGCACTCATTTGAATCTTGTGACTGATCCTTTTAATTTTCACTTTAATATCGTTCTCTTTTTTTGTGTTTTTCTCCTTTTTGAAGTTAAATGCTACTGTGGTGAATGTCTTTAGCATTTTCCCCCTATAACATTGTTGCATTTAATTACATTATGATTGTTATTACTGAGCTGTTCAGCTGTATTCACCTCTATGATGAAACCCTATTTACTATTTAGGATTAAATTCAGAATTCCCTCCTCTCTTGAGAGTTCTAGAATGAGCTCCTCTGAAAAGGAATCATGAATGGTGTCTAGAAATTTTATCTCTGCAACTTCTCCTGAGGGGGCATACCCAGTCAATATGAGGATAGTTGAAATCCGCTATAAATATTGGGGGTTTTGTTTTTGTAGCCTCTTCCTGTACACTTCACAAACATGATTGCCATCTCGGTCACATGGTCAGTAGCATAATCCTACTCTTATTATTTAAACATGGAATTTCTCTGACTAGAGATTTTATGGTTCAGTTTGATTCATTAAAGACTTTGACTCTATGCTTTCTTTCACATATAGAGCCACTCTCCTGAATAGTATAACTTCACTCTCTCATTCTTATATATTTTGCAACTTAATATTACTGTGTTTCATTGATTACCATTGTCTACCAAGTTTCTGTGATGCCTATTATATCAATATCTTCATTTAATATAGGGAACTCAAATTCACAAATCAAAGGGTGCATCTACACTTGTAAATTAAGTCGACTTAATTAGGCTTAAGTTGACTTAATTTACTCTATATCTGTACTTGAGTTTCCTTAATTCGACTTAACAATCTGCATTAAGGAAAAGTTAGTTTGAATTAGTAAAACCTCGTTTTACTTCAAACTAACCCTTAATTCAAATTAGTTAGTTCGAATTCAATCAATGTGGCCATATTAGTTCAAACTAATTGCTTAGTTCGAACTAACCAGCACATTGACCTTAATGCAACTGACTAATTCAAACTAAGCAAGTGCCATACATGCCACTTGCTAATTCAAACTAGCATTCTAAGGGGCCATGCTAGTTCGAATTAAGTTAATTCAAACTAACTAAAATTAGTTTGAATTAGTTAGTTTGAATTAACTTTGGTAAGTGTAGACATAGCCTTAGTGTTTAGACTTCTCGAATTGTATGCAAACACTTACAAAATTTGTCTATATTGTTGTCTGTCTTCATGGGATGTAATTGAATGGGACTTTTTTTTTTTTTTTTTCATTTGGCTGTTTCTTTTCAGCTCTGACCTGTTTTTTTATTGTTTTATTTTTTTAAAAAATCAAATTCTAACCTCTCCTCTCTGTTAGGTTATAAATTATGCCTGTTAATAAACTCTTTCATCAGGGATATGTCTATCCAAACACTGCACTCCTCTGAGCCTGTCAGTTTTTTGCCAGCCATTAGTTTAGAAACTCCTTAACGATCTTTTAAATTTTACTTCTTATTTTGGTTTAGGCAGAGCGCATCTTTCCTTTATGGACTGTTCTTTTGCCAAAAGATTCCCCAGTTTCTAATAAACTTAAGAACAACTTCATCACATCTACACATTGTGACCCTGTAGTTACACCTGTAATTGATCCTGCATTTGGAATTTTCAGAATTTTGGAAAATTGGCATCCAGGACTACTTTACTGTCTTTCCCTATGCCAGTGGTAACTAAATGTCCCATGACTATCAACTCCTCCCCAGCACTGTCTTTAAGTCTGTCTAGATGTCGTAAGTGGTCTGTCACCTTCACACCCAGCAAGCAATCCACCATGTCATTCTTCCAATCATCACAAACTCAGTTACCTATGACAACAGAGTCCTGTGGCACTTTTAAAGACTAACAGATTTATTTATCGCATGAGCTTTCGTGGGGATTTTCTCCCACGAAAGCACATGCAATAAATAAATCTGTTAGTCTTTAAAAGTGCCACAGGACTCTGTTGTCTTTCTACAATAGACTAATACGGCTACCCCTTTGTGATCAGTTATCTATATTTCTAACAATTTAATCCCCTGTTCATTTTTTTATATTATTATCAATCTCTTCCTAATGGCTTCCAAAGGGGTAGCCGTATTAGTCTAGTCCAGCAAAACAAACAAAGTGTGCATGTACACTTACAAGTTAGGTTGACTTAAGGAGGCTTAAGTCGACCTAACTTACTCCCTGTCCACACTGATCTTTTATTAAGTTGACTTAAGCTGTTCCTTAAGTCGATTTAGGAGAACATAAGTCAACTTAATAACACCTAGTTTTAGGTCGACTTAAGGCTTAAGTTGACTCCTTAAGTCGATTTAAAGCCAGTGTAGATGGGGATTAGAGCCTAAATCGATCTTATTAAGTCAACTTAAAGCATTAAGTCAACTTAATAAGGTCGAAAAGGGGTATGTCTACACTAGAAAAAGTTGTCGACTTTGTTAAGTCGACTTCATAAGGTCGACTTTAAATTGACTTAACAAAGTCGACTTAACTTTTCTAATTTAGACATAGCCAAGAGTCTGGTGGCATTCTTAAAGACTAACAAACTTATTTCCACTTCAACGGCTGTATTCAGTGCCTTGCATGATGCAAAGTTCCAAAGGGGTAGCCATGTTAATTTGTTAGTCTTTAAAAGTGCCACCAGACTCCTTGTTTATTTTCCTAATAACTGTGTTCTCTCTCCCAGAGAGGTAGCTTCAATGCAAGAGGATACCATATCATTGTCTGGATGAGGGTACCAACTGTAGAATCATTTCCCTCTGCTCCAACTTTTTCTCCTTCACTGAGTTTTTCATCTTCCTCAACAGAAAAGAGGCTGTCAAACCACTCTGTGTCCTTGAAATTAATGTGTATATATCTATCTATATATAGAGAGATATAGATATATAGATATATATCCTTTTGTCTCCATTAGCTTCTCCAGTTCAGCCACGCCGCTTTCCAGAGCCTGTACTCAGTCTTTGAGGACAATGAGTTGCTTGCTCCAAATGCACATATATGCTACCTGTCCACAGGGCAGGTAATTGTACATGTTGCATTCAGTGTAATAAACTGGATAGCTTCCAGTTTACTGCTGGACTTTTTCCTGCATTCTTTTTAGTTGACTTAAAGCTGACCTTATTAAGTCGACTTAATAAAGTCAACTTAACTTTTTTAGTGTAGACATAGCCTACGACTTCTATATTTCAGAAGCAAGAAAAATCATCTTGAGCTGCTGAAGCACAGAATTTGTTTCTCATTTCAAGGGAGAAATACCCCTCAGACAATAAACATTTCATTCCCAGACAGAGATATACAATGATGGAAGTGAAGGCTTGAGAAGGATACCTTTAGAGTTTATGCTTAAGTTATCATTGCTAACATAATACAGGGAGAGGTTCTTTCTATGTCAGTTAATTGAAGATGAATTTAGTCAGAAAAAGTACACACAATGAGGTCTCAATAGATGATATTCATTTTCATGAATTCAATGATAGAAAGAAAAGCAATGTGGTTCAAAGGTTATTCCTTCTCCCACACAAAACAATGCAACAGTACAACGGTGAGAGAATCATAACACAGCAGTATTGTAGGAGAGCATGATCTCACACATTTCTCATTAACTGGGGACAAAAGAAGAGAAAGAGATATGTTTCCTCTTTCCCAAGCTAGTTAAGAATGTTCTGATCCTTTGGAGAGAGCTGGGACCTCCTATCTCCCTTTTTTCTGGGAGAAGAACATTATTCCTGCTTGAGAGTGATAGAAATTCCTGAGGGATCTATGGATTTCCACTAACGATTATTTCCAATACACTATAAGAATGTTTCTCATGGAGTTCCAAACTGTGAAAGAACCTCAAGTATAGTTTTTATGTATCCCTAGTTAATGTATTTGTGTGAATGAGTTAGACTGATGTTTATAGAGCCTCGTACTGTTCTATAAAATTTCTTAAGATGGGGCTATATATAAATAAGCATATATCCCCCAAGTAGCTTTATTAAGGAGGTGGGAAGTGAAAGGGTTTTTCTCCTTTGTCTCCATTGATAGAAGCAGTCCATCAACTACAATAGCACTGTTTCCCCACTATAACTTACTCTAAAAACAAAATGATAAATGCAAAAGATGTCTGGGAGATCAAGATTATATGACTGAAGATGTTTTATCCCCACTTTTATTAAACTTCTCTAAAAGGGGTAGGTCTGATGCTTCCCAGTGGTACCTGGAATTGTGTGGCACCTCACTCTCACCTGCTTTAAGTGCTAGAAAGACTTTACTGTGCTTGCCAGGGGTCAGCTCCCTAACTCCTCTGGCTACAAGTAACATGAACACCCCTCTCAGTCTATGCAGGCTCCTCTGTCCTTTTATAGGTAAGCAATAAGCACACTTCAATCCCCAGGTATTCCAAGTTTCCACCCTCAGTTCCACTGGTCAATCAGAATTCCCTGATCCATTGTTCCCAAAGGAACAGTATACAACAGCTTATCAGTTTCACCCCAGGATCTTCTCTCATTTTAACACACAGCACATAGATATATTTATAATGTAAACCAGCATCAGTTTATTTAACAACAAAAAGAGATTCAACCAGAAGCAAGTAAAATTAATAGAAACAAATGGTTGCATAAAAAATAGAATCATAACATTGTGAAGTATACAGTACTCAGTTTACATATAGCCAGACAGGTAGATGAGCATCTCTTACCCGAAAGAAATTTGTTTATTACCTTCTAGTGACCAGACCCAACTCAGGTTTGTGTGTGTGCGTATGTGTGCGTGTGTGTGTGTGTAATCCTTACATATTACCCACCCATACATTTTGCAATAGATATAATCAATGTAGTAGACGCTTCTTGTAAAGACTGTCAGTGGTTTTCAACCTTATTTTTTCATTTCTGGATCACTTCGGAAATTTCAAATGATGGTGCAGACCTCTTTGGAAATCTATCGTTTCTATGTATAGTGGAATTCTGTTCAGTCAGTTTTCAGCCTAATTCTTTGGGTGACCCCTTAGACATAGTTTCCAGATGACTACAGGCTGAGAACAACTGTCATACAAGAAGACCTTTTGAAACATTGTTATGTGGAAACCAAATCCATGGGATCATTATAATGCTATTTACCTCTGTGCCCTCTGCCAATTGACATCAAGAGATCCCTGGGTAACACCTTTCTCTGCTATATTGAAGAGGCTGATATTAAATACTTGTTTCTCCAGTATTTATAGACTATACCCAACTCACCCTTAATCTTCTTTCTGTTAACCTAAATAGATTGAACTCTTTGACTCTGTTATTATAAGGCATGTTTTCTAATAATCTAATCATTCTCCTGGCTCTTCCCTGAATGTCTCTAACGTATCAACATCCTGCTTGAATTGCGGGCCCCAGAATTGAGCATAGTATTCCAGCTGTTGTTGTACCTGTGCCAAATATAGAGGTAAAATCACATCTCCTACTCAAGATTCATCTCTTTATGCATCCCAGGATCTCTTTAGTTCTTTTGGCCACATAGTCACATTGGGAGCTCATCAACTGATTATTAATCACAACCCTAAATCTTTTTCATAGTCACTGCTTCCTAGAACAGAGTCATCCATTCTGTAAATATGGCCAATTTTCTAGATGTATCCATTTAAATATATACACATTAAAACAGTTTTTTGCTTGAACCCCATTTACCAAAATCAGAATCAGTTACATGTCCTCTTCATTATTTGCATTCCCCCAATATGTGTCATCTGTAAACTTTATCTGTGATGATTTTATGTTTTCTTTCAGGTCATTGATAAAATGTTAAACAGTTAAACAATGCCAATAATTTGATCTCAAAAAGTTCTGAACTGGTAACAAAGGCAGATTTTTTGCTGGGTGCAGGCTGTGATCCTACATTGTTAATGTTATGGATTATTTTGTGAGTCAAGCCTGCGCTGCTGGAAAATAACTACCTCTGACTTTGCAGCATAGACATAACGTCTTCACCCTCAGTTAGTGATAACCCTTTGCATACATTAGTGTATTCTCAGGGGACAGAGGAGACAGAAGGTCTCTATGGCATTCAGTCAGCAAATCAATAAGAGGAACTTCCTCTGTACAGCTTATGATGTTTACAGTGGCTTGGTGATTGTAATATGCATTTAAACATGCTTATATGCACAATTTGAGGTACAGCTCTTCTGTGGGGCCTTTGTACATTGTATGTAATATCATTAGCCCTTTCAACAACTCCCCTGCGTTTTGTGTAATCCTTTTAGCAGGGAGTAACACCAGTACCAAAACTCCGATAGCAAGCGATCAGTCCCAGGTATTATGATCATATTGCTTCCCATGGACTGCTTGGCTTTTGTAAGGTGTTGCTGAACCATTTTCCTCCACTTTAAATCCTTCCTAAACCTTTGCCTGTATTCAGCCACCAGTTCCAATCCTGCCTCAGTGCTACCCTCCCAGGAGTCTTTGATGAGATCCAAGGGATCTCTGATCTTTTTTCCATACAAGAGGTCAAATGGGGCAAATCATTGGGATACCTCCTGGTAACAATGGATAAAGCAAATGAGCTTCCCAGTCACTTGCTGGCTTGTTCATCTGAATTGTCAGCATAGATTTTAGAATTTTGCTGAAACGTTCAACTAAACTGTCTGTCTCTGGCTGATATGGGCAAACTTTAATTGCTTTTCCACACATATCACCCACAACTCACTAAACAGCAGGAACATGAAATCTGACCCACATTTCCTTGGCAAAGCCCTCCCTACTAAATATAGAAAACAGTGCCTTAGCAACTGTTTCAGCTTCCAGGTTAGACAAGTTATCTTTAGGTAACCGATGAGAAAATCCATCACACCTAATATAACATTTTTCTCCTTTTGGTTCCTCCATGATAGCATTTGTTTCCTTGAAAAATGCTTCTTTAAATACTTTAAATACTAGTAATGGATGTACGGGGTGTAAGGGAGGCTTGTGGTGTCCTAAAAGTTTTTCCCCCCCATGTGACAAAAGTCTCAAGTTCTGCAAGTTGCAGAAGGGTAGCCGTGTCAATCTATTTCAGCAAAACACACGAGTACTGTAGCACTTTAATTCCTTTACTTCATTTTGAATATTAGTCAATAGATTTATTTTCTTTAATCTTTCATACGTCTTTTATTATCTCACAGGACCAGCCAAAGTGCACTTGTGGGTTTAGTAGCATTAACTCTGCATGATGCTTTCAGGGCACAATCAGTTGTTTGTAGGGTTCCTGAGGACTGTTATTTTTCTCCGGGGAGGATTTTCTGTCCATCCTTCTCTCATCTATAAAGAATCTTCCCTTGTTCTTTGAGTCATTACTGCAATTACCTCCTTATGCTTTCTAAGGAATGGTTTGCATTCTGTTTTGCTGCAAACTCCATTTGGCTTCTGCTTGCACTGAGAGCTGTCTCAGACAGTGTGGGAGGATGACTCCTCACTCCACACCCCTCAAACATATAACTACTTTTTGTTGTTAAGCATTCAGTGGCTTCCTCCCCCCTCTCAGTTCTTTCTTCCTCCTCAGAATTTACCTCTGAGACCTTCGGGACAGATTCCCTTTTACTAGTAACAACTTTGGGAAGTTATATTCTGTCATTTCTAAACAAAGTCTTAAAACTGACATAGAATAATAGAATCATTGAAACTGGAAGGGACCATGAGAGGTCATTGAGTACAGTCACCTGCACTCATGGCAGGACCAAGTACCATCTTAAACTTTACCTGACAGGTGTTTGTCTAACCTGCTCTTAAAAACGTCCAATGATGGAGATTCTGCAGCCTCCCTAGGCAACTTATTTCAGTGGTCAATCACTCTGACATTTAGGATTTTTTTCCTAATATCCAACTTAAACCTCCCTTGCTGTAATTTAAGCCCATTGCTTCTTGTCCTATCATTAATGGTTAAGGGGAATAATTTTTCTCCCTCCTTCTTATAACAACCTTTTAGATACTTTAAACCTGTTAACATGTGCCCTCTCAGTCTGCTCTTTTTCAGACTAAACCAGCACAGTTCTTTCAATCTTCCCTCATAAGTCAAGTATTCCAGAGCTTTAATAATTTTGCTCTTTTCTGGACTTTCTCCAATTTGTCCACATCATTCCTGAAATGAGGTGCCCAGAAGAGACACAATACTCCAGTTGGGGCCTAATCAGTGTGGAGTAGTGTGTTACTTATAATACATCCCAGAATGGTGTTTGCTTTTTTTGCAACGTGTTACATTATTGACTTATATTTAGTTTGTGGTCCTCTGTGATATCCAGATCCCTTTCCTCAGCACTCCTTCCTAAGCAGTCATTGCCCATTTTGTATGTGTGCAGCTGATTGTTCTTTCCTAAGTGGAGTACTTTGCATTTGTCCTTATTGAATTTTATCCTATTTACCTCAGACCATTTCACCAGTTTGTTCAAGCCATTTTGAATGCAGAGTTCTCTTTAAACCGCCCCCTTCAAATTCAATGTAAGCTAAAGGTACTGGGGTTTTAAATTTCCCTAGTGCTACCTCTCCCTCATGGATCATATCTCACTATCTCTCAGGTCCTGTCACATTCTACAGTTTACCTTGACCTCTTTAATAAAACTCTTTGTCCACCTTCCAGGAGGTGGACCATACAAAATTAACCAGAATTTCCCCTGACTCTACTGAACTTTCTTAATCAATGGTAGCTGGAAAGAATGGGAAGTGTATTTGGATCCCCTATACATAAAGCATTGCATTTGCATGTGCTCAGGAGACATATATAAGTAACACTGTCTTGGGCCTTCTTGTTGGACTCAGATCTGATAATTAGGATTACTAGGAGGTCATCGGTACTGGGGTGGTTTGGGTGTAGTTACCTCTCCTCTTTCTCAGGAACAAGATGATTGGCTTTTACTACAAGCTTTTGCCCTTCCCTTTCAAATCTGCACTTCACGACAGCTCTTGCTAGCAAGTATGAATTAACAGCATTGGCTGCCTCTTCAGCAGAAGTCAATGATTTCTCCTGTTCAGCTGCTCTCATCTCAGCTGAACAGACATTAAAGAACTGCTATCAGCTTTTTATAATTTTCTGTCCCTTTCCTCAATTTATCCAATTCTTCAATCCACCATTTTGTGAAAAGAGTCCTTATAACTTATCTTTCCAGTTTTTTGGAGGCTTCTATATGTTAAGTGACATGCTTTTGGATTAATTTGAAATCATTTGAAAACAGACACTTTAGAAATACCATACTTCATAGCCTCATTTAGATCCATATAATTAAAACCTTGCAAAGCTTTTTCAGCCTGTTTGGAGAGTAAGACAGATATTCACTGTCATTAAGGATTTTATGCACACTGGATTACATGTCAAAAATGGTCTACAATTCTTCAGTGCAATCGGTCTCCCTATAACTCAGTTTATTCCAGCTGTGTGATCTCTGGTGAGGTGTACCTGTAGACTGAGGAATCTGCCCTTGCATTTCCAAGGTCTTGTCTTCACTGCATAGCTCCATTGATGCGTGATACGCAAGTTAAGATATGCAAGTAATGTAACTAAAGTCAATGTATTTTGTGTGAACTAGCTGTGTTCTCTTCACTATCTCTGTCAGTGGGAGACATTCTCCCATCAGCAAAGCTTACACTTCTCCTTCAGGTGGAGTACTGGAATTGATGGGAGAAGTGCTCAGCACTCGATTGAGCATGTCTTCATCAAACCCACTCAATTAATGCCACTGCATCAATGATTGCATCAGCAATAGAGCTGCTCCATGTAGACAAGTCCCAAGTCTTTTGAGTTTGTATTTCCTTTCTTTCTTGCAATCTTGGGCTGCTGCTTCCCTTTCCTTCTCTCACTTTTGGGCTGCTGCTTTCAACTTTCATTCCTCTGTTTTCAGGGAGGGAGATTTCTTTGTACTTTGAAAGCTTGTCTCTCTCACCAACAGAAGTTGGTCCAATAAACCATAACAATAGCTGCTCTTAGGGCACACTGGAGTGTGAGTCACCTTATAACTCTCTGCCTTCAGTGAAAGGGAATCTTTCTTGTAGTGGCTGGACATCATCTCCATATCTCCTCCAGCGTTTCAGCTACTGAAGAACTCTTCTTTGTGCTGTGGCAGCCCTTAACTTTTTTTCCCCATGATAACAGTAGGTAAACCTCAATCCCTGAATCCCTTTAAATAGTTTTCCAATAATATCTAGCCTCTGACACTGGCTACTAACAAAAAATTCTAGACCCTTTTCATTCAAAGGTGTAGCTTTATCTTAAACCATTTGTGAGTATTTATGATAAAACAAAAGTTAGGTCTATTTAAAAAACAGTAAATATTTAAATAGAAAGAAAATGACGGAAGCAAATAGTTACTACATAAAACAATATAAAACGTGAATCTGGATCTACATTTATCAATATTTACCTTTCCTATATAAGAGAGTAAGTTTTTCCACCAAAGTTCAGTCTGTTGCAGAAATGTCTGGGTTCTTTAGAACCAGGATCCAAACACTCATGAAAGCTACAACTCTTAAAAGGGCTTTCTCATGGAGTGAGCGAATCCAGGGTGCTTTTCCCTACACTGTTAGGGAAGACTGAAATAGTCTTTTGTCATAGCCAAAGAGATCTTCTGTCTCTTATAGTGTTCTTTTTTTACCTCCAAGTGGTTTCAATCGTTGGCAGTTGTCATTGATGGTTTTTGATTGACTGCTCTGGGATGAAGCAAGGGTAGACAATGGAACCTTGCAGATTACAAGTGACTGACTAGGGAGGGGCGTCAACTGCAGCTTGCTTGAATGGGTCTTCACCAAGATATATCACCTGAGTGACTAATTTCTACTCGAAGACCATAAAACACACTTTCAAAATAAAAACATTATTCATTAAATATTACCCATACATATGTCTTGCAAAGATTATGAATCTCATCCAGCTGCAAGCTTTCCATAGATGGGTGATGAGCCATAGAATCCTAGAATAATAGGGATGGAAGGGACGTCACGAGGTCATCTAGTCCAACCCCCTGCTAAAAAGCAGGACCACTCCCACTAAATCACCCCAGCCAAGGTTTTATTTAACCGGGCTTTAAAAATCTCCAAAGATGGAGATTCTACCACCTTCCTAGGTAACCCATTCCAATGCTTCACCACCCTCCTAGTGAGAAAGTTTTTTCCTAATATCCAACCTCAACCTCCCCAGCTGTAATTTGAAACCATTGCTCCTTGTTCTGTCCTCTGTTACCATCAAGAACAGCCTAGCTCCCTCCTCTTTGGAGTACCTCTTCAAGTAGTTGAAGGTTGCTATCAAATCTCCCCTCAGTCTTCTCTTCTGTAGACTAAATAAGCCTAGTTCCTTCAGTCTCTCCTCATAAGTCATGTGCCCCAGCCCTCTAATCATTTTTGTTGCCCTCCGCTGGACTCTTTCTAATTTGTCCACATCCTTTCTGTAGTGGGGAGCCCAAAACTGGACACAGTATTCCAGATGCGGCCTGACCAGTGTCGAATAGAGGGGGATTATCAGATCCCTCGATCTGCTGGCAATACTCCTACTGATGCAGCCTAATATGCCATTGGTCTTTTTGGCAACAAGGACACACTGTTGGCTCATATTCATCTTCCCATCTTCATCATTGCCCATTATTCTATCCTAGGATTCTGACTAGTTGCACTAGGGTGACAGTGGATTGTGAATATGTTGCATTTTTTGAAAGGATGTTGCAATTTGGAGATGTGTGTGGACAAGGGCTCACACATGGACACAGAAGATTTGGGAGGCATTCTGCCTCCTTGAGGAAATACACATGCACTACTTTACTTAAGGTGCTAAACTGGCAGGATTGAGCCTAAAATGCTCAAACTTATCAAGAATAGTGTTTTTCAAACATTACCTGTTGTGAGGAGAATTAGGTATATGGCTTAACCGTTTCTGTTCAATGTAAATACATATGTAAGTAAGGGCTGCAGAATTATACTGTAGCAACATCAGTAGTTCAAGTCTGTTCAAATAAAATCAGCCTAGATACTAACTTTATCCTTTCAGAGAAATTAATATTAAAAAAGAAAATGAAATCATAAACATAGTTGAATGCACAAAATTAGCTTCTAACGTCATATCCTTTACACAAACCCTTTGTTAAACAGTTAATAAAATATTGTTATTAAATAATCCAGAAGAAATTTGATGAAATACAAGAATAAAGGCAACAAATGTCAACCTTTGTCATGAGGTATGTACAGAGATGATACAACTTTGAATTTGTAATTCATACCTAGTTTTCAGTTCTACTTCATTATTTGAAGAAAATCAATGGGGTTTTTTTTGTTTGTTTGTTTGTTTGTTTGTTTTTCCAATTCTGGAATAAATTTGAAATTGCACAAGTCACTTAACAGCCAAATCTTACTTGATATAGAAATAAATGAAATGTAGTTCACTCATGTGTGATGCTAACTGAAATCCTAGGTGACATGAAGTGCTGCAGAATGTCATCTCTGCTTAGTCCTTGATTTCTCTAGATCCATACAAAGAAAGGAGAAATGTTTGGGGAGGAAGTGAATTTGTTCCACAAAATATTTTTTCTCCACACATGATGCTGACCAACCCTGAACAGTGCATGAGTTTTGACAGATTGAGGTGCATCTTATTAAAGCACAGAGCTTAAAAAGACTGAGCACAACCAATACAGAGTTGGGTGAAATTTTTCAGACAAGTTATTTTATGCCATGAAATGCAGATTTGAGTCAGGTGAAACATTTTGTGAATTTGTGACAGTTGCCGAATTTTTCAATCAGTACAAAAACCCAAATTAAACACCCTGTTATGTTTGTTTTGATATTTTCTAACCAAACTATTTTGATGTTTTGTATTCAAATAACTTTGTCTCAAATTTAATTTTTTGACCTGAAACTTCTTCTCAGTTCTCCAAGTCAGAAGTAAAATTCTGTTTTGGATTAATCCAAAATAAGTTTTAAAAAATCAGTTATTCACAAGCTCTGTAGTAAAATATATATATATATATATATAAAGTACAAGATATTTCAATGACTTGTAATAACAAATGCTGATGAAAAGTAGGTCAAATCGCTTTCAGTAAGAAATGTTTTAAATGAGAGGCAGAGAACGAGAAACTAAATTAGTCAAAACAGGAAAAAGCTATGCTGATAAAATTCAGGGACTGTGTTGAAATCCTGCTTGATAAAACAGAAAATGTGGAACCAGAAATTAATGTCCCAAATTTAGGGTTTCATATATTAAGATTAATGGGTGGACAAACTGACGAGGGTCTGGGCTATTCTAATCACTCCTCTTTTGGTCCTTGGAGAAAGACATGGTGGGGCAAAGAAGAACAAAGGGAAGAATAAAGAACACATTGAGGCTATTGGAGTGAGCTTCCACCATTATAGCTACCACCCTCACTGTTTCCTAGAAGCCCAGACCTTCTTTGTCCTAATCCCAGGGTCTGTCTTCACCAAACTTGGTCAGAGAGAGGGTTCCAGATGATGTTGATGTTTATGTCATGGTGGTAAACCAGTTGAAGTCTCTATATACCAAACTGGGATCAGGACTTGTTGCAGGGGCTTCTTACCTAGTGGGCACAGTTGAATGGACGTAGTCCCACTATTGGTGATAGGTCAGAGTGACAGCAATCCCACATAGTGAGAACAGTTCAGGCTGGTGGTATTCCCAACTAATTGTCATTGCTTTAACAGGAGTAGGGGAACCTAGACCCACTCTACTCCACCGAGTCCTGACCCAGAGCTCTGTGGACTGATTCGACTGCTTACCAGGCTCTATGGGGTGTTCTGCTCCCTGGGTCACTTCCTACTCTAGTCAATGTCCCATCTACTGTCTTCCTTGCTCATCTTCAGGGGTCCGAGTCCTCATCCCTACCATCAGTGCTGAATCTCTCCTGTTTGCCTGGCCAAAGCAGGCTCCACTCCACTCCACCTCAAGAGCTCCCAGGGTACATCCTCCTACCTAGCTGGTCAGCCTTGTTGGCTTTTAATCCCTGCCTCCAGTCCAGGCATGCTTGGCAAGGGTTAAGGGGCGAGGTGTCTTCAGCCATAGCTGTTCCTTAATTTTCTTTTGGCCAGTAAACGGTATGTATAGCCCATCATATAAACTCTGACCCTTATTTAACCCAGTTACTGTCTAACATTAAAGGCTATGTCTACACTAGCAAATTAGGTCGATTTAAGAAGGCTTAAATCCACCTAAATTACTCCCTGTCTACACCAGACTTTCATTAAGTCAATTTAAGAAATTCCTTAAGTCGACTTAATGAAAGCTTAAGTCGACTTAATAAGAACCATCCATTAGGTCAACTTAAGCCTTAAGTCAACTCCTTAAGTCGACTTAAGGATGGTGTGGATGTGGATTAACCCTTAGGTCGACTTTATTAAGTGAATTTAAGGGTGGTTAGGTCGACTTAACAAAGTAGACTAAGTCAACTTAAAGTTAAGTCAATTTAGTCCACTTTGTTTAGTTGACTTAATAAGGTCTGCTTTAAGTCGACTTAAAGTCGACCTTATTAAGTTGACTTAACAAAGTCGACCTAAGTTTTTCTAATGTAGACATAGCCAAATAGTGGTATGTTTAATACCTTTGACTCATTTATTCCATCTAATTTAATACAACAGACAGAAGAGCCTCCAAACCTCGAGTTGTTGGGATTGATTACTTGATTTGTCATCTAGCCCAGATTATCTATAATCAGCTATAGGTTCAGGAATCAAACTTCAAAATGTACATTTTTCGCTAGATAACTTAACTCCTGTATTTATAGTACTTTTTGTATCTTGCTATACTTAGCACAATGAATACTAGTGAATTCTGTATATACTGAGGTATATTTACTTAGTTATAAAAGGCAACTGGCACTGTGTGTAGCGGGAATACCACCAATACATGAGTCTCATCACCCATGGTCTTTCAATGGCACATCTCCCAGAAAATCTTATCAACAAAAAGAATCCCTAGAGGTGCTTGCTATTACCTTTCTGTTCTACATGGAAGACACTCAGATACTGCAATGATGGGTAACAGCATACAGAGTAGTCATGATTAATTATTTTAATAGATACATCCAGCTAATGGAGGAGGGTTCACTTGAAGATACATTCCACAAGAATAAGAATGTAAGATTTATAAATGTAAAATATCAAGTGTGCAGAATGTATGTGGTGTTAATCTGGTGGCACCATTTAAGTAGAGGGTGTTCTATTTGACCCTTTGTGATTCTATAAGGATAAAAAAGAGGATAAATATAAAAAGAAACTGGAATGAGGATCAGCTTCTCAGTTAGTGCAAACCACATAGCTCCACTTATTTCAGTGAAACTGTTTATGGTTTTAGTGCTAGTTCCTTCTGTAGCAGCTGAAGTTATAGTAGCCTCAGAATCCACCCACACTATAAAGGAATGTCTCAGTTACAATGACTTATGCTGATATCTGCTATTGGTGTTTGAAAATTTGTTCAAATTAAGAGGAATGTAAAAACATATATCAAAAGCCAACACTAAATTTCTGTAAAGGACCTGGGGCAAGATGCAGAATATGACACAGTATTCTAGTATTATTTTTCTCCTTGTATTTGAAAGCATGGAGTGACGATGGGTGTTGCTTCCCAATTTCTAAACCAGTGTTAGAATTCATTTTTAAAGAAGAAATAATGTGCTCACTCTCTGTGCTGAAAGATGAGGAAAACCATAGAAACACCTGGGATCTCTAAAAGAGAAAATGAATGCTCCAGAGTAAAAGGTTGAAATCACTATGATCTGGTGTGAACAATAAGTTTATTTTGCTCAGTCATTCCTCCCCTTGCACAAGTACTTAGAGGAAAGGCAGTAAACAGTATCTGTATATGAGGCGGTGGGTGGGGGCATTTAAAAGGCAGTGTTGAATACCTGTGGGGCATAGTATTGCACTGAACCCTAAAATGGGGACTTATATATAATTTCTACTTATATAAACCCTTGTTTAACGTTACAAAAACATTTACGGTGGGGAAATTTATTTTCTTCTGCAAAATCTTTCAACTGACTCACAGCCCCATAGTAGGCTGCTTCTTGAACAAGGAACACTTAAAAAAACAAACAAACAAAAACAAACAAACAAAAACCTTTAAAATTGAAGAAACAACATAGCTAAGCACAATAGAGAGAGAGAAAAAATGATGCTGAAAAATTACATTTTAGCTTCCTTGTGAGCAATACCATAAAAACAAAAAAGCCACAATTCAGCTCCTTAATCATCAATTGGAGATATAGAATTCAGATTGCTTACTATGACTTTTTTACAAATAAGGCATGTTTTCTGCCATTTAATAATGAGACAGTTGTGCAGATTTACCACTTGAGCTAGGAGAGAAAATATTGGACCAACAACTGTTAGTGAGAGATGAGCTTTCAAGCTACACAGGGCTATTCTTCGGATTGGTAGTTAGAGTGTCACAGCTAAATACAAGATCACTCTATGACACTCTAGCTACCAGTTTGATAAAGGGTTCTGTGTAGCTCAGAAGTTTGTCTCTCCAGATGAAGTGAGTCAAATAAAAAATATTACCTCACCCACCATGTCTCTCTAATATCCTGGGACCAACATGGCTACATCAACGTAGCATACAATTTTAGGTTGGAGTATTTTGAATTTGTTTTAAAAACTACTGAAGGTCATGTTATTCATAAATTATTGTGATTTTAAAATTGTACTTTTTAAAAATTAAAAATAAATAACTGTTTTATGCTTACTTTCTACATGTTCCATATGGTTACTATTTGTGATAGTCATTTGTATGTGAATTCATAAAAAAGTGTATCGGTATTTTAAATGAAAGATATGTTCTTCTTTGCAGCTAAACTTAATCTCAGAAAAAAATAATCTTGTTAAAATGTCACCTCAATCTTCAATTAATCCTTTCTAATTGTATTCTTTTGTGTATTTTGTTTCCTGAACAAAAAATACTAAGTTTGATCAACTATAATGAAGTCTGAACAGACCATCTGAGCAGAGAGTCTCTCTTGTTGGTCCAGTAAAATTGCACCCCCATGTGTCAATCTGATGCTTTGCATCCCAAAGGAATTCAGTCAAGGAACGTCACGTGTGATACCTAGAGCTTTGCATGTATACTAATACGTGAATCTGAATCCTTAGGAATAAACTTTCACCTGACAGCAATCTGCACTTCTTCTTTTAAATTTACCTGCATCTGCTCATCAGCTCTTTTGTAACCAGAAACCCTCCATGAGCTGTTGAGCCCCATCGAACAGCTGATCAGCTGCTGATTCCTACTAGCAGCCTAACAGCTGTGACCATCTGACTGTGATGTGCAAGAAATGGTCCCCGGATATCCACATCGTATACACAGATGCAGATATCCATGGATATAAAGTAGATCATCACAGATTTGCAGGATTTGTGCAATCCTCCCACTGCCAACCTCAGAAGAGGTTTTACAGCTGGTGCAGTGAATCAACACATCTCCTGATTGTTGCTTCCAAGTTCAAGATCAAATTAGTTGATTCTGTCATCTTGGTTCTCCTTCCCTGGATGTCTTCATCTTAGAGGCCTTGCATAATGTCTATTAGGGTGTGTCTTTGTAAATTAAGTCGATTTAAGCAGGCTTAAATTGACTTAATTTACTCTACATCTACACTACAGTTTCCTTAAGTCGACTTAAGCTGCTGCGTAAATCGACTTAAGGAAATTTTAAGTTGACTTAATAAGACCTAGTTTTACATTGACTTACTGGTTAAGTCGACTTTATTAAGTCGACTTAAGCCAGTGTAGACGTGGCTTAGCCCTAAGTCAACTTAAAGGGTACCCAGGGCCCACCCATTGACCTCACTTCCAGGGTGCCTGGCACAGCCAGAGCCTGATGTGCCCACCCTGCTCCTGTACCCTGTCCCTGTCCTGCTCAGCCGCCATGTACCCTGGTACAATGGGGAAGATGCTGAGCTCCCTGGCACTTATTTGAACAAGTGTAGATTGTTAGAGATTGAGTCTATGTGATTGCACTGGGATTGATGGGGAAGTTTGGGTCTGGGACTCTTTAGGGCTCACTTGTGTCTATTAGGAGTCCCCTTTGAATCTTAGTTTGCTTATTTTGTTTTATGTATTATGCTTCTGCGTCTCCATCCCCTTTTGAATTATACTAACAGGCTGAGACTTTCTGCTCTAACAAAAATCAGTGCCCCCCCCTATGTTTTTCTACCTTAAAGTGATGCACTTAAGTTTAAGGAGTTACATTTGTTAGGCACTAACTGTGCCCTTAGATGGCTATCAACCATTCTGTAAAGCCCATACTAGCAATCAGAAATAGAAATCACCAATTTGTTCAATACCCTGCAGTGCTACTCAGTCCAAAAATCTCCAGTTTGTAAAGGAAGCAAGGATTTGCATTCAGAAATGAGAAGGGTGGCTTCAATCCTTTTGTAGAATTAGTTAGTTCTCAACAAAAGAATGATTCGGGTTAAACAAACAAAGCATTAATATTTTCTGAGGCTGGGGAAGTGAGATTTATATATGCTACATATCATCAACCTCTTGTTTTTAAATTCACCTTGTTTTGATTTTTCTTGAGGTGATTTTTTTTTTAAGTTGCTACTCTTGTACTCATAACAGTAACAAAGAGCAATTTCTTCCTAAGTAGAGGAAAGAATAAAAGATTCAGTTATGACTGAAAAGAGCCATGCCAAATCAGTCCTTGCCTGAGGTGAAAACTAATATAGCACTGCATATATATTACATTGATGAGGAGGGAGGTAATCACCATGAAGAACGACTCTCTCAATTTTATTCCACAACAATATAAAAAAAATAGAAAACAGGTCTGTCTGTTTTAATCAAGATTTTGTCTTCTAAAGTAGATTTGTATGAGAGGCACTACTGAATAGTTCATTCTAACAATGTTAAAGCATTAAATTGGCATATATCTTACACGCTGGGATGAGTTTTTCTTTCTACACACAAATATAATATTAAAGCCTGCAATCTGTGCAGTGTTTTAAAAAAAAGGATGCCCTGTTGCAATATTTATATGGCAGTGAATTCCATGTGGTTAAAGCTAGCTTATTATTACACTAATATATTCATTTGTGATTCTATTATTAACTATTTCTGCCCAGCTTTTATTTCAGATTCTAAGGTAAAGTTGCAATTTTAACTCATTATAGCAAATGCTTAAAATAAATAAATAAATAAAACCAAGACCATTTCCTTCCTATTGTATAATTAACTACTCCCCACTCCTTTCTCCCACCCACCCAAAAATACATGGCTGCTTTTGCAACCTCCCCCCTCCTCACCCTCCCCCCCCCCGGCTGTGCATCACAAAGGGTGGCACCGGGCTGTGGGAATTGAGAGGGAGAGGTGGATGCTGCACAGTAAGTGGGTGGCGGGGTGGGAGCAGTGGAATGAAACAGGCATTTACTCCCTCCAGCCCTCACAACCCCTCCTTCCCAAAGATACAGACCCTCTTTCCCCAGGGCACTTTGGCAGCAGCCACTGCTTTCCTGCCATCCAGGCTTCAGAAGTGCCATTGCCAGTAATGGAGAAATAAGGGTGAAAATACTGTGATTCCCTAATAGGTTTGCAACCCACTTTTTGGTCAGGGCCCTGGACTGAGAAATATTGCTCAGAAATCACATTTTTCATGGATTGATCAAGGAATAAATAACACATTTTGCAGATGTGTGAGATTTCTCCATGATTTAAGAAGACCAGTAAAAAAAATCTAAAACTTATCATATCTGAAGTATTCTATGCAAAAACTTATGAAATTAACTAAGCTGTGTTGTAATGTACTGCATACTTGCTTTTTTAGAATATGTTTCTTGAATGGAAAATAAATAAATGGGATGGCAGATAAATAAGTTGTGTGGCACTCACAGAAATATGGTGAGGAGCATGGTATAGCAGTAAATACATGGATTTAGACAGATTTTCTATCTCATTCACTAGCACAATGATACCATCATCATTCATATTATTTCTGAAGAGGAGTTCACCTGTATCTCTTTGTCCTACCTTGTTATCGAGTATTTACCAATAGCACAGCAGCAGAGATGTGGCTGCTCTGAGAAAGGTGTCATGAGCCTCTCTCTTTTTCTCTGTGCTTCTGCTTGAAAACAAAAGCAACAGGAACTGGTCATGGCTGAGGAAGACCCTGCATTAGTCCTCTGAAGCAATGAATGAGCCTAGCAAGAAATGATACTTGAAAGTCTCAGCTGAGGAGCTTAGAACTTGCAAAGACTTACTTCAGTGGTGCTGCTTTCATGGTGCTCATAGTGTGTGTGTGTGTGTGTGTGAGAGAGAGAGAGAGAGAGCGAGAGCGAGCGAGCGAGCGCGGGCTAGCTCCATGGCTATGTCTACACTGGCAAAGTTAAGTCAACTTAACAAGGTCAATTTTAAATCGACTTTAAGTCGACCTAAATTTGACTTTGTTAAGTCAACCTAACAGAGTGGTAATACTTTAAGTCGACTTAACGGCTTTAAGTCAACTTAATAAGATCAACTTACCACTATTCCCCATCTACACTGGCTTTAAGTCGATTTAAGAAGTCAACTTTAGCCTTAAGTCAACCTCAGGATGTGTTATTAAGTCGACTTAAGCTCTTATTAAGTCAATTTAAGGAAGGGCTTAAGTCGACTTAATAAAAGCCCAGTAAGGTTGACTTTTGTTTGTTTGTTTTCCATTCTCTTTGATCTTGACAGATTGGATCTATCTTTACTTTTCTTTTCAGCTTTCTTTTTCTTTTTTTTTTTAATTTTAGGGGTGCTCTATTCGATATTGCACTGCAAAATAAATCTCTTTAGCACTTTTCACTACTGTTGTTTTACGTCAGTATCTGTTTTCTCTCATTGATATTGTCAAGTAAATCCTTCATATT
Organism: Pelusios castaneus; assembly: GCA_007922175.1. Classification (NCBI taxonomy): domain Eukaryota; kingdom Metazoa; phylum Chordata; order Testudines; family Pelomedusidae; genus Pelusios; species Pelusios castaneus. Next base: position 3,955,371 of record ML685832.1, read on the forward strand.
GTATAAAGACTTTGTGAGTTAATCACACACAGGATTAAATAGTGTTTAGAGGACAAATAAATCATTTTATTCCAGGGTAGATTTTAAAACTAGTGCAACAGGTTTAGAAAGCAAATTTTGTATCCTGTATATTTGTTTATCATGCATCCAAATTCTGCAGTCCTAATGTGGGACCCAATCTTGAACCTGTTTTGAGACCATTGGAAACTTCCATTCCTTTACAGTGGAGAAGGGCCCCAGAACTGACGTAAATTCCAGTACCAGATCCTCTAGTTTTATCGACTTTGGCAGACCTTGATCCTGCCTGCACCCTAGCTCCTGGAATCATTTGACTGAATAAAATCCTCCCCTTAAAAAGAAAAAAATCCTTTATGGTTACAATGAAAACCTTGACTATGTGACCAGAAAAAACTGATGCTTGAGTCTGCAGAGAGCCTAAAAAAATAGCTTTGAGGTATCAGCTGATTCATTCATCACAACAAGATGCTAACTCCAAAACCTACACATACTGCTCATACTATTCCAACAGAGGACCTTGCATGCTGCGGGAGAAGAGTGCAGTGGACTCTGCCTGCTTGTGCATATACTTCCTATCCTCTGGGTGGCTAGGAAGGGCTTGAAGGGCTGAAGGCTACTGACTCTGGGTGTTTTGCCTCACCCTGACTAAAGGGCCAGAGGCTACTGAATCTGAGAGCTTGTCCCACCCTGTGGGAGGACCAGAACTACCGACCATGGGCGTCGACCTTACTACAAGGTCATTTGCCAAGATTAATGGGTATTTCTCAATTAAGCATTTCCCTGCCATTGTGGGGGATTTGAGCATTGGTGTATCTCAGTGCATCCTGTTTATTCCCTGTAGCTCCTAACAGTCTAGCCTTCGTGTAGGCTGTAATATTTGATCTGATTTCAATTGTTGGGTTTATTGTGCAGGTGCCTGGTGGTTTTGGTGGCCTATGACATACAGGAGGTCAGACTAGATGATCTGATGGGCCTTTCTGGTCTTAAATTTTGATTCTAAGTGGGGAACAGTGCTGTGGTGTGTTAAGGGGCCTGAATTGTTTTAATATAGCTGGGGGACTTATTGCTTCCATGCATGAATCTTGGACACACAATCAGTGTTGTTAACAGTGATGTTAATATAAATCTCATTACAACTCAGAATAATTAGCTGGCTAATGCAATTTATTTAAATCTGAGTGCTTGTGCTTTGCCAACTAATGAATGAAATGGAAGGAGAGCTATATTTTTTTGCAAAATGCATTTGTGTAGATGTATAGTTCCACAAAAATGAACTGTGCACACAGTGGTGATGGATAATATAGTCGAGTAGGCCTAAACCCATTAGGCTTTTTTATTGTGTTAAGAACAATGTGTTGTGCCTGACAGCAATATAATTGTTCACAAGGTGAACTGCTGTGCACTGCTCATATTAATAAGAGAACGACCTCACCCTTCAACCCCTTTGAACAGAGTTATGGACTACTCAGTAAAGGGCAGTTGTTTGCAGTTGAGGTAAGAAAATCTTCTTTGGAAATAGACTCTTGTGGTACTGTCATCACTGTGAGATGATGTGTAAGGAAATTGCTTTTCCTGAGTGTTCAGCCCCTCATAAAGTGAGGAAGAGTTTAATAGCTTCAACGCCTCATTTTCACAAAAGGTTTTCCCACAGATATTGGACTGCAGTCTCTTCTCCTATATGTTTTAGCTACAGCTGTGCTTTTCAGGCTGCCAACTAAATGACCAACACCTCAGAATCTATAGATTTAGTAGCACTGAAAGTGACTGACTTCATTTTCTTTTTACATTTTTTTAAAATGTTAATCAAGAGATCAGATAATATGAACACATACTTTAATGATATGCTTTTCAGTTACACAGTGTTGTAATTCATTTTTGGCCCAGTTGTAGTATCTCAGACTCCAAAGATTATTAGCTGTGTATGTGGAGAAGGGTGCACAGTAGACACACATTCAACTACATGTAATTTTTGTAGCGTATATACTCCGACATTGAAATACTGCAATTAAGATTGCTTAGCACAGATATAAATGTATAGGACCAGAGCCTCAGAACATCTTAAGGCACTAGCTGAGGATTTCCATGGCAAGAGGCTAGCAGGTGATTTTTATCTCACCGTCTCTTCTGCTCCCCAAAAGGTCAGGAGTGGGGTGAAAAACTGAATGCAGCACACTCTGGTGATCCCATCAAATTGAGCCAACTTTTAAGGGATGCTATGCATTGCTTTTAACTAAAGCAGCTGTGAGGCCACTCCGATTTGTGCCAGAGCACAATTCATCCCCAAGTAACTCCCAGGAGCAAGGACATACTTCCTTCTGGCCTAAATTCCTTAATTTTATCTTGGTCTCCTCTCCCTACCCCAAAAACAGCAAGACAAAACTACAACAGGAACCTCCCAAAGTACAAAAACTGATTTTCTTTCCCTGAGTCTTTCTGTTTGTAAAACATTAAGGGCTCAATTCTGCTGTAAATGTGTATAAGCTACTCCCACTGAAATAAACAAAGTGTCAACTGGGCAGAAGTGAGGGGAGAATTTGTCTCTATGTAATATTGCTATGCATATTATACTTAACTACAGGTTTGCTGCAATTCTGAATTGCACTGGATTATCAATTTATTTTGATGCTTTTAATCATTTTGCACTAGAACTAGATGTCAGTTGTACTTGTTTTCTCTCTAACGTAATTCACTGGAGATTGTATAATGCCAAGGACTTTTATCCCAAACTTCTATTGATTTTTAGAGGAAGAGATGCACAGGATATGCTCTTAAAGTCTTTATTGTTTGATGGATGATGAAGATGTGCCATTTCTCATGTGAATATGAGGAAGAAAGATGTTGGAGGGAGAGTGAAGAAAAAAAGAGAGAGAAGAAAAGCATCCCCAGAACACACAGGAAGCCTGTATCTGTTGCTGCTTAGTTTAACACATGCATTTTTTGTTTGTTTTTTGTTTTTAAAGATGTTTACTTTCATGTTTGTGTGTGGAAAATGCCCACACATATGGATCTGTGATTAATTCATTGTTCATAAGAAAGACACTGACAGTAAAGATGGAGATATTGCGGGATTCATTGCAAAATAATAATATAGTAATGAAGGTGATGGTGAAGACAGAACTATTTAATTGCTGTTCTCCTTTAATCACCTACTAGCAAATCTCTTCCTGGAAAAAATTACTCTTATTCAAGAAAGAAGATCCTTTCCCTATTAGCATATAATAAACTGCCCAGTCAGGGTTGAGGTAGCACCAGTCTAGTTAACTGGCACACAAGGGCAGTTAATTGGCATGAAGAAATACAGTCAACTTTTATGTATATATTCAAATTGAGCAGAGTTATATTGCTTTTATGCTACTTTTTATGCATTTTATTTAATGATTTTGTTTTGATAGTATCTGCTTTATAGAATGTTTCTGGAGGTTGATCAGTGTTCATGTTTGTTACACTGGAAAAAATAGCCTCTATTATTTGTATGTTTATTGGTATTCCTTTTAGAACAACTTGACAGCAACTTTTTGGCAATTTTATACAGGCTAATCAATAAAAACTAAGTAAAACAAGTGCATTTACAAGTACAAATACATGGATAGCAGTGCAGTACAAGATGCCTATTAATACCAGGTCAAATGTGTAGCGCACATGTATTTGAATAAGACTTATCACTCCTGTAGTACTTTAAGTCTTAGATTTTTTTTAAATAATTGACATAAATATTGAGCCAAAGAGGCATTGATAGCTTGATACCTTAATTATGTAACAGTAGTTTCAGGCATTACACCAACCCTTAAGTCTGCTACTATTCTTATCTTTAATGTGTATGTGTTTGTTGGGGAGAAGGGTCTAGGCTATTCAAATTATTTTTCTTTGCCTTGTTTTTGTGTGAAAAGACCATGGAAACAGAAAACTTATAAAGTCAAGGCCCAAGTCTGATGACAGACTCCACAAAAGGGAGTTAGGCTTAGCATCACAAAACCTAATTTTAGACATCCTGCCTCTGAATGGCATCCTCAGATCCAGAGGATACATGTAACTGTTGATAGTAAGGAGGGTACAATTTACCTGGGGGATGGAGGACAGGGAGGAGGAAGGAGCATGTGACTGACTCAGACATTGCCTCTGGCTCCAGAATCAAAGTTTTCAAAGTGTGGGCTATAAGGGTGGCGCAGAAACATTTGAGGGACCAAGCAGTGACACCTGGCAGCTCAGCTCAGCCTTGTGTGATGGGCCTCAGGGAAAAAGCACCATCTCCACCTCCTGACTCATCTCAATGAACTACCCAGAAGAAATTTGGGTCGGGGGACATGATTCCCCGACCACATCACTTCCTCACAGTTCCAAGTTAAGTGCTCAAGCTAAATATTCAATGTTGTTCATTTCTGTTGGTTACATTTCTCGCTGAAACCATGAGAGGGAGAGTGGGAAAAGGGAAGATAATATATCTTTCACTAACTTCTAATTACAAGAAGCAGAGCCTGACCCCATTACCACAACAACTGTGGCTCAGGAAGAGGTCTAGTGTCCAGTTCTGTCTTTACTCTCCTACACCCCCAACTTTCTTTCAAAGATGGGCCCAGGAGCTCCTCCTTCCCGCACACTGGCTAGTGGGGCACAGGTCCAGGATGCCCTGGCTCCTGGTGGCCCAATGCCTTAGTCCACTAACCATGCTACGGGGAAATGGAGAAGGCGGGTTTACCAGCCAGAAAGTATGCCAAAGTCACAGGTATAGTTTTTGGGGGAAGGATAGAGCAGTGCATAATTTTAAACTTTGCATAAACACAACTACAACAATGATTAATATAATTAAAACTCCCACATCATGAGTAATGTGACCGAGTAGTGAATGAGAGTCCATTAGGCCTGTTTTGAGGGCACAGGCCAGATCAGCCCAAGCACAATAAGCAGGTAATACAGCAGCCAACTGGAATGTAGTTGTTCCTTGGATGGCTTGAGCTTCTAGAATTTGTGTCTTGCATTGCTCAGTTTGTAGTTGTTCTAACAGCTGCATCAATGAGTCTCAATTTATCCAAGAAGGTTCAGGATATTCTCAACTCAGTCCAAAGGGACTGAAGGGTGTCCAGGTATATTAAGCTGTTGGATGGCTGGCATGTGAATATGGTAAGTGGAGTTACCTAATTGCAGAGGGAAAATTCCCTATCCAAAACCCACACATTTCCCATTGTGTATTTGTTTACCATTAAACATTGCTGGTCCTTCCCAACAAATTTTATTTCCCTGTAAAACCCAGTGCTTCGGGGATACTGGTTCTACACACTGTAAGGGTGGAGGTTCTGGTGACCATCCCTCCCATGTGCCACCTTGCCCAGCCCATATTAGTCCCATGGGTGGATAGTAGACCTCAGGCCTAATCAAAAACCGTGTGGTGTTGTTCCCAACCTTTACCTGCCACATTGGTTTGAGATTAACCCCTCTTGAGACCCACCTCTTAAGACCAACCCCATTCACATCCACTCCAAAACCAGCTTGCAGAAGGGTAGCAGAGGTCCAGTCTCCTTTAGCAACTGATAAGAGTAGATTAGAATGTAGAGTACATTCCCAAAGAGTTGTTTGCCAAGTGGCTTTAAAGGACCAATAATTTTGTAATTGCTTTGTCACATTAGTACTTTCTAACCCAGAAGGCCATATCCCTAGGCGAGCATCCCGTAAAGTGGTTGCAAAATGATTGGTTAAGGTTTGTTGAACTTGACCACATGCTTCTCCCCATAAAACAGTTTTTAAACTCCCCACCAAATCCATCATAAGAGTTTGAGTGAGATTACCAAGAGTTAAAATAACTGTTCCCAATAAATGATACGTAGAGCTAAAGGCAAATCCATGCAAAATCCCCCCCATCAAATAATCCTAAGGCATGGTCCAAACATTGGACTCGGGCCATCGAGTTACAGTCCTGTAAAGGATTCCACCCTTCCCACACAAAGTTAATCATGTCCCTATGCCTCCTGTGATTAACCCTTGCTATGTTTGTTGTTGTCCAAAGCAGCATATTTTCCCTTACCCTTGTGAATTGGGAATAATTAGGAAAAGTGTTAGCCAGGAACCAGTCAGTGGGGAATAAAGCAACAGACACTTGTAGTCCCAATGCATTAACCATCATTGGCCTTTGGAGGGGGGTGGCCCACCAAAGTGAAGGCTTTGTAATGAATTTAGTGAAACCCACAAAGATGTGAAACTGTTATCTGAGACCCAGCCACCCAAACCACTGAATCATTCTTTCGCTGAGTTAAGATAGAGAAGAAAACCCACTCCCACCCAATGACTTAGTTATGTTCCCAAGGGTTAAAGTAATTATTTCCAACAAGTTGTCAGTGGAGCTGAGTACTATTAAAGAGTGCGGATTACACTTGTTCTCACACATTTGTCCATTGGGAGTGTTTTTGGCTCCATGCTGTGGTCATTTCAGGTCTGGATTCTTTCAGCTTGGCATCCAGACTGTCTGTAGGATTACATTCTGCAAACCAGTTAAATTATATTTCCTTGTGTGTTGGTATGTCCTGCCAGGTACCATAGTTATGGAAGGATAAATTACATATAAATCAGTATACAACTTTTGTTTCACCATCGCAAGTGTCCAAAAAGGTATTAGATTTTGGTTTCCTTTGAACACCATGTAAGGTGGGTTGTGACTAGCACAATTTAGACAACTGATTGTGCATTTAAATTAGCTGCCATTCCTGGCCATTTTTTTGTTTAAGTCACCAATGCCTCCTTAAACCCAGGCAGCCTCCCTGCCTCCCCCAAACTTCCATGCACCTAGTTCAGGAAAGCCATCCGACCTCCCTGAGTGCACAGCATTACTGCTCTCTTGGTTGCTAGAAGACACCAAATATTTTCCCTTAGTTTGCGTTAATACATGCTTGGTCCCTAGTTTTGTGATGCCCATCAATCCTGGATTAGATTTTTGCAATTCTTGAATTTTACTTTCCAGGTCCAGAATTTTCTTTACTCTTTTGGTTTTTTGCTCCTGCCAAGATTATATGTTTTTGTTATTGAGATATTAAAACAAACAATTAAGCAATTAAAACATTAGATACTGGTGTGTCAGAAGCTGGCTTTCCTTTGTCTCAGGAAGGGGTCTTCATGCAATGGTCATCTGGGAAGCTGATGTCTTCAGTCAGCCCTTTCATGCAGAGCTGGGAGCTGGATGTCTGTTCTCTCCCCTGGCCTTCTCACAAGTGAGCTGCTCTGCTCCCCTTTTAACTTCTTATCCAGCCTTCACATGCCTTGCAGGTCTGGCAGAGTAGAACTGTCTGCTTCTTATCCCTTGTTATCCAGTGTGGGGTTTGTATGCCCCAACACAAAACCCACTGGCATAACCTTAGGTGGATAGGAGACATTATGCACTTGTAGGGTTAGGCTAAGCAGCAGTCTGAAAAATTTAAATTTGGCATTTAGGTTTCTAAAGTAGCAGATAGGGCCTAAATTCCTTTTGGGTCTAGTTATCATTGTCAAATTGGTACTTACTACTGTGAGCAATCCCATGTAATTTCATGGTCTCACTATCAGAGGTTATGTCTACACTCAGAAAGTTAGGTCAACTTTCTTAAATTGACTTTCTAAAGTTGACTTTAAGTCGATCTTATTAAGTCGACTTAGAGAGTCTACACTAGATTCTCTAAGTCAACTTGATAAGTGGAGGGAGCCTTGCAGGGCTGGCTCTCCCCAGACCAGGAAGCCGCTGGTGGCTTGTCCCAGCAAGAGCCAGCTGGCTCTCCCCAGGACAAGAAGCCTCAGGCAGCTCGTCCTGGGAGAGCCAGCTCTGCAAGGCTTGCTGTCCACAGGACTGAGAAGCCGCTCGCAGCTTGTCCCGGAGAAAGCCACCTGGCTCTACCGGGATCGAGAAGCCGATTGCGGCTCGTCCCGGCAGAGCCAGCCATGGCTGGCTCTGCTGGGACTGAAAAGCTGCAGGAGGCTCTGTTGGCTCCCTTCTGCCCAGGACAATGGGGTCCTGGGGAGAAGGCAGCCCCGCTGACAGAGGTGATATACCTGGACTTTAGCAAGGCTTTTGATACGGTTTCCCACAGCATTGTCGTCGGCAAGTTAAGGAAGTATGGGTTGGACGAGTGGACCGTAAGGTGGATCGAAAACTGGTTAGATCAATGGGCTCAGAGGGTAGGAATCAATGGCTCGATGTCTGGTTGGCAACCAGTAACGAGTGGAGTGCCCCAGGGGTCGGTCCTGGGGCCGGTTCTATTCAACATCTTCATTAATGATCTTGATGATGGAATAGACTGCGTGCTTAGTAAGTTTGCGGATGACACCAAGTTGGGGGGAATGGTAGATACTCTGGAGGGCAGGGACAGGACCCAGGGAGACTTGGACAAATTGGAACACTGGGCTGAAAGAAACCTCATGAGGTTCAACAAAGACAAGTGCAAAGTCCTGCACTTAGGACGGAAAAATCTCATGCACTGCTACAGGCTGGGGACTGATCGGCTAAGTAGCAGCGCTGTAGAAAAGGACCTGGGGGTATGGTGGATGGGAAGATGAATATGAGCCAACAGTGTGCCCTTGTTGCCAAAAAGGCCGATGGCATATTAGGCTGCATCAGTAGGAGTATTGCCAGCAGATCGAGGGATGTGATAATTCCCCTCTATTCGACACTGGTCAGGCTGCATCTGGAATACTGTGTTCAGTTTTGGGCTCCCCACTACAGAAAGGATGTGGACAAATTAGAAAGAGTCCAGCGGAGGGCAACAAAAATGATTAGGGGGCTGGGGCACATGACTTATGAGGAGAGACTGAAGGAACTAGGCTTATTTAGTCTACAGAAAAGAAGACTGAGGGGAGATTTGATAGCAACCTTCAACTACTTGAAGAGTTGCTCCAAAGAGGAGGGAGCTAGGCTGTTCTCGATGGTAACAGAGGACAGAACAAGGAGCAATGGTTTCAAATTACAGCTGGGGAGGTCAAGGTTGGATATTAGGAAAAGCTTTCTCACTAGGAGGTGGTGAAGCATTGGAATGGGCTATCTAGGGAGGTGGTAGAATCTCCATCTTTGGAGATTTTTAAGGCTCGGTTAGACAAAACCCTGGCTGGGGTGATTTAGGGTGAGTGGTCCTGCTTTTTAGCAGGGGGTTGGACTAGATGACCTCGTGAGGTCCCTTCCAACCCTATTATTCTATGATTCTATGAAACCCCGGGGTTTCCGGTCAGCTGGAGCACGGGGCTGGCAATTGCTGCAAGCTGCTTCTTGGTCCCGGGAGAGCCAGCACGTGGGCCGGTTGGCTCTCGCCGGGACAAGCCGCCTGCCTCCCAGGCTCTCCAGCTAGTGTTCCAGTGGGGGATCCCCTCCTGCTGGAGCCCTGACTGGGGCTGTGGCTCCTCTGGCAAGGAAGCCGTGGGTCTGGGGAGAAGGGAGCAGGGGCTCCCCAGGGAACAAGAGAGCCACGGTGGCTCCCTTCTGCCAGGGAGCCATGCGGGGCTCCCTCATCCCCCCTGCCCTAAGCTGACCAAGCCCACTTAGGGCATCTATACTGGCTACGTCGACTTAATAAAGTCGACTTAGACACTAGTTCGAATTATAATGAGGTGTTATTAATTCAAACTAGTTTTTCCTTAATTCGACTTAAGGAACAGCTTAAGTTGAATTAAGGAAAGCCCAGTGTAGATGTGGGGTGAATTAAGTCGACTTAAGCTTGCTTAAGTCAACTCAATTTATAAGTGTATACACACCCAGAGAGGATTAGTGTCTGGCACAGGGAAAGGGCAATAGGAAAAAGCACAGGCAGTAAAGAGACTGAGCAGCAGCACTACACAGCTTCTTAATCTTTCTGCATGCCTCAGAGCTTCTTCCTTTAGCTAACCATTAACCCCCCTGCTCTTAGCTGCAACCTGTGGCACATAAGGAAGATGTGAAGCATAAATCCATTGGGGCTTCATACTCATGTCCATTGGCCAGCTTTCTCTGAAAAGGGGTTGTGGGGTTACTGGGAGGAAGCTCATTTCTTCAGCAGTCCAACATGAGGGTCTGAAAGGGAAGGCAATGTTCCTTCATGATATTGCAGCTCTCCTGGGATAGTTAGATGCCTGATTCAAGACAGTGCACAACCAGGGACAGCTGCCCAGGCTATTCTTACCAAGCAGCAAGTGGTGCAACTGATCCCAATAGACCTGGGATAGGAAAAGATAATTGATTTTCCTCTTGGTCTCTGGTGCTGCATTCAGGCAGAACTGAGCCCCTGATGCTCAAGATCTTAAGTGGGTGAAGGTGTACAGAACCTACTCATAGCTTTAGCAGAAATACAAGCCATTGAATTCACCTCAACAATCAATTAGTTTTCTAGAATATTTCTTCATAACTAAACTCTTGGCTTCCCACATCAACTGAATGAGAAACATTTAATAATTTGAAGCCTTAAAAGGCATAAAGAAGTCTTTTTAATTATACTGATCCCTGTCAATTGCTTTATAACCTTACAGTACTCAGAGTGTGCACTTTTAATTGCTAGCTTACATTAATAGAAAAACAATTATATTTTCCTCTGTAAATCATCTATCAGAAGATGTTCATACAGAAACAGAATACATACTTTTTTAATTCTCTTTGCAAATATGCAATAGAACAAATCAAAAAAGTACTTGGTTGTAGTCACTGATATAACCATAGCCATAGTTGACCACATCACGGATCTCTTGCGGCTTCTTTATTTTTTCAATAAGTATAAAGAGGAAAGCTTTTGTATAGTTTTACTGGACCAAGTATTAGTCTAGAAATCCTTTTGCTGATTTTCAGCAATGTAAATGAATAATGTCAGGGACTAATGGTCTAATGACGTTGCCTCTGTAGCAATTCTAGTTGGGGTCAAAATGCTGCTGCCTCATCTTGCTTTTAAGACTATCCTTCCCATTAATAAAGGAGTTGCATTGATGGATTTTTAAAAGAGTAAGTTGAATGAGTTGGCAAGGGATAGGGCCTTGAGGAAGAGAGGATAATGAAGAACAAACAGCAAGACAAGAATGCTTGAGTTCTCTTTTTTCCCCAACAAAAAAATGACAGTGAGAAATTATTGCAAGTTACAGTTACTTGATAGAATGAGATTATTGGATGCTATCATGTGATATCTTGGACAAAGTAGAACATAATGTGCATTCCTTCAGCATATTCAATTTACAAAACAGCAATAAAACAAGAGTATCTGTCAGTTTAATCAATGTAATGTACACTATGACAAATGTTTTGCAATCTGATTTTAGTCTGAAATTTGTCTTTTTGATTTCGTATAGCACATTGATATATTGCCAGAATTCATTGAACAGTTTTTAAGTGTTTTGTCAGGGACTAACGGCTTACTGTGACAGCTATTCAGTTACTTGTCTTTTAATTATTCACACAGGAAGTTGATAAAAGTAGTTTCATTATTAGTAATTGACATTACAATATGTGGTTATTTTGGTGAAAAAAATGATGTAGTCACTAATTTTGAGTATTGTAAGTCTTTGTAAGGATTATTTATATGTTTTAGAAGACTTTTGTCAAAAGATTTTTCCAATCTGCAAGTAATTTTGGGGGTGGTGAGGAGTTGGGAAGCTATTCTTAAAATTATGGTAACATAAAACAGAGAAATCTCTGAAGACTGTCTTTAGAATGTCTGGGTTTATTAATGTGGTTGAGGTCTACATAATTACCATGTTAATTTTAATTTTTTTTTAATAATTATGTCTTTGGAAATCCCCTATACTGGGAAGATATTTTTTTTCTTCCCAGATTCTCTTTTGTATGCCATTTTTTTTACCATTTAGAATAGAGCCTTTGTTTCCTTGAGTCACAGTAAAATAATTCTAATGGAGACTCTTATTCAGGTTTCTAACATACTGCATGTAAATTGGGAAATAGGCTGAATTTCTAAAGTGTGTGTGTGTGTGTGTGTCTGTGTGGGCGCACACACAGCACTGTTACTGTACTGTGCTGCTTGTATTCTCTTCATGACTGGCAATGCATTTTCAGGAAGTGTTTTCTTATTGTGAACATATATGCTTTGCTAAACCAAAACCTGTTATAAATGGAATTTGAATGCTAAATCTTTCTGACATTTTTACTGTGATCATTTTTAAATGTTCAGTTTTAAGTTCTAATAGCCCTAAGTATTAAAGTATTAACATAAAATATTTTTTTAAACATTTCACTCCTTTTATGAAAAGTTAACTGAAACACATTTTCCAACAACAGCTATTACTTATGAAACATGTGGTCTATATATTTTGAGATTAGTGTCTAATGAAGAAAAGAAGAAATGTTGTAAATCTCGATAGTGTGGGAAGGATAGTAATAAAACTATACATTGCACTATAATAGTATGATTCCCCACACTTAATTAGATACATTTTCATTTTAATGCCTGCTTATTTTTAATTTAAATATAATGTGCAAGAATATGATTTCTCTGTAATGTTGTGGCTGAGTTACCAATTACCATTTGAACATTATGTTAATTACAGTACTGATTAGCCATTTATGAAGGAAGCTTTTTTCTTTTTAAATGTGTTTTGCATATACTGCTGGCAGTCTCTCCAAGACCTTTTCCATTGGGCTTGTCCAGAGCACCTTGTCCAGTTCCACTCCCTTTATATAAATGTACACACTATATTGCATCACCCATTTTGAGATTGTCTTGGTTACTTTTCAGAAATCAGTCCCTACTCTGCATGCTATGTCTATTTATTGTCCCCATTCAACCTACTCTTTCCATCATTTCTGCATTGCTTGTTCATCTTGTCCATTGTTAGTAAATGGTTCTCTATTCTCCCTCTTATCTTAACTGGCTCAGACATTCTGTCTCTTTGGCCTACTGATGAATTTACTTAAGTTATTTATCACAAACATTCTGTTTTCATCCTAAAATCCATTTACTTCCCTAATGCTGTCCTCCAAGAAATTAGAGCGCTCTTCATGTGTTAATAAATTCATGTCAGGCCAAGCCACAGCTATATTGTTTGCAGCCAGATCATTTTATCCTGTGATCCCGTCAAATCTCACAAGCTAAGTAGAGTCCGGCCTCATCAGTAGACAAATATAAAAATCTTTAATAAATATCTAGGGGTTTACTGCAAGAAATGCTCCTGTGATTCAGGAGCATAGCTTTTTACTCAATATGGACAGTATTCTCTTGGAAGTGATATGCTTTGTGTAAGGTGTAAAATCAAGGCCCCAACCATCTGAGGACATTAAAGAGAACTTTAAGAGTAGAATATTAGTTATCTTTGGTGTAATGGTAAAATTCAGTACAGGTAATTACATCACATTATGCACAATTAAATTTCCCTGGCAATTTCATTTGGGCATAGTGTTCTTCCTACTCAAAATTGCTGTGTGCAATTATGACCATTTGTGTCTATGTGGAAGAGGTGGGTGATCTGATTTCTCTATGTATTACCTAACTTATATGGAAGTTGTGTAGCTTAGTTAACTGATGTTTGGTAAGACCTTTGAGAATCTCAGATGACAACTATAATTAAAATATTATTAATAGTAAATGTGACAAAACTAACAAATAATTTGACAAAACTAACAAAATTCCACACTGGCTCATGAACCAGTAGTACTGGCCCTTTATCTCACATGCCTTTCTAACTATTGTTTTCTTTCTGTGGATTTATTTTCCCTGAAGATATTAGAACAATCGGTTTAATAGAAATGTAAACAAATTAGTGAACTTAATGGCCAAATTTTTCAAACCTAGGTGCCTAAAGCTAGGATCTTATATCTATATTTAGGCTCCAAAATAAAATCTGAACACTTTTACTTAAGTGTCTAACTAAAGATTTAGGCACCAAGGTTTACAATTTTTTCCTATTTTATCAAATACCTATTAATAGGCGATAAAAATCTTGATACACCATAAAATATATGTAGCCTTCTTTGTAGTGAACATCCGAAAAGACCGCAAGATATAGTATGTGTGGTGGACTTCAGAGTTGGTTGGAAAAAATTCCATGGAAAATTTTGATTTTTGCAAAAATATAGGTATAGAGAAATTTCATCCCTATACTGAAATATGTATATTTGGAAATATCGCCCCTTTGCTTCATGGGAGAGGCATTTCAGGTATCTTGATCTCCCATTTTGCTTTATAGGCTGGATTCTCTGGTTAGTGAACATTTCTCATGATCCACCAATTTTCCCTGTTGGAGTGGAATATTTGGTTGGTTTAGTTTTGCAGTCCCTAACCTTGATGCATTATGGGAAATGTTGTCCAGTCAGCAAGCGAAGCCCTTTGAGAAGAATGGGGACCAACTAAACTTTTACACCCATAAGACACTATAGCAACATTTCCAAAATGATATATTTCAGGTGTTAGCCAAAATATTTTTTATTTTCAGGTATTTAGTTGGTCAACACAAAAATGAAATGTTCCTTGGAAAGTGTGCATTGTTGTAGTCATGTCGGTTCCATGATATTAGAGAGACAAGGTGGGTTAGGTAATATCTCTAATTGGACCAACTTCTGTTGGTGAGAGAAATAAGCTTACACGGAGCTTTTTATCAGATCTGGGAAACTTACTCAGAGGTTTACTTTAGCTGTGACACTGAGTAAATTTCCCAGACCGAAAGAAGAGCTCTGTGTAAGCTTGAAAGCTTGTCTCTTTCACCAACAGATGTTGGTCAAATAAAAGATATTATTTCACTCACCTTGTCTATCCCATATTCTTTAAAGCATGATTTAAGGACTTCAGTGACTCCACCACAGGTGATGGGTCTGTTACAGGAGTGGGTGAGGTTCTGTGTCCTACAATGAGCAAGAGATCAGGCTAGAAGATGATCATGATAATTCTGATGAGTGTTCACCTAGTTCACTAGAAACTAGAGAAAGAATAGTTACATTTCTGATTAATTGTGGTTATTGATTATATGTTGAGGTTAGGATCTTATAATTGGTAGAAGAACTCAACAGAGTAAATGCTTGTACCAGGGAGTCAGTAATTAAGTATGCACAATACAAAATAAATAAATAAATAAAAATAAAATGAGGCTAAAAGTCTTGTTCTGAATTCAAAGGCTTTTAAACATATTTTTAAATACTAGCAAACAAATAATGTAGTTATTTGATAATGATTTCCAGTTGTAAGCAAATGCTGCCTCAAAAATTTATAACCTATGGCTATGTCTACACTGGCAAATTAGTTCGAATTAAGGAAGCTTAATTCAAACTAACTAAAGCAATGGCTACAGTAGGCTTTCATTAGTTCGAATTAAGGGCTTCCTTAATTCAAACTAATAAATTTGAATATGCTATTTGAACTAATGGTTAATTAGAACTAGTTAGTTTGAATTAAACAATGTGGCCATGTTAGTTCGAACTAATGTTTTAGTTCAAACTAACCAGACCATTGAATTCAATGCAATTCGCTAATTCGAACTAAGCAGGTGCTATGAATGGCATTTGCTTAGTTCAAACTTAATTTTTCTAGTTTGAATTAAGTTAATTCGAACTAACTAAAATTAGTTTGAATTAGTTAGTTCTAAGTAACTAGTTCGACCTAATTTTAGTAAGTGTAGACATATATAAGTTCACGAAAGGTTGTTCTACCATCTCAGGACAGTAAAATAATGTTAGGAAATTGGATGCATACATTATTGCAAAGTTTGATGTTTCTTTCTTATTAGCAAATACAGTTAAATCTTCTTCATAATGAGTTTTAGATTACATTTTACCCAACTGTAATAAAACATGGCTTATAAATCATTACATTTAGAGGAAATACAATATTTTCCCCTAGTTTTATGGTGTAATTTAAATTAATAAATAAATAAAGCCAAATTATGGCTAAATACCTGAATTTTTTTCCTTAACATTTTCAAATCACTGCAAAGGTTTTTAGCTATAAAACTTACATATTGTTTAATTGGCATTAGAGACATAAACACCTGCATTAGTTAAAAAAGATATACATTCTGTAGGTACGTCATAACCTTTAATCAGAGTAGTTTTTAAAATGTTGATTTTTTTTTCTAATCAGCAGGTTGTTTTATGAATTAATAAAGCAGTTAATATG
Source organism: Pelusios castaneus (assembly GCA_007922175.1). NCBI lineage: Eukaryota > Metazoa > Chordata > Testudines > Pelomedusidae > Pelusios > Pelusios castaneus. The sequence goes on from ML685832.1 coordinate 3,971,396, forward strand.
GATGACATTCATAAACTCTTGATTGTGTTTGTGTGCATGCACATGTACACAGGTAAATATTTTTAAAAGTTATAAAAAAATAAAAAAAATAACAAGGGTTAATAATGGAAAGTATTTGACCACCTCTGCTACAGAAATCACTGCCAGGTCTACATTATACTCTGTGTGTGTGTGTGTGTGTGTGTGTGTGTGTGTGTGTGTGTGTGTGT